>VXBJ01004734.1:131678-195127 GCA_013400055.1 Nycticryphes semicollaris
ATAACTGATAGAGCTTAGTTGCTGTTGATAGTAAACAATGACTACAGACCTTATTGATGATCACAGGCAGTGACTGACAGAGCCCTCCGTCTCCTCCAGGGAATTTTATTTTCTTTAATAACTAACTTTTTCAGCTTTTAGCAGCTGAAAACTTATTTAGAGGCGAGCTTCATATCCTTCATGCTATTTCATTGATTTTTTTTATTTTTTTTTTCCCCCTTGCACCTCTTCCAGCTCTTTATCGTCATTGGAAATAAGAGGGCAAACAGTTTTTGGGCAGGGAATCTTCCTCCAGATGAAGAGCTGCACAGGGATGCCCCTGCAGAAAAAAGGATAGTGTTCATTACGCAAAAATACAAAGAGGGAAAATTTAGGAAAGCACCTTTTCACTACAAAACCAAGGAGCAGCTGAACAAGGTAATACTGGAAGGGGTAAGCCCATACCGTACCTTTTGTATTGTACTGCAATCTGTGTGCAGTTTGGTCAGCTTGTTAAACTGGTGAGACATAAATTCAGAATCCTGAGTAGTCCTCTCACAGGGCTGTTTTGGAGCCTTTTCAGGACTCCTTTAATTATTTCTTAGTTCCTAGGGTTTTTTCCAGTTTAATGTTAACTACATAGTCCTGTAATATGCCTTCCAGAACCATTGATTAGTAAGGACCTTTATTTTTCTTCAAATGCACACTCCAGGGATGCAAATTCCCACTTCACTTCTTTAGATGACTTCTGCATGTGTTTTTGACATCTTACATGCCTGACATCTAAAATTCCATCCATGAGATGACTCAGTGTTAGCAATGGCGAAAGTAGCTCCTGTACACTTACATAGTAGCTTTTGTAGCTAATTGGAAATGAAAAAGGCTAAAATTGGTGATTAAAAAAATGTCTCTTCTCAGCTTTTGCTTATACACAAATAACATATGTTCTTTGCAGTTATAAAATGGAAAGTGCTAGTTATAGGGCAGGACGAGGGGCAATGGCTTCAAGCTGGAGAAGAGCAGATTTAGGTTGGATATTAGGAATAGGTTCTTTACTCTGAGGGTGGTGGAACACTGGAACAGGTTGCCCAGGGAGGTGGTTGAGGCCCCTTCCCTGGAGATATTCAAGGGGAGGCTGGAGGAGGCCCTGGGCAACCTGGTCTAGTTGGGGGTGTCCCTGCTGACTGCAGGGAGGTCGGACTAGATAACCTTTGGAGGTCCCTTAAGGCCTGGACCATTCTGGGATTCTATGATTATCCATTTCAGCCATTTGACTGACTTGTTGATTTCAGAGCCATAACTGTTCAGCGTTCATGAATATCGAAGAGTTTAAATGCATGTATATTGCAGTGTGAATGTATATATGCATATTACAGTGCTAATGCATTCAATTACGTGACTCGAAACATCTCAAAGGGTCTACAGAGGTTGTGGGGAGGCAATAACGTTTAAAAGTTACTGTGGTTTCAACTAGAGAGGTCTCATTTGTTCAGTAGTTATTGTGCCAAAAAGGAAGTGCTATTTTCCATACAATTTCTAAGTTGTTAGTTACACACATTAGAAGTTAAAATAAGGGTATATCAGAGCAGCTGTCACTAAAACACCTCTAGCCAAAGTATAGAACCATCTCATTCCATAGCTTGAATTTTGGTCTTGTGCATTTCCTTGGGATTGGGAAACGCTTTTGGGCTCCGCGGGGAAGTCCATGGCTTAGCAAAACAAAGTGTTTGGGTTGTTTTCTATTTATTGGTAGCAGCTGTGTGAGAGGTTTTGTATAATGTTGTAGCTGTGGATCACAGAAAATAGCTCTGTGTTTTACAGGCTTGGTTTTCCTGAAGCCTGTGGGTTTTGGTGGTGGTGCTGGGGAAAGGGCGTCTGTCAATTATTCATTTAACCACTGAAAAAAAAAATAGCAGATGTAATGGTCAAATTCACTATAGAGGTAGGAAATTAGAGATATGAAACTACCATGTAATAAGGTGGTAATTTCCAAGTAATTCTAGAGCTTCCACTGAACTATACGATCTGTCATCTCGTGCCTGCTGGATACATACGTGTTTGTTAGAGAAGCTGAATTTTGGAGCAGTCCTTTTCTTGACTTGTGCCTCTACCATTTCAGAAAAACAAATTAATTAATTCAATAAGTTAAATACGTATTAAATCATACAAGTTGTTATGGAATAGATTGCTGTAATTGTGTAGCTACTCCTGGTTTTAAGGTTTTGGACCAGGTTTGAAGGTTTTGGGCCGATATTTTAAAAGAAATAAATTAAAAAACCAGAAGTTTGTGCATAAAAAAAAATGAAAAGGGGCTGATGTTTTAGCATGTGGTGAGATCTTTAAATCTCAAGGAAGGATGAAGGTACCCTAAAGAATAGCTGCCTTATTGACTGTGTCCATAGTTGTGAAAAACTACCTACGAATTTCAGTCTGTTCCCTGCTAGTGTAATTTAAACCTCAAATGTTGTCTCTTTGGTTGAACTAGAGAGGCCTGAAATAATAAGATATTTTTTTTCTGTAGTAGTTTTGTTGGTGAAGGAAATTGAGGAGGAATTTTTCAAGTAAATAAGCAACAAGCTTCATCTCCAGTAGTTCACATTGTCCTTTCCAAGTGAAGCTTGTGGCAGCAACGTATTGCAAGGTTTAGGCTGATGATGCTTTTTGGGTTTTCTGTTTGTGTAGTTGCTGCTTTTTTCTAGATTCAGACCATACTTCGTGACTTTTAAACTGAAAGATGGGGGATTTAGATGAGGTATTAGGAAGAAATTCTTTGCTGTGATGGTGATAAGACCCTGGCCCAGGTTGCCCAGAGAAGCTGTGGCTGCCCCATCCCTGGAGGGGTTCAAGGCCAGGTTGGAGGGAGCAACCTGGTGTGGTGGGAGGTGTCCCTGCCCAGGGCAAGGTGGTGGGACTGGATGGTCTTCAAGGTCCCTTCCAACCCAAACTATTCTATGAATCTGTGACTCCTACTTTCTCAGTGGTTAAGGCCTTTGAAAAAGCAGAGGAACTATGTTGGAGGTGAAAGAATTTGCACCTAAATTACATGTACTTGTTGCCAGTAACTTTCTAATTTAAACAGACTTCTTATTTTTCCTCTCTGTGATAAGGCCCTGTGCGCTGCTGTAGTTAAACCAGACGTGCTAGAAACCTTGATGTTGCTGTTCAGTGGGGCTGATGCCATGTGTGCCACCGGAGACCCTCTTTACAGCACTCCGTACCTATTGGCCAAGAAAGCAGGACAAAGACTGCAAATGGAATTCCTCTACCATAATAAGTTCTCAGGTAAGATACGTTCTCTTTGTCTTCATCTTCTCATGTTATGTTGAGCAAAAATGAAGGAGTTTAGTAGGGAAAATGGCTTTGATTTGAGCATCTGTGATACAGCACAGGAGAGTTCTGGATTTCTAGCAGACAAAGTATGTAATTGTGTACAAGTTACCTTTATTTTGCTTAGACATCAAATTTAAAATAATAATAAAAAACCACCAGTGATAACTAATAGTACATTTCACTGGAATTGAGAAACACTTTTGGGCTTCATGGGAAACTCCATACCTTAGGAAAATAATGCATATAGTTATAGACCTCAGAACCTTATTTATAACACAGAAGAAAAATGTCATCTGCTCTGCCAATATTATCAGGCTTTTGCCAGACAAAATGGGTGTATACTGGTAACCTCTATCTAAAATATTCGTCTGGGGCTTTGTTTCTTCTTAAAAATTATTTAAATGGGTATCTACAGACATAGCACACATATCTAGCTGTTTTTTCACGAGTTCTCCTCCCAAAATAAAACTCACCTTTTGAAGCTATAATATTATCTCTCCCAGCAAACTCTCTTATTTTTGCAAATCACAACTTCTGTTACAGCTTTGAGCATGTGATAACCCTTGGCCTCGAAAGCCAACAGCTCTGGTTCCAGAGTGTGACTGTTACGAGGCTCTTGAAAACAGAAAATTAGTCTTAAAAGTAAATAAGTAAATAAACTGTAGAATATAGATGAGCCTGAGCTTACCTTTTAAAAGGTCTGTACAGTATCTGAAGCAGGCTGGGAATGAAGAGATTGGTGGATAGCAAGTTGCCTTTGAGTCCTGGTGGAGAACAAGTTGACCACAAGCCAGCGATGTGCCCTGGTGGCCAAGAAGGCCAATGGCATCCTAGGGGACATCAGGAAGAGTGTGACCAGCAGGTCAAGGAAGGTCATGCTCCCCCCAGTGCTGTTCCCTGGGAAGGTCCCATCTGGAGCACTGGGTCCAGTTCTGAGCTCCCCAGTTCCAGAAGGACAGGGAACTGCTGGAGGGATTCCAACAGAAGCTACAGAGATGGTCAGGGACTGGAGCATTTCTCTGCTGAAGAAAGGCTGAGAGACCTGGAGCTGTTCAGCCTGGAGAAAAGCAGGCTGAGAGAGGATCTGTCGATGCTGAGCAATAGCTAGAAGTGGTGGCAAGAGGATGGGGCCATACTCTTCTTGGTGGTGGGTGGGGACAGGAGAAGGGGCAACGGGCACAAAATGGAACATGGGAAATTCCATCTCAACATGAGGAAAAAATTCTTTGCGTTTAGGGTGCCAGAGCCCTGTAATCTGTGCGAACACACAGCTGTGGGGTATTTTAAGCTCTGCTCTAAGGCTACAGAGAGAAGCTTGCTTGGCTTGGCTCTGTCTCTTCAATTCTAGCCTTCCAGGCAAGGCAACATCACCACATGCTGGTGGTGGCTCTTCAGAGCAAGGCAGGTCACGACAGGTTGACAGTGATTCTCTGAATCGTTGTTTCTCTGCTGCTAGCATCGGAGTGAACTTAGAGAGAAAGCCTCAAGAGGAACAGTTCCCTTCTGTTGAAGGATCTTATGTAAAGGATGAAAAGAAATGCTTAGAACACCAGAAACCCATACTTTAGATCACGTTGGCAAATGGTGGTAGATGATGGCAAAGTTGTAAAAAAAAAAAAATGTGAACCAATGTTTTATTCAATAAATATGTAGAAACTTTACTCTGCTCATAAAAATAAATCAGTAAGTTGTATCTGTGTTGTCGTAAAGGTATTACAGAGCAACTACATACCTACAGATACAGGTTAGACCTGTGTAGAAATGGTTATAACTGACGTATAGTTCCGTATGTTACTTACTCCTTTGTCTTTCAACAGATTTCCCAAACTGTGATACTGGGTTTGAAAGTGGCTTCTCTGAAGATTCTTCACATTCCACCTTTCTTTGTGAATTCTTATACAAAGTTTCTTCTAATACGGCTAAGCTTCTTACAGAGAAGAAATTAAAAGAAGGTATTTTATTTTTACATTATGCGTTTGATTAATACATGAATATGTATGGCTTAGATATAAATTTCGTTCCCTTTAACTTCTCACATTACTTTTTAAAAGATAATATGTCTTTGCTAGAACGTATCCTGTTTTGATTTGGTAGACCTCTTCCGGATAAAGAGAATGCTGATTGTCTTGATCTCTTTATTCAGTGGTAGACAGAGGAGGAAAACCAAACGACTGAGAAACTGTTCAGTTCACAACAGTTATTGATAAATAAAAACCACTTTAAAACGCTTCTCACTTGATATTTAGATGGATGCTACTAACTGACAAAAAGTAGTTTCCATCTAAAGTGACGGTATGCCAAAATTCATCTAAAACGATAGTTTTCCAGTAAGAGTCCAAATGCCCAACACCTGGGATATTTCTCAAGCTCACAAATATTAAAAATATTCCAAGTAGAAATGAGGACTCCAACAGCTTTACAACAAATTGAGCCTTGTGGAGTGAAAACGTGGGTATATCACAGTACATATACACAGTCCTCTGTGTATATCACAGATATACCCAGATTTCTTTGTTGGGGTTTCTTCTGAGAGAGAATTTATCAGATAATTTTATTAATTTTTCTTTGCCTTTGCCTCTCCCTTTCCCTCTCCCTTTCCCTTTTCTTTTCCCAGTTGTGCCTCTATATTTTTCTTCCACCTAAACTAACAAATGATGTTGACTGTAAAAATCTGGGCTGATTTATGGTTGGGTTTATTGCTCCAAAAATCCTGTGTTGGTGCATCCATATTTTTGTATGATTATGTCTACATTCTTGTGGCATATGCCTTTTAGGATCCTTTAGATTAAAGCATATTAAAGCGCATAATTCCTTTTTAAATATGGGAAACTCAGGAAAGAAAAGAGCAAGGGCAAACCTGACTTCTGCTTGCTTTAAGTGCAGACCTTATCTTCTGTGCTCTGGGTATCTAGATCTACATTCATTAAAAAAAACCTTAAAAAATGAAAATAAAAATGAATACCCCACTAAGAGAAGTAGAGATCAGATATAAGGCAATGCTCCTGGTCACTTGAACACAATGATATGTTAAAAATGCAGAATAAGTTTATAAATACTTGTATAGATTGAAGACTTAGCTAGAAATGCTCACAGAATATCTTCTGTAGTACTTTTTGGGGAGGTGCAGTGGGAGGGAGCACCATTCATAGGATGCCTTAAGATATATATATGAAGAAAGCCCTCAGACGAGAAACAGCTGAATTTTGACTGCCTTCCATCATAAATTCTTAGTACCTAGAAATGAAGCTGCTTTGAAAGCTTGTAGTCCATTGCTTAACTTACTACTCCAAGGCTTGTGCAGTAAATGGAAAGGAACCAGATTTCCCTCAGCTCAGGTGTTGCCATCTAAAATTGTGATAGTGTCTTGTAGTTGGTAGATATTCTGCTATTTGGTTTTGGGGGATTTTTTTTTTTTTTTTGGGGGGGGGGGTGTGTATTGGTTTGCTTTGTTTTCACATTAATGTTGAATTACCCAGGTGTTTGTCAGGACTGATGGTTCTGGGGTGGGCGCTTTGCGGCTACATAAGAAAATAGGTTTCCCTGACCATTCGCAGGTCAAGAAGACAAATGACAAACGGGACAAGGGAGGAAGATGCAATAATAACATCCATTCAAAAACCAGCAAAAAGCCCTGCAATTTTGAATTAGAAACTGCACTTGCCTGAGGGCTCTAATATATCTCAGCTGTGTAAGAAGTATTACGACAGAAGTTTGGGTTTTTTTGCCATTTAAAACATTAAACACGTAATTATTTTTTTTTTCCCCTTCCGTACTGGCTTTTTTACCCCCCTTACATCAAGAACTTTCTACCTTTATAAAAATCTTGTTAACATGAAGGAATACGGCATGTGCCTAACGCAGATTTTTGGGAATAGGTGGTAATTTTACTTTTTTGTTTTTTCCTTCTGACTGTCTCTAGCAAATAATTCGATGGTTAGAGTCTTAATGTGGGAGTAAGAGGTGGGAGATAGAGTTTCAATTCCCTCCTCTCCCTGTAAAGATTCAAATAAGAGAGTCACATTATCCGAAAATGTGACCTTGCTCTTTAATTCTAGAGAAAAGTAAGTAGTAAGAAGTAAAAGTAGGATGTAAAAAAAGTAGAACATAGTAAAGGGAAAAGCTGGGGGACAAAAAAAAACCCTTCTAGATAATCAAACTCCCCAAGTTTGGTGGTCAGTTCCTGTAAACCTATCCATTTTAAAGCCCTTTATCTTATGTTTGGTTTAGTATTTAAAAGCTCTATTTTGACAGAATGTAGATAGAACTAGGGAGCAAGTAGGATGGTATGAATAAATACTAAAAAAATAGCACCGAGATACTTATAAAACATGTATAAATCATATAAAAAAGAAGGGAAAAACTAATTAAATAAAATATCAGATACCATACTAAGTAAGTATTGATTAACTGCAATCATACTTTGGTTTTATGTTTGATTTCTTGATTTTTTCCAGAGCTGTTTTACCAGATTCTCGCAAATAATTTACCAGAATAATTGCAGCTGTGTAGGAATTTTAAGATTGTAGAAATAAGAGAGACTGTTGGCTCTTAGGACCTGGGAATAGATGATGCATCTCAAATGATCTCCAAAGAACTTCTAAGAACTAGGTGTAACGTAGAAAGAATGTAAAGGAGTAAAAAGAGTAGCAAATAGTCATTAAGGTGCTATGTCATGTGCTGTGTTCATATATTAGGCTTATGAGAGGGGGTAGACATTTTGTCTTAAATTAAACAAGCCAAATAATACTTTTAAGTTGCTCTACAGATTTTTTTTTCCCCTCCACCTTGTTTTTTGTGGGGCTTTTTTGTTTGTTTGTTTTGTACTTAGATACTCCAACGGATCTAATTCAAAACTACTGGAAGACAGAACTTGTAGTAGGTGATTTAACCATTCCCAGCAAGTATAAATTGTTTCATGTTGAAAGCTCTCCACGAATGTTAGCATTCTGTAAGCTGCAGCGTTGGTAAATGAATTTAGCCTTGCCAGGTGTGTTTGTGAATTGCAAGGAGGGAGATCTCCAATTCATTCCAGTGTGAAGACGCCATCCTGAAATGGCTGCAGCTGCTGACTGACCGTGGTGTACCCGTTTACCTCCCCCAGAATCCAGGAATAAATCCTGTACAATGGCACTACCATCTGACACTTGGGTCTGCAGGGGTAGAGAGTTAGGCTCAGCCGCTGATCACAGAATGTCAGGGACTGGAAGGGACCTTGAAAGCTCTTGTGTTCCAGCTTGTACCCAATCTGGAATAGTGTGTCCAGTTCTGGGCCCCTCAGTTGCAGAAGGACAGGGAACTGCCGGAGAGAGTCCAGGGCAGGGCTACAAAGCTGCTGAAGGGTGTGGAGCATCTCCCAGAGCAGGAAAGGCTGAGGGAGCTGGGTCTCTTGAGCTTGGAGAAGAGGAGACTGAGGGGTGACTNACGACTCATTCATTTCGCTCTCAGAACATATTGTTCTTGGAGATTTCATTGTTTATAACTTTGGCATGTGTTCTTTTTGCTTCCTTAACTCTCTTCCACTAAAGCTGGTGATGCGGCCTTGGGGACCAGCTCTTCTTCCCCTGTCAAGTTCTGCAATGAGTGAAGTAAAAGCCCCGTTCGATGGTGACGTTAACTTATGAAGCGATTTAATGTAGTCAGAAAGGAAAAAGGAGTATGTCATATTTGAAATACTCTTAAGTTACTAAGTGGTAGAGTTTCTGTAGGTTAAGTAGTTATCAGCACAGACATTGAATATCAGGCCTGGTGAAGCTGGTGAGATTGAGATTTCATCGTCAGTGTCTTAATGTTAGAGCTTTGCATCCTGTGAGGTGACTTCTATAGGAAGAGGTCATTTTTATTCTTCTGCCCAACTGACTTTTTCTACTTCTCTGTTACTTCTTGAATTGCAGATTGCAACAAAAGATGGTGCACTTTGGAAAGTGGCTTTCTGAGCTACTATGAAAACGATAAAACTACCACTCCTAATGGTATGATTGACATCAATGAAGTTATCTGTCTTGTAGCGCACAAGTCCGACTTCTTTTTAAATAGAGGGTAGGTTCCCAAATTAATTTTTCAATAAAAAAACCTCAGGTATTTCCAAGATTGTATTCTGGGTTTTCACAGCTGTTCTTTTGTTCCTGAATGTTAAACATGCAATTCAGAGGGAAAAAAAAAAAATAATAAAAAAAGCTGAATTGTTTTATGTTGACTTCAAGAAATAAGTGGTATTTGAGGATTATTTTTTTTTATGTAGTGATATAATGCAAATGTTAGGGTAATTTAAAAGGGCAGCATAAACTAGATACATCTGTTTCTTATTAAAGCTGTAATGCATGTTCTTGGTGCTTAAAAGGTTACATGATGATAAATTGAACAATTAATACTCATTTTTCTTCCTGGGACTGACCCTCTGCCTAAAGATAAAACTCGTGCTTTGTTTCTTTCTGCTAGTAATACAGCAGATTAGAGTTCTTCGACAATTCTTCGGATCTGTCCAATTTTGAAAACCATTCTTTGTTCTGCAGCCGGGGACAACAGCATAACTGTTGAACATTGACTTAGTTTGAAGATGAGACTCTTTTTTTGGGTTTTTTTGTGGTCTTGTTTTTCTTTTGTAACTCTCTCCAGACCCATTTTTACATTAAAAACATCACGTGGAGATTCACCTAAATCCGAGTTGCATCCCAGTGATACTTGATTTCTGTAGGGCAGCACTGTTGTTTAAATTATGCTTTGGATCTGTCTAACAAGCTCCATAACACTTCCTTTTAAATTTAAAAAGTTTTAGGAAATGGCTAACCTACTGCTATGCTTTACCTGCAATTGGGCAATTTTATGAGAAACTTCCCAAAATTTCATATTTCATGGAATGAAATAATCGATATGTAACATGCCTATTCTATTAGTCAGAATTAAGTATTTACATGTACTTTTCAAAGGGGTTATTGAAAATGAGAGAACCAATTAATGTTCAGTTCTCCAGATTTATACAAATCACCATCTCCAGCACGGAAAGGAAAAACCAGACTTCATCTGTTTGGATTCTAGGGAGAGGTCACAGCCGAAATCGTACCATGAGTTGGTGAGCTGTAACTTGTGAGTTAGACTCAACCAAAGTCCAACAGGATATGTGTTTTCCAAATTGCCCCCCAATTTCAACTAGTTTTCAACTTTTTCTTCTTTTTAATATCCTTAATATTTGTCGATTAAAGGTGGAAAAGCAGGGTCTGCTTAAATAATGGTGGACTTTTTGAAAAGAAAAAAAACCAAAACAACCCAACAAGAACCCACTAAAAAAAAAGTCCTTTTAAGAACTTCTCAAATGGCAGCAACTTCAAAGAGTATCACAAAAAACCACCCTTGCTGGAATCACAAAGCAAAATTTGCAAAAGAAAAAATTCCCTGTGAATTTTAATAGCCGTATATCAATGTTTTTATTAATTTCAGAATTACTGACAAAACTGTTACGTGGTAGCCTCTAAATGCGTGTTATTGTCCTGAAAAGCACTTTGATTCCCTTGTGCTATAAAATCCTGGGCTATTAGCTGGGCTGTCCTTGTGAGATTGGAGGAGAAAGGCAGATGGATTCCACCCCATAGGTAGGAAATAATGAAAAAATAGAGAGAGAAACAGGACTTTTGTGTGCTACGTAGACTCCATACAGCTACCTGTTTCCTTTTGCTTGCTTTAGGGACATCTTTACCTTTGAAATCTACTTAATGTCAGAGCGTGTTTTCCTATTTGGAGCCGAAACTGCATATTCACAAAGAAAATGGACTTGGGCAATAGCGAAGGTAATACTGATAATTATCTTTTCCAGTTAAGGCAGAGCCTGTGCACAAAGAATAAAGTGTCATTGTTAGCTTAAAATCCTCCGAGAAGCCATTCTTGATGAATACTGATCTGTCTCGGGTGTAAAGGTTTCTTGTGCAGCAGGAGGAAATAACTCTTGTGATTTAATGTTTGAAACAAGATAATAAAATAAAATGGAAAAGGAATTGAAGAAACATTTTAATGCTGACCTTACGAATGTATTAAAAGTGCTCCAGTATAAAGACATATATTCTATATGAATTTATTTCAGCTAAGTTGTTTATGGGTGCAATTCCCTTCTTTTATTTGCTGGAACAGAATCCATAAAGCAGTACCCTATCTTATACAGTACCAAAGGGTAATAGTCACATCACTAATTAAATCCAGCATAGTTTAAAAAGCAAAAATGTTTGAATTGTGGAGTATGAATGGGAAAAATATATGCTATACTTGGTTTTATAATTTAATTTTAATGTATTTATGGGTTTATGAATCATAAATCTGAAAGTCTTATATTTTTTTTCACTGTGGATTTAATCCTTGAGTCTTATAGATGTGCAATATCTTGATTTGTTTTTTTTTAGGGGAAGAGGGTTTTTTTTCTTCATCTGACTCACCCCATTTTCTTTGGTAGCATTTTGTTCCCCCTGTGGCTGAATGCTTATTAGAGAGAGACTGTGACCTGATTGGCCAACTGTACTACAAAGATTGCCATAGCCTGGACCAGTGGAGAAAAGGCTGGTTTGCTATAGAGAAGTCGAGCCTTTATTTTTGTCTTGAGATTGACAACGCTGAAGAAGACTCCATATATCTGAGGCGGTTGCAAGAGCTAAGTAAGAATTTTGCTTAACATCTAGAAATCAGGAAATACTCCACGGAATTAATCCACTCTTAAGGACGTTTCTATTATGTTTTAAATTTATAAACATTTGGGAGCTCCACAACTATTCCTTTGCATGAGGCAGATGCTCTTCCAACTCTCATCTAAATATGGAGCTGGTAAAGTTCTGGCTTGGCATTTTTTTCCCCCTGTGTAGTGGCAAACGCGTGAGAGAGATTTTTCACAGCTTCATAATGAATGAAGACAATTTTTGTTCCAGTTGTAGCAGTATCGCCCTTACAGACGTACAGAATTGAATAATAATATATGACCTTTTGGGATTATTGTCTCATATTTTTGACAGGGCAGAACTACTCACTGCAGAAGGTATTCTGGAGGTGATTGACAGGCCTAGTTTTAAAATGCTCAGATGTACTGGAAAAATTATAATTCTCTTGGAAAACTATTTCACAGACTAATAGACTTTTCTTTTTCCCGGTACTAAAAATATTCTCTACTCAGTATCATGACGTGGAAAGATAATGGTGTTTATACAGATGGTTTTCTATGACCAAGTTGATGTCATTGGCTGTAATTCTGCGCTGAGTCCATCTTAAGCATATCTGCCCTAGTTGTTTTTACTGTGAACGAGGCACCACGTTACGTAGGAAAGCAAAAATCAGTTGAGATTTTATATTAAAGTAACACAGAGAAGCTAATTTAGCTCTTTATTGATGATCCTCTCTACAAATGCTGTCAGATTTTGCTCTGCTTTGCAGCAACTTGCCGAAATGCCACTGGGCTTTCTGCTGTTTATTTACTGCCACCTTACATTTGCTGTGAATAACGCCATGAAGGTGGTTTTTAATCAGGAATATTTTGATGCCTTCAGTTATCTTTTAACTGGTGAATACTTTTTTTTTTTTATCTCGATTCAGAATTAAAAGGTTAGGCAGTGGGAGGACTGTTTCTGATACTAGTTTTGATAGTGCAACTGTAATGGCTCCTACCCCAGTCATCAGAGCATCCAAAATATGTGTATATCTCAAGTATAGAAAGGAGACACACATTTAGCTTTTGGGTGAAAGTCGGTTTTGCCTGGGTTTTGATTTTTAAATATTAGTTGTATAACAGTATTTCTTGGGAGTGTTACGTATCCATAGTCCTATTTTTGTTTTGTCTCTTTGAGTTCTGTTTTCCCCAAAATAAATCTGCTCCACTATTGAGATAGAATCGTACAACAGACTTGCCAAATAATGAACTGTCAGTGGAAGTATAGTCACTTGCTTGGTATTTGACTCAGTAAATATAAATGGGCCAGGAGTACTTGTGACACAAAACCATCCTATCACACACATCCCAATATGTTTATTGAGCTTCACAGATACCCAGTATGTTACCGACGCTGGGAATTAGTTGAGATACAAGGTGCGGGTTATATCCAAGACCTCAACTTTGAAAGAATGGACTTTTCAGAATTTTGGATGAATAAACAGTTACATTTAACTTCCTGCTTTAGTACAGTGCACAGGATCGGTTTCTAAGTTTTACTGGGAACTCTCCAGATGCATTTTCTGTGTGATCTATAAAGTGGGTGTTTTGCGGGGTGCTTTTTTTAGCAGGAATAGCTTAAGGCAGTATAAAGAATGGTGGCTTTGGCTTTACAGCATAACATTCCACTCATGTTATGGTATTGTAGATTCCTGCAGCCATCAGGGGGCAAGTAAATGAAAGGGTTCAAAAATGCAGCTTACTTCTGGTCGTTTGGTATTTTAAAACTTGTATTTACAAGTTTAATTTTAATATGATGAAACACTCTAGTGTGTTTTCACGTTAAAAAGTACCTGTTTAACCTTTCGTGGTGATTTCCTGTATTTTTCTTGCAACTGGAAGCATATTGCAGTATTTTGTGGACGTTTTGTAGTTTGTTTTTTTTTTTCTATTATAAGCAGCATTCTTTATTTGAAATGTTTAAGAATCCCGTGCCCCTTTTGTCTCTGGAGATCATTTTGGAAGCCCGAATGATGTATATGTGTCTGTGGTGGTCTATATCTCTGTGTCTGTGTGGATCATATGTTTGTGTTTTGTTTCCAGCCATCAGCAGCGTGATGCAAAACGGAGAGAAAATAGACGTCCTGCTGCTCGTCGAAAAAGGAAGGTGAGGTTCCCACCTGAATGGAGCTTTGATCTGCTTTTATATTGATGCCTGAGAATTCTTGCTGATCAGTCACGGGGCTCTGTCACTTGTGGTTGCTCGAGAGAGTAAATTTGCAGACTTATTAAAGGAGGCGAACTCTTTGTGTATTAATTACGTGTTCCGACTGTGCCAGGAAATGCTAACAAGTCCTGCTTCATGAAAACCAATTTTCCCATTGAGAAAATTATTCCCAGTCAGATTAATCTGCCAACAACGGTTTCTTCAAAAGGACCTGACTCCTTTTAACCTGTAAAGAGAGAGCACCTCTTTGGAGCATTTGCCACTTAACTTCTCTATTTTTATTTTATGTTTTTTAATCACTCTTACATCCCAGAATTCTGTGTCTCGGTTTGTATGGATCAGGATTGAGAGGGTATCTATGAGCCCCCTCATTAGTTGTACTCTCTAATGTCTGATCTCAGTTAACTATGAAAAAATAAAACTCCAACCTGCAGAGCAAACATGATCCATGTCTGCTTCCAAGTAGGTAATATTTTGCTGAGATGAGTCGTATAAAGAAAAGGGAGGTTAAAACTTGAAGTCAGCAGGGTATTTCTGCCTCATGTGTGGGGGAAAATAATTGAAAGATGAAAGTAAGATTATTGAAAATAAATCTTACTTTGTAATAGATTTGGTTTGGGGTCTTTTTCAGCAATAGCTTGTTGGGCAATTGTCTGTGGGAGAAGTGGTGCAGTGCTTACATAGTATTCTGAAGAGCCAGTAACAGGGTAATAAAGGAAGATTGTTTTTCTCTGTGTTGGGTAAATAGAACAAAAAACCAACCTGCAGGTACTTTTGACATCTATCCAGAGTTGGAGAAACTTCATGGAGAAACTCATTATAACTTGTGTGTTCTGAATTTTAACTCTTCCTAAGATACCTTTTAAGTTCCAGAATTCAGTAAGGTGATGCACATCAGGAAAAAAAATAAAAGCAAACCACATTTTTTTCTGTTGTTTTGCTTTTTTATGTTGAAGAAGCATTTTGAAAGATTCGGCATTTAGTAAGCTGCATAGACCAACCAGGGAACCGGAGATGTCTTATTCAAAGTGCAGTTCCATCAGATGGATACAAACTGTGCATCTAATTTCATAGATATCAGTGCCCAGCAAAACAGCAAAACTTATACCTCTAAGTCAGTTTTTACTCTTTCTTCCAGTATAATAGTTCTGTCAAGTGAGGGTAGGTTTTCCCTGAACTGCTCTAAGAGTTTAACAGGAATTCTGAACTATTTGCAAAAAATTTTGAGGGAGCCAGTGGCTGATTTATGGTGGCCATGAATATGTTTATTTTTTCTCCAGAGGAGAAAGAATTTATGTGCGTAGTGGTCAGGTTATCTTATCCATTAGAAGCTGTACAGGTGCATGAGCTTTGGCGTACTATAAAATCACCTTTATATTTAGACTCAGTTATAAATAGAAACAAAAATGGCCCTTGTCCTTCTGCCCCTCCAAACCGTAGAGAGATTCATTAATACATTTGAGACATGATCAGCTGCTAAACAATATATCACAGTTTCTAGGTTTTCCTATTTTGTCTGTTATTTTACAACAGTGTTTGTCTAATGCCAACTTTGACATAGACTGGTCACTTGGAAGAGACCCGAAATACTGATATATAGATACATTGGTAACTTTCATATTAATTTGCTAGAAACATAAACACAGGATTAATGATAAGATCCGCCCCCCAAAACAATATTGCAAGAATGAAACAAAACAAGTAAGAATTTTTTTTCCTGACTTAAGAAAAGTTTGGAAAAAAAAAACCAACCAAAACCCACACCAGAACAAAAGCAACACTACACTTTTTTTGCATAAAGAAACAAAAGGGGCTGATGTCTTACAACACATTCAATTTTATTAGAAGAAACAATTAAAATACCTTGAATATTTTCCTACCGCATCTCATGCTATTGTGTTGGTTTTGTTACTGACTCCAAACTAACTTCCCATTACTTGCAAATACTTAGGCCTCTTTTTCAAGTCTCAATCATGAGGTTGATAAATTAGGGAAGATCATACATTACATGTATCATAGACCTTTTCTTTGATGCTTTTTCTATTGGCTACTGTAGGAAAAAGAATGACTTAAGTTGTTGCAAATGGACTTCTCACAAGAGTGATTTCATATGCAAGTATAGTTCCAGAACTATAAAAACTTCAAATCTTACTGCTGAAATAATTATAATGTAGTAAATTATGAACACTGGATGTTTAAAAAGTACTTAGTAAATTTATGTGTAAGTTAAATTCACGGGGTACATAAATTTAACATTTGTCTGACCCATAACTTCTCAGAGAAGAGGTTACAATTGATTTTGGGCTGGAAGGTCCATAATGCTTTACACTTGTACAAAATGCAAGAAATCAGAGAGAATTTGAGAGAATTTTGAGAAATTTGAGAGGCACATGAGATTTTTCTCAAGTGTCTTAGCTAAGAAAACAATCCACTTCTGGCCACCTCACTTTCCCCCCCGCTCCCCCCCCGCCCTTCTTTCTCTACCTTGTTTTCTCCTTAAAACCTTGCTGTTCATTCATTCTCTCCCTGACAAAAGACTACCAGCTCAGGAATAAGGGGTGGCAATTGTACTATACATCGCAAAGTAATAGCTCTCAACCAAGATAAAACATTTGCAAAGCAACAAGACCACTTCTCTTTCGAAGATTGTTCGATTGGAAGCTCAGGGTGCTTCCTAAATTTACACAATAAGCCTTGTCTTTTTCTCATTCTATATATTTTAGTTTCTTTTGGGTCTCAAAGACACTGCCTGTTTGTCTTTGAGCATCTTGGAGGTTGGCACTTGGTGATCTTTAAGATCTCTGCCACCCCAGGCCATTCTATGATTCTACAATCTTTGCCAAAGTAAATTAGAAAGGAACACACTTCCTTTTGTAGCACCTGTTGGAATTTTATTGCACTCTGACCCATGTTGGAACATCTTGTCCAGCCTGTTAGACCTTTCTCCAGCCCTGCTGGAAATCCTGACTTCTCACAATGCTGCTTTCTGGTGCCACCATCAGATGGTCATTTGCCTCCTCTGATGTTCTGCTCTCGTAATTAAAATGCTTCTTGGCTTATTGATAGATGTGGAAAACCATTTTCCAGATTGCTGTGTCCGACGCTTCCATCTGTCATGCAGAGATGTCCCCTGGTTTGCTCTATATTCAGTTTGGGCTGGTTTTCCCCCTCGACTGCTCCTATCTATTTGTAAAATGGATGATACTCAATCTCTTGTTGCCATCCAAACATAAGTTGTGTGGTAGAGAGGTGAAGAGGCTACTCCTCAGTGGTTTAAAAGAGACCAAGAGAGGGATCTCACACTGAAGAGAAGAAAGGTGTCTGAAAACAACTATATTCCAGCAGTTTTAGAATATCTCTTCTCTATAGAAAATTTAACATAAAATCTCTAATGCCGTACTTCAAGGAAAAATGATTGTGCAGATGATTCAGTGTGAAATATTTCTTTGTTTTTTCCTGTGATCATTTAAGCTCTTGTATGTGAAAATTAATGTTTTCAGACCATAATATAATCCAGAGAGTGCTTTCCTCCCCATCCATTATACTTCTCTTACAGTTACCTCTTTCGTATTAGAAATAATAAATCTTCGCTATATACTGACATAATTTCTTTATGCTGATGCTTCATTAATTACAATGCTTTCTGCTTAACCCTTTGATGGCAGCTGTAAGATTTCTTGAAAAATGCAGTTATGAGGACAAAATTCTATCACCCAGAAATAATCTAAACCTAAGACTCAGATGAGGGTTTGAGTATTTAAAAATAGTAATTTCTTGGATATGGACTGTATGTGCTTCGCACTTAACAGAGCAAAAGCCCTGCCATTATTCACTGTGGAGTCACTATTGCTGACTATTTTTTGTGAAGTGTGAACTTTTTATCATTTTTTATTTTTTTTTTTAACTGGAAGAAGTGACAGGTATAGAAACATATGGAGGAGGCACTGGTTTTATACTGTAGGAATGCATTTTGGTTCCAAGTCTGTGCAAGGTAGGAGGAGTAAAAATATTCTTTCAAACTTGATTAATTCTATAAGCTTAGAAGTATTCCTGGCAGTTTTGTGGTGCGTGGATAGTTAGTAAACTTCAGCCTGTGTTTATATGCTTTGCACTTAATGCAACTTTATATTTTGATGATAGCAATTAGTGCAGGTGGAAATACATGTATTTTTTATTACTGCCGTCTCCGAAAACTGTGTGGAAGCGATGATGACATCTGAAAAGCAGAAGCTCCATATGCAAAGCTCTCTCTGTTACTTCATGAAGTTCTGTAGAAGAACTTCCACCATGTTTTGAGGAAAGTTCTGCTTTTCTGCCAATCACTTCCTCTTTCCTTTTCATATCACCTCATATTTGGAGATAAACAAATGATTTCCAAGTAGGAAAAAATGTTGTAAAGTTTGGCTGAAAGTGTTAAAATGAGAAGGAATGCTTAAACCTCGTATTGATACTTTGCTGTATGGTTTTATGATTTAAGTCTGTCCTAGGTGTGTTCTCTCTGCCAAAAATGCTGTGGTATGAGATGAGCTTTCTAAGCCACTTCCGCAGTAAATTGAATTCTGAAGTGTCTCTGGTCCTGGTTTCGTTTCCTTTTCTCCCTTCTTCTCTTTTCTGGTGGTGTAGTAAATGCTGAAATTGCTTCTCTGACTTTGTTAGGTGAGATTTTTGACTGGGCAAAGTTAATATTTTTTGGGAAGGTGATTAGTTGCCTTCCATGAACAATCCCAGTTCCACAATAGCAGTAAGTTTTTCACATGTATATTTATTACTGTCCTGGTTTGCGGTAAAACAGAACCAATTTTCTGTTTAGTAATTTTACTTTTTCAACTGGGCTTCTTCTAACTCACTAAACCCTGAAATGAACAGCAGATTGTTCAGAAACTGTTGACTCTCAGGGTGCTCAGACCTGATCACACCCAGGGATGGTGCAGAGAGACCCTTATTGCTGGAACAGCCAAGGGCAGGGAATTGAGTTATTTGCCCCATTGGAGGGTGGGAAGCGGAAAAGTATAGAGGGGTCACCCCTGTGGGGAGGAGGGGACAGGACAGGGGACCCCAAACTGACCAACTGGGATATTCCATCCCATCCGCATCCTGTTCAGTAGGAAAGCTGAGGGATCAAAGGGTCAATTCTCTTCTTTCTTCAATGGCCGTTGTCTGAGGAGGACCCTGTCTCTCTGTCTGCCTCTGATCCCACTCTGAGTGTTCCTGACTCCAGATCTAGAATCCAGCTCCTCTTCATCATGAGTCCGGTCTGGGACTTCTCCTGATGCCTGCTGGTGACGTGATCGTCATCCTGGGAGCTTGATACGGTTTTGTATATATTGTTTTTAGTATTAATACTTCATTGAAGTAGTTTAGTTCTTTCTAAACTTGTAAATCTCCTTATCTCTTCCTCTCCCTTCTTTCTGGGGGGAGGAAGGGCCATCTGTCAGTCCGATTTTGGTAATTTTGGCTGCAACCATGACAATTGCCATTACTGTGGTGCTGTAGGACTGCTACTTAAACATAAACCCCATTTTCTTTCCTAATTAAGTAACCTCTTACTCTGTAAGTTGCATTCAAATTTAAATTCAACTCTTTGAATCATCTCCTGGTAGTTCTGTTACGTTTATTTCTGATGCTGCACTGAGGGGAAGATGGGAAGGTTCACAGACTACGAGATGGTCTTTTTCCTATAGTTTAGGCAGTTCATATATCACGACAGTTGATTGACAGGCACATGATTTAAACTTTCATATCTCTGTGAAAAAATACAGATAAGTTTAAATTACCTTTGAAGTTCAATACACTACCATTTTTCCTCTCTCCTCTGCTACCGATTCATTGATATACAGCAGAGTTTCCCTTTTCTTATTTAAAAGCAATAATATTTTCACTTTACGGTGTGCTGCTTCCTGTACGTATCATAATTCTTTAGATAACAAAAAATAATCTGTTGAGGCTCCCATTTATCCTTTGGCATAATACCATCATGCAAATCCTGCTCTTCTGCAGGGAAAATAAAAACACCAATAATATGCATATATATGCTGGCATCTCTTGCATTGGGAACAACCATAAATCTTCTATGAATCATAGTCCTATCTTCTGCTGCCCTGTGAATAATAGTAAGGAAGGAATAGTGTAACATGAACTGCCAGACCCTTTTTCCATTCGTTTCCCCTCATGTATGGCTCCAGCAATAGTAGAGGGTCTGAGGGTGATGGATTCTTTGGAAGCCATTGGCTGAGAACCATCTGTGTTGGGTGCCCGTTCCGAAAGGTCTTGAGAAAATATTTGAAAGTATTGAATTGTTGAACTTTCTGCTGTAAAAAGTTGAGACCTTAATGCAAATTAATGTTTTCTGTTAATGGAAGAGAGAGGCTGAGCGTTTCTGCCAGCCGGGAATGTATGGGGGTCAATATGAATTCTGAAGTCAGGAAGCAGAGAGGTTTTTTAGAAGAGGCTTCAGTCAGATGGAATGTTCTCGTGTCTCCTACTCTGCTGCTGAATGGCTCAGTCTCTGTGGTGGATTCTGTGAATCCTTCAGATCCTGGGTCTGTGAGTGTACATTGGCTGTATCCTCGCTTCCTCTCAAGATAGGAATGTTACAATGGAAACATTTACAAAAGCAAAATTGACAGATGCCATTAAAAAAAAAAAAAAAGAAAAATCAAATATTGCATCATTATATAAAATGCTTTGGGCTTTTTTACTAAATAAAATAATCAAAATGAATGTTGCTTTATATTTTGATAAAAGTATTCTCACAGCAGTTCAGTAGAACAGTTTAACTTTTCATAATTAGCCAGTGAATTTTCATTAAAGCAAATGGATCCCTCACATTTCTTTAGTGGAGGACAAAGAGTATGTATGTAGAAGAGTTTGCTTGCTATTTTAACACTTAAAACGGTTTTTCATTGCATACTGTACATCCAAATTGGGTGGACGTATGCCACGGCACCTCACAAAACCAAGCCAGACTGACCAGCAAGTGAAAAATGGGATTTATTTTAGAAGACGATAACAAAATCAAAGTAAGTTTTACTCCAGCAGGGGTACAAATAAGACATTATTGTAGCAAGCTTTAGGTAGTAAAATCGAAACTGGGCCATGCTTTGAGACATTGCAACACTTCAGTTGCCTGTTTAACTTATTCCACCTCAACTTTTAGGTTTTTTTTCATACATGTTTCTTCACTCTCTGATTTCCTGAAGGTGATGAATTTCATACACCTGTGTGAAGGAGAGAAGTTTGATGTGTCTCAGCTCCTTTCCAGAAGTCAGTGGGGGATAGAAAAGAAGGAAAAGCCTTTTTCAGAACTGAAAGTTGTCTCTCAAGTCTCTGTTTCCTGCTTAAGTCAGAGCAAGACTGAAGAAAAGTGATTAAAATGTTGGTCAGGTCCTTTCAAAGGCCTGTGAACGATGTTTGTGGATCTTCTTCCATTTATTGTGACACTGCTGGTATAAATACAGCTGGGAAGAAAAAAGGGATGCTGTAACAATAAGCCACCACCACAGCTTTATGTGGTGGAAGGTGCTTTGATGTATTATTTGAAGGAATACTTATTTTTTCTGACCATCTGGTACATTGCTCTGGTACAATAGCATCAGTTTTCCTTCTCTTTCCCGCTTTTCAGGACGCTCTACATCCATGGCCACACAAAGCTGGATTTCATGGTCTGGTATGCGGCAATTGAAAAAGCAGCAGGTACAGATGGTAACGCTCTACAAGATCAGCAGCTCAGCAAAAATGATGTTCCCATTATAGTGAACAGCTGTATAGCATTTGTGACACAGTATGGTAAGTACAGCAGATTTTATTCAACCTAAGATCATTTGTGTAACACCAAAGCTCCCTCCCACACGCCATCAGATCTTATTGAAAGAGTTTATATATTACCTAAAACAAAACCATACCCCTCGTGAGCCTCACTGCTGTTTGTGGCCATGGCTGAGAACGAGCCATTGGGGAAATACAACTCAGTAGGTGCCCATTATAGACACCGTCTTATTTCAAAAATCACAGTGGTAGGGGTTGGAAGGGACCTCTGGAGATCATCTCCTCCAACCCCCTGCCACAGCAGGGGCACCCACAGCAGGTCCCACAGGAATGTGTCCCCATGGGTTGGAATGTCTCCAGAGAAGGAGACTCCCCCACCTCTCTGGGCAGCCTCTGCCAGGGCTCTGTCACCTTCAAAGTAAAGAAGCTCCTCCTCATCTCAAGAAGGAACTTTCTATGTTCTTGACTTGTTTGCCTGATGTAGCTCAGCCTTGGGGTCCGGTGCTTGCGTGCAGAACATCCCAGCCCTGAAAATAAACCACAGGAAGCCTGGAAAAGCCATGGCCTGAACTGGTCAACACATCTTCTGAGAAACTATTAACTGTGGAGCCAAGTTTAGTCTTAAAGCTGCTGTTTTTTTATAGCGTAATAGCCGAAGGATCTACAGTTTAAGTAAATTTGGCAGCATAACTTTCTATAGCATTAGATTGTACACAGAGGATGTCAGTCTCCTTTTTATTACTGCAGATTCATCTGTTTTCTTGTGAAACGCTAAATACATGTCAGCCCTGCTCAAATCTGTCTTCGGGATAAACGTGTCTGTAACCTCTGTCAGAATGAGAGTGCCTCGTTTGTATTTCAGTGATTGAAGTTTAACTAAATAACCTGAATGTGGCAACGCTGCATTATGGTAAATAGGCAATAGTTGTAACCCAGATACAACTTAAAACCAAGAGGGAAAAACAAACCCAAACAGTTTTGCTAAATTACCTTTTAATCATTAGTGATATTCTAATGCCGTTTCCTGCACTAAAAAGTTTTTAAAGCGGCGTAATTATGTCCACCACTCAGAACAGTGTGTGTTCTAAATTAAAACTCATTTCCTAATGTCTTTAAAAAGTGAGATCTTTATCGAAATGTACAATTTTTACAGGATCAGCATTACTGGGTGTTAAAATACACATTTGAAAGCTGAAGGAATTATTTGTATGCCATAAACATGCATAAGAAAAGTGGGATTTTGTATAAAATATGATTATTTTTTAAGAAATGTGGGGAAATGCAGGCAACACCTCTACAGAGAGAAACAATGGGACTGTGCTACGATGCCAGACTTTTGGAAGTTAAAAAATAAAATAAAATAAAGGTTTTTGCTACTCTCATATACAGCAATTGAAGGTAGTGTTGACTGGGGTTTAAACTATGAATTTTCTTTCAAGTTGGCTTTGGCCTTTGCTGGTTTTAGTTGTTAAATACAAAGACAGTTGGCTACTTGATGTCTTCCTGAACATGAGTAAAATTGGCGGGGGGGGAGGGGGAGGGAAGAATACTTTTTACTAATCTTTAGGCTTTGAAGAGTGAAATTTTTCAGGTTGGTTGAATACAGTAATACTTTAGTGAGTCTTAAGATGAGTAGGGTAATAAAAACAGTGGGAGTTTTGCTCATGAAAGCACCAGTTGGCTGTATAATCCAACACAAGGCATCAAAACTTCTTCCCTTTACTGTGCCTTTTGAAACTATTGTTTTTGAAAGTCCTGAAGAGATTTGGGGCTTTGAAGTTGCCTGTAAAGTATTCCAGAGGCTGTGGGTCCTAGGTTTGCTGAACGTTACCATGTGTGTTTTTGCAGGGGGCTGGTTGGGTGTAAGCACTTGGCAGTGGTTTTACTAACAAAGTGAGCATGTTCAAAAGGTCAGAGAGATTTCAGTAGGAAAATACACCATGTTGGACTGCCAGATAGGCTTTTCACATAATAATTTTTAACAGAATACTTGATTTTTACATTGATTTATTTTTCTGTCCCGTATTTCTGCACCTTTAGGTTTAGGCAGCAAGCAGATCTACCTTAAGAATGGTGAATCTTCCAATGTGGCTGAACTGCTGGAAAGCTTCAAAAAAGATGCGAGGAGTGTGAAATTAAGAGCAGGAAAACATCAGCTTGAAGACGTGACTGATGTATTGAAAAGCTTTCTCTCTCAAATAGATGATGCACTTCTCACTAAGGAACTTTATCCCTTCTGGATCTCTGCTTTAGGTAATGGATTCAATAACACTTAATGTGAGAAAGGTTGTGTGTACATTTTCAGTAGCAAATTTGAGGAGGTTCTTAATTGCTTGCCTTGTGTTGACTCGTGCTATTTGATAATTGGCAAAAGAATTGTAGTGAGGAAAAAAATATGGTTAAAGATTGGATGCAATAGGATCCTAGAATCATTCAGTTTGGAAAAGACCCTTGGGATCACCGAGTCCAACCATCAGCCCCACTCTACAAAGTTCTCCCCTACACCACATCCCCAACACCACGTCTTAACCACTCTTGAACAGGCTTATGTTAATCAAGGGTTTTATTGCCTTTAAGGGAACCATAATAATAGTAGCAAATAACGATATTTCCTGATTGATATATCTATAAACAGTTGACCAATATTGCACTGTGTCATAGTTGGATCAGCCAAGATAGGAAGTGATGATTAATATTTTATGAGAGCATTGATGGTAGAGTTCAAAAAAATAGACATATTGTTCAAGTAGGAAAAAAGTTTGTGCTCTGTCTTTTTACCATATGTAGAAGTTTAGCTCCAAAGTGGCTCAAAAATGTTGATGCTCTCATATATGTGACAGTTAAATGACAGTCTTGCTGCTTAAATTGTTCAGATAGCTGTTACAAACACTCACACAGCGTTATGTATATTAACAATGCAAATGTGCTAACAACTGTTACTTGGCTTTTATTTCCTTAGAAATATTAATTTAATTTGAAAGAAAATGCCAGCAACTTCAATCCGAACTATAACTCGTGATGTATTTAAAACATGAGGGTGTGTGTCTCTGTATGGTTGAAAACAGAACCATGAGATTACTAATACCTTAATTAGTCATTACAGAGATTGTAATGATATATTTAGAGTTCTTACAAAAAACAGCTATAGTTTTATTTTTGTTTCCATATTGAGGTATTTACAGACTGCAAGAAACATGCTCTTTCCCTCCCAAACTCTGCTGAAAAATTGCAGATGATGCGTAGCCACAAAAAATGCAGAGGAAAAGCTAAGATAGAACATAAATTTCTTCCTTAATGCACAGAAAACATATATGCCTGTTTACAGGGTGATGAGTTTTGTCTTTAAAAATGGTATTAAAAGCATATTCCTCTCTGATTTTGCTTAAGTTCAAACATAGGGAGGTTGATTTAATATCAAGTTTGGGAAATTCAAGTATGAATATTACCCATTTTTGACCTTTAACCTCGATTTGAACAAGCTGGAGGAAGGAGTATTAAGGATTTATTCACTTACTGTGAGATTGCTCTTATCAGAAATCAGAAAATGCTGTCTCTGTAGGAGGTTGGATTTAAATTAGCATTTTTGTGAAAGTGCATAATGGAGTTACAATGATTTACCTTCCTGTACATGGGGCTAAAATTCTGCTTCAGGTTTACAGCAGAAACTCCTGTCCTGATCGAGTGAAGCCACGTCGAAAGTACTTGTGGGAAAACAATCCCCATGCATCACTACAGGCTTGGAGCAGTGTGGCTGGAGCTCCCTGGCAGAAAAGGACCTGGGGATTCTGGTTGACAAGCAGCTGAACATGAGCCAGCAGTGTGCCCAGGTGGCCAAGAAGGCCAATGGCATCCTGGCTTGTATTAGAAATGGTGTGACCAGCAGAAGTAGGGAGGTGATTGTCCCCCTGTGCTCAGCACTGGGGAGGCCCCACCTTGAGTATGGTGTCCAGTTCTGGGCACCTCAACACAAGAGAGATGTTGAGGGACTGGAGCAAGGACAGAGGAGGGCAATGGAGCTGGTGAGGGGCCTGGAGAATAAATCTTCTGAAGACCAATTGAAGGAGCTGGGACTGTTTATCTGGGGGAAGAGTAGGCTGAGGGGAGATCTCATCGCTNCAACTGTTTATAGATAGATCAATCAGGAAATATCGTTATTTGCTACTATTATTATGGTTCCCTTAAAGGCAATAAAACCCCTGATTAACATAAGCCTATTCAAGAGTGATTGAGATGTGGTTTTGGGGGATGTGGTGTAGGGGAGAACTTTGTAGAGTGGGGCTGGTGGTTGGACTCTATGATCCCAAGGGTCTTTTCCAACCTGAATGATTCTGTGATTCTATGAAGACTAAAACACTTAGGAAGATAGAATAGACAGCCTTTAAACTGTTTTTTTGTTGTTGTTGTTGATGATGATGATTGTTTATTTTTCTTCCAATTACTGAAGAAATCAAAGCCTAGTGCAGTAGTTAGTGAAGCGTGGAAGAGGTGAGAGTTCTTCTGTGCTTTTCCTTTTCAGAAGCCTGAGAGGAACAATGGAATGAGAAGAGAAAGCTAAATAAACAAGTTAATTCAATTTACATTAACTTTGCTCATGCCTTGAGCGGGATTACACTCTGTACTATCTACACAGCACAGGGAGGCAGACTTCACACAGGGAGCTGTGGCTGCTTCTCCGATCCTGGAGTTCCCAAGACTGGAATTCTTGTCCTTGGCTCTGCCACTGCTGAGCTGTGTAACTTTGTGCAACTTATTCCCAGTATATCCCCAATATTATTTGCGGAGGGACTCTTGATCAGGGAGTGGATCAGTGGGATGAGGGGAACTGAAAGAAGGGAGATTGAGACTAGATTTTAGGAAGAACTTCTTCAGTGTGAGGGTGGTGAGACCCAGGTCCAGGTTGCCTCGAGAGGCTGTGGCTGCCCCATCCCTGGAGGGATTCAAGGCCAGGTTGGAGGGGGCTTGGAGCAACCTGGGCTGGTGGGAGGAGGCCAGGGCAGGGGGGTTGGAACTTGGTGATCTTTAAGGTCCCTTCTAACCACCCCTTCCCCTTTCCTCTCATCAGTCTTAAATATTTGGATTTTTAAACTGCTTTGGGACTTGAGGCAATTTTCCAATAAAAGTAAAAAAGATGAAAAGGTCTGTTCCTTTCTGATCTCTGGGAACTCTCAGAAATGCATTTGTACTTGTGCATACACAGATGTGTTCACGCATGTACATGCACAAACTCTAGATTAAATATCCTTTGCGAGGAAAAACTGTCCTGGGATTTAGTCTTAAATTGTAGCAAATAATTCTTGAATATAGAAATGTCCATCTTCATTGTTTCCTTGAACTGGTCTACGCTAACAGGCTCGGTAAATAGTAGATTTTCGGTATTGCCTTTATGAAGAAGGTGCTGATTTTGAACATGTGTTTTTAAACCTCGCTTTTAAACTGTAATTTTAAACGAGTAGATGGTGACAATGGATCTAATGAGAACTGCCGTTGGTTTTTAGTGTGTGTGGTTATTAATGCTACAATGGTGATTTGGTGATTATTTTCCGGCAGATACACAGAACGAAAAGGAACGTGTGAGGAAGTACGGAGCTTTTATTCGGACGCTTCCACCAGTCAATAGGGCAACATTGGCTGCTTTAATTGAACATCTTTACAGGTCAGTGCAATTGATGCTCTGTAAAGCATTCTCAGTATAATTCTACCGTAAATGAAATGGAGCTTGTTTCATTAACTGTAAGCATCAAAGTCTTACTTAGTTATGATGATTACTAGTATTTGAACCCCTTAAATTTATAATGCGTTTTTTCTTTGGTTGTGTTTTTAGCAGTAACTATCTATAAGGGATGAAACAGCCTTACAGTGAGAGAGGGCTGCCAGTCTGTGTGTCCAAGGAGGGTAATTTTTGATGTAGCTTCTTCATATGAACTCATTTGACCCCTGTCTCTTACTCTTCCAGAGGATTGGTCTTCAAATAAAAAAAAAAAAAAAAACCNAAAAAAAAAAAAACCCAAAAAAACCCAACAAAACACAAAACAAACAAAACATTTTTTTTCAGGGAAAATGCCCTTCTCCTCAATTTGCATTGCACGTAAGAACTTTGAGAATTAGCTACCCTTCCTGTTTTTCATCAGTGCTTCATTTTACAACTGAGGTAGCAGTAGATTATATCCCAAATATAATCACTGCTTAAGCAACAAAGGTCATGGCTTTTTCCTAGATCAAATAAGCAGCAGCAGCAAAAGTATGAAAAAATGTGTGACTTTGCAAGTGATTTTGCAGTGTCATTGTTAAATAGCAATGCTTTATATAATAGTATCTATTATATCATCTATTTAACAAGGCAAATTATGTTCCTGGAAAATCATAGTGGGTAGAGAATGTGTAAAATATTTTCTTTACCAAGGTTTTATGCTCAGAAATTGCACTAGAAACCAGGTACATAGCAGATGGCCTTTAAGAACTGTTTATACGATTCTTAAATTGATTGGAACCATTATTGGGATAAAGCTTATAGTAAGAATTGCATTTAATGATATTTTTAGGCATATCCAGTTCAGGTTTATTAATATGCCTTTTTATGTCTTCTGAAAGTCGTTTGGATTCATGTGTATAACAGCCAAAATCCTGCAATACTTTTAAAGTGTTTACTTCTAAAAGAGCACTCGTTATGTAAACAGCAGAACTGAGATGAAAACTTTACCAGAAGTACAAAACTATGAAGGATCTCATTTCTTTCCACGTTTTGTTTGATGGTAGATCAGAAGTTTGTGGGATGTAGTTGCATATCTCATATAGCAAAGCTGTCTGTAGCGTTGGTGCGGCCTCACCCTGAGCCCTGCGTGCAGTTCTGGGTGCCACAATTTAAGAAGGGTATGAAGGTCCTTGAATGTGTCCAGAGAAGGGTGACAAAGCTAGTGACAGAGCTGGAAGGCATGTCCTGTGAGGAGCACTTGAGGACTTTGGGCTTGTCTAGTTTGGAGGCAAGGGGCAACCTCATGGCTGTCACCAGCTTCTTGAGGAGGGGACATGGAGAGGTAGGTGCTGAGCTCTTCTCGCTGGGGTCCAGGGATAGGAGAGCATCACAGAATGAGATGGGGTTGGAAGGGACCTCTGGAGATCATCTGAAACTTGACCGCCTGCCAGATCAGGGTCACCCAGAGCAGGTCCCACAGGAATGTGTCCAGGACAGTTTGAATGTCTCCAGAGACGGAGACTCCACCACCTCTCCGGCAGCTCTTCCACCCTCAAAGTGAAGAACTTCCTCCTTTTGTTGAGATGAAACTTCCTATGGTCAAGCTTGTGCCCCGTTGCCTCTTGTCCTGAATTGCCTTGTGATGTGTAGGAAAGGTTCAAAACTGCATCTGGGCAGGTTCAGACTTGATATTAGGAATCATTTCTTTAGTGAGAGGGCGGCCAAACATTGGAAGAGGCTTCCTAGATGGGGTGGTCGATGTCCTAGGTCTGTCATTTGGACAACGCTCTGAATAATATGTTTTAACTTTCAGTCAGCCCTTAAGTAATAAGGCAGTCAGACTAGATTGTTGTAGGTTCTATCCAACTGAACTATTCTATTTTTACTCTATTCTAAATAATTTTTTTTATCACTTAAGATGCAGATAGAAAATTTTCAGTTCTGTAGAGGATAAAGAAATAGATATTAAAACTATAAATAGTATTAGATATTTTCATTGCATTCAATGTAGTTATTCTTGCTGAATGTTCTGTAGGCATATTCTAAGACAATTAAAGGAACAATGAAACCTTCTAAATATGAGTATTCTTCCTTCAACAGGGTGCAGAAGTGTTCTGAAATCAATCACATGAACCCTCACAATCTAGCCATGGTGTTTTCCTCGTGCTTATTTCAAACTAAAGGCCAAACTAGCGAAGAAGTCAATGTCATTGAAGATCTAATTAAAAATTATGTTCAACTTTTTGATGTAGGTATCTTTCTATAAAAGTATCCTAATTGCTCAGCTGTTAGCCATGCTAAAATACAGAAATCTTCTTAATGATGGTCTTGCTCTTAGTTACACTGTCTGGGAATTTGCGGGACTTTTGGACTTCAATTCAGTTCTTTATCTGCTTTAAATTTTATTTCCCAGCTGGCTTAGGCTGGGTAGGAAAGACTATATTTATAGGATTACTGTGAGCTACTTTTTTTTTGGAAGTGGTGCACATTCCTCTTGCTGACACCGCTGTACCTCTTCTAAGAAAATTCTAAGGTTATGAGTACTAAAAATAATTCTTCCATTCAAATTTTATGGGCCCGATCAGAACTGAAGCGTGGAAGAATTCCGTGTTCTTAGTCCCCGAGCTGTGGTTACAATAAGGAGCAGAGAAAGTGTTTGATTCCTTAGGCCTAGAAAGAACATTAAATCCAATGTGACAGAAAAAATTAAATTAGCAGCACTTGGAATTAGCCGTTTTGGTTTGGAGTTCCCTTTGCTGCTGAAACATTCTTTGGCAGCTTTTCATGGAGTCCTCTCTCTTCTATTATGTATTTGGTAAAGATTATACTATAATAAGTCCCAACAGTGCTGTTCCTGACTGACAGAACGTGATTAACACTATTGCTAACTGTTACACTATTTATTAGCGTTATATTAATGTTAATTAAGTACTGTTACTAGGTGTAAGCATTCCTCTCTATTTATATTTGCATTTATTGTAGTTTATTATATTCAATAAGCCTTTGATAGCTTATGTTGTAATTTTTACACTAGCTCCCTTATTAATGCATCAAAAATTATCCATTTTTAAACAGATAAATGAAGATCAGGTCAAACAAATGGATATAGAGAACAGCTTTATTACCAGGTGGAAAGACACTCAGGTAAGTGACAGATGTCAACTGGTATGAAAACGACTATTTTGTTGTTTACAGGTTTTTATAGCTAGGTTTCTAAATGTAAATTTCTAAGTTTGCCTTCTGACCGGTGTTGTTAAATACAGGGCTGGGGGAAATCAAATTAAATAAACGAGAAGGCATAAAGTGATAAAGCAGAAGGATTCTGGGACACTTTACAGGTTGCTACGTGGGTTCATTGAGCTTCATAAATTGTACTAAAAGGAAACGGTCAACGTTTGGAAGTGTGAAAGTGACCTGTCTTTTTTTAATTTTAAACATGCATAATAAATACCCTCAAGTGCATATTAATCCTCTGATTATTTCATGAGCTTCGGGTATACCTGGTTCTCTCTTCATTAGAGTTTCCTCCTCCTTTTGAGTTTAAAGCACCTGAATCTTTAGCCGCATCCTATTTTGTGACCACTTCTAGAACCCCAAAGCAGGAATGTTATCTGGGGAAGCTTCAGACATGTAGTCGTCATCAAGCTGAACTTTTGGGGTAGAATATAAGAAAATAGGAGATCTTATGCCACTCATTATCATCTTGAGTTCCAGTCTTACCTGTGACAACTTTTGAATAACTTCAGAGTGGAAGAAACAGCCGAGTGATAGCATGTTTCACTGTCTGAATGGTATTTGTTGTACAGCCCTAATTAAAGCAAAAATGGGGAGGTTTCATAACGCTACCAAGGTGGCTGGATTAAGAGAGGTAAAAGAAACTGTAGGGAGCTTAAAAGCTTTTTCAGAAATCTGAAGTAGTGGAGGAAAAGCATTCAGTGATTTTGGAGCTTATGTGGCTTTAGAAACTAATAGAAAGATTGCAGGAAAAATCTATAATGCTTTGTCTGTTGGCTGCCTTCCCCCTTCCAGCAACACTTCTATGGTACATTGTAAGCCATCATTTAGAAAAAGGGTCTTGCAGATACACGTTGAAATTGCATGTTCTGTGAATTGCTATCTGGACCCTTATTTTTATCTCATGTTCCCTTATTGTCTGGGTCAGAGTGGCGTGAAGATTTCTGACCATCACGACCTACTGTGAATGTGCATATCCAAGGGAGAATGCTTATTTTCCTCCTTTTGATGCCTCTGGGGGAGTGACCAAGGCGCTGGGAATCAATTTAAAGTTTATTTCTAGTGGCTGTCTTGCAAAGTGGCAACATCTGCCTTGGTAACAGCAAAAAAAAACCAACCCCAAATTTGACACCCCTAAGAGCATTCTGTAAGGCGGGGGTTGTTTAATGGCACTTACCATTTTTGAGAAGGACCTTACTGAGATTGAAGAACAGAATTTAGAAGCCTAAGATAGTGAAAATGCATAGAATTTTAAGTACATGCTTTTCTGTGGTTTTACAACCCTAAAAAAATGCTTGTTACGGTATTAACGTTTCCCAAGTAACTCTGGGAAGCTCTAATGTTTAAATAGTTGTAATTCCTTTTGGAAAAAATTAGGGAGATAGGAGAGGAGTTTCATGAGCAGAGAAAAAAGATAGTGAGATAGTGGAGACATTTTGAGTGGGTAGGGAGAAAAAAGTAGAAAGGAAACTTGAAGGCTGATGATAGATTGAATATTATATTAGCAACTGCTGGCTTTGGTGGGTGCGCCTAAAACTGAAGCTGTGAGGAATATAAAGAAGACCCAAATACAGTGGTTTTGTTCTGTATTTTTTCCACCCCAGGTACTACTGGGAAATCACCTTTATGAGGTGTACTGTATTTAGAAGGATCCCTATTGAAGAAAAAGAGAGACTTGCTTTTGTTTTCAGGTTTTGTTTTAAATTAAAACTCTAGGCTTCTAAAAATTCTAAGTTTTTGGTTTGCTTTGGGGTTGGTTTTTTGTTTTGGTTTTGGGTTGGGTTTTGGTTTTGGTTTTTTTTTTGTGCTAAAAAGCCTTCAGCACCTGAAAATCCAGTCCTCCAAATTTTAAACTTGATAATCAAATTGGAACCTTCAGGAATATTTAGGCCTGTTTGGACTGATTTCCCTGGGATTCTCCAGGCTGTTGGGAAAGTAGAGTTACAGAAAGATTGAACCAGGATTTTAACTGTTCTTATTTTGCTTTCAGCAAGCTCTCTATCATTAATAATCAACTTTCTAAAGTGATGGTTACACCTACTGTGTTAATAGACTCTGGCTTGATTCTCCTATCATGCATGACTAAGCTTTAAATCCTTTACAAAACCAGGTAATATCACTCTAACTTTAAAAATGAAACAAAATCTGCTACCTCATCACAGAATCATAGAATATCTCAGGTTGGAAGGGACCCATAAGGATCATCTAGTCCCAATTCCCTGCTCCTCACAGGGCTATGTAGAACTTAACCATATGACTTAGGAGCACCATCCAGATGCTTCTTGGAGGTGCCGGGTGTTGTGACCTGGGGAGCCTGTTTCAGTGACCAGCCACCCTCTTAGTGAGGAACTGTTTCTTAATGTCCAATCTGCATTTCCCCTGACACAGATTTATTCTATTTGTCTAGGTCGGAAGGAACCTGTTGAGATCATTCAGTCTAATTACACTGCTGCTCAAGTATGGCCTCTTAAAGCAGGTTGCCTAGGACTGCATTGTGTCAGATTTTGAGTATCTCCAAGCATGGAGCCTCTCTGGGCAACTTCTCCCACTGTTTGCCAACCCTCACAGTATAATTGTCATCTTGTGTTTAGATTGAATAGTGTGTGTTTTTAACTTGTGTCCTGTCACTGGATGTCACTGAGAAGAATATCTCAGTTTTTTCCATTCCCTCCCATTGGATATTTGTACATGTTGGTGAGGTTCCCCCCAGACCTTGTCTTCTCCAGGCTGAACAGTCTCAGCATCTCCAGTCTCTTCTTATATGACAGATGCTACAGTCCCTTCATCATCTTGGTGATTCTTTACTGGACTCTCTCCAGTAGTTCCAGGAAGGACACTTGTACTGAGGAGCCCAGCACTGTACACGTTTCTCCAGGTGTGGCCTCACCAGTACTGAGTAGAAGTGAAGAACCTCCTCTCTCAACTTGCCAACAGTGCTTTGCTGCATGTAGTCCAGGAAGCTATGGCATTCATTCTTTTCTGTGAAGACGCACTGTTGTTTCATGACCAGCTTGTTGTGCACTAGGACATCAATGTCCTCAGCAAAGCTACTTTCCACCTGGTTGTCCCCCACTGATATCTGGGATTATTCCTCTTTAGGTCCAAGACTTGTATTTCCCCTTGTGGAACTTTATGAGGTTCCTCTCTGCCCAGTCTGTTGAGATCCTTCTGAACGTGTCAGTCACCTCTCCCAGTTTAGAACCACCTGCAAACTTCTTGGGGATGTGCACTGTCCCATTATGCAGATCATTGATGAAGATTAACGATCTCCTGGCTGTTCAGCCTGTCTTCATTCCACAGTATTGTCTACTTACCTAACCTGTGCTTTGTCGATGATGATGTGAGAGACACTGTTAAAGACCTCACTAAATCTGAGGTGAACAGCATACTTTGCTATCCTTTCACCCACTAGCATTTTCACTGTAGAGGACCACAGGTTTAGTGTAGCATGATTTCCCCATCATTAATCCATTCTAACTAATTCCAATCACCATATTCTCATTCCTGTGCTTGGAAACGCTTTCCAGGAGGATTTTATCCATCACTTTCTCAGGGCAAACCTGAGGTGAGGTTGACCAGCCTGTAGCTCCTCATATCTTCCTTCTTGTCCTTGAAGATGGGATTGATACTTGTGCTCTTCCTGTGAGAGTGACTTTACTGTGGTACCAGTGATTCCTTGGCACTTGTGGATTCCTACTTGTCAGGTGCCACAGACTTATATATGTCTAGTTTCTTTAAGTGCTCCTTCACCTGTTCCTCCTCGGCTGAGGGTAATCTTCCTTGCTCCACACCTTCCTGCCAATTTCAAGGGCCTGGAACTCCTGAACGTCAGTCTTACCCGTAAAGACTGTGGCAGGGAGGGCACTGAGTACCTTGGCATTTCCTGTGTGATTTGTCACCTGGTTCAGCAACGGGCCTGTGTTTTCCCTTGTCTCCCTTTTCCTGCCCTGATAGAATCCTTTCCTCTTCCCCTTGGCGTCCCTTGCAAGATTCAGCTTGAGGTTGGTCTTGTTTTTTTCTAACCTCATTGCTGCCCAACAGGACAGTAGCTCTGCACTTTCCTTGGATCACCTCTCCCTGCTTCCATCTCTTCTGTACTTCATTCGTATGGCTGAATTCAGGAGCTCTTTGCTTATCCATTGAGGCCTCATAAATAGAGGGGATGATTTGCAGTGCTTTATAGTACTTAAAATTTCAATGGTAACAGTGAAAAGGCTTCTTATTTTTAGGTGGTGTGCAACTGTCACATTTGTTCTCCTTCTTTCTTAACACGTTACTAGAAATGACTACTTTTAGTTTCAGAGCAGATGCTTGCGTGAGTAGAACAGCAAATTGAAGAAAATGGCACTTCCTACTTCAGTTTAAAGGGAGGGAAAGGACTAAAAAGAAATGCATTAGGAATTTGTGTTTAAATGCATACATTTGAAAATCTACTTTATTCATCCCATGGGAAAAAAAGTTCTCCAAAGTATGTGGAAAATAAGTGCTAAATACTGGGCCATCGTGTATAAGAGAATCTCAGCTCGATATGAATTCTCCCTGCTGAGCATCCTAGACAGGATGTATGACTGATATTAAAATCCACTGAATTGTGGTATCAGCTGAGTTTATCTGTAAAATTTTGCTGTATTCATTAAACTCCACTGAATTGTTATCACCTGGGTTTGTAAAATTCTGATGTATTCATTAAGTGCTTTCTCAGATGATTTCTAGAATAAGTTATTACACCACAGCTATGATTTCCATCTCAACATTTCTATTCTTTTATATATATATATTTATTATTTTTTTATGGCAAAAGGTATTGTGTTTGCGTACCACAGAGGTGTGAATGTCCAAAGGTCTTAGGTGTGCAATGGTTGACGTTACCTGAGGTGCAGAAGCTCTCTCTGGCTTGCTCTGTGACCTTGGGAACCCAGTTGAGGCTTACTACTATGAAATTAGAACCCAGTTGGGGATGGCTAGTGGGAAAATTAAACACAGAAAAATCTATTTAGTCTTTTTTCCTGATGGGGGATTGGACTAGATGATCTTTCGAGGTCCTTCCAATCCCTGATATTCTCTGATTCTTTGATGTGAGCCAACACTTTGGATTTCCATATGTTTTGGAACTCCCAAATTTTGGAATTTGGAAATCCTGACAGATTTCCAGCTGTTACATAAACAACTATATGCTAGAAATCTCAGTGTGAAAAAGACACAGAAAAAATGATACTTAATGAAAAACTCTTGCAGTAAAGTACTTCCTTTTTTACTCTTATTAAGACTTTTTCAGATATTTTATGCTCTATTATTTGTATTGTATGGCCAAAATGGATTTGCATTATAAATTGCATATATTGTTTCATCCAAGTCTATACTAAAACTCTTTAGTATAGATTTGGATGTCATAAAATGGAAAATAGCATAGAACGTGATTAACTTCCCTGTTTCCCAAACAGGACAGTGATCTCAAAGCTGTGGTTGATGTTTCTCTCCCTGTAAAGAAAATAAATAATGCAAATTTCCTAGAACAAACTTGGTCACTTGGGCATTTTAAAATGATTCCAGATTCCTACCCAGAAGAAAAGAATTCTTAATATTCAGAACACATGTTCACAACGTGTTATGAGGAGAATGGTAACTGAGCTGCTGGAGTTTAGGAATCTCTGTCAATATTGTATCTGAAAACCGCATGAAATGATGAGTTTGAGCTACAAAATCTTTTTGTCTCTTAACGAATCATTGGTACCTTTATTCTGTGTGGCATTCCCTGGAAAAAGAGCCACCAGAAGTCAGCAACTATGAACTCAGGAGACCTTAGCTCTTTGAGAGCACTTGCCCCAGAGAGAACAGCCTTTTTTTCTCTTTAGGTTTCTAAACAAGGAATGGACATCGGAACAAGACCTCGGTCTTTAATGGTTGATAAATTGAAGGTTGAACTGCTTTTAAGGACAGGGACTGCATTCTCTCTGTTATGTCAGCCTATTACCCCTTGAATATAACAACTGAAGGAAAGGAGCCTTCAAGAGCCTGACTGTCATCTGGGGCAATTTGATTGTCTAGGAACGTTTTTTTCCCATCTGGATTAAGCTCTGGAACAGTTGTTGGGGTTTTTTTGCCAGTTGCCAATTTTTCAGCGGTGGACATGATTAATGTAATTAATTAGTGTTTCGATTTAAAAATACATTTCTCTGAGACTCTGTGTGTACATACCATGTGACATGCATGGATGTCTGTTGCCTGGGCATGCCCGAATGCAGAAGGGGGGAATTCTGATTAAAGACTGTACATTCACTATTATTTCAAAGTATTTCCTGCCCACTGATTAAAGAAGCTTTTACTCGGTGGTTACCAGGGTGTTTTGACATTTTCTATATAATTTTCGGTCTAGAAGAATTCAAGATTTCCCTAATTGTGCATAGTGTTTTGCTGAGGAAGTACATTAGAGCCAGACTTGCACTAATGCTAAGCGGTTTTGATGAAGATTGACCTTCCTCTTTGTTATATTTTACATTTATAACTTCTGTCCTGAATATAAAGTGTGTGTTACTCCCAGTTTCAAAAGACTAGACTGTATGGATGCCTGCCCTTTATATTTTACCAGGTTTGGCCAGATAAACTTCTCTTAAATTGCTGTTGTTAAGTCAGAGTTAACATTTGACACTTTCATTAACACCAGGTTGGAAGGAACCTTTCAGATCAAGTCCAATCATCAACCCAACACTGACAAATCCTCTCACTAACCCATGTCCCTCAGCACCATGTCTGATTGGCTTTTAAACACCTCCAGGGATGGGGACTCCACCACTGCCCTGGGCAGCCATCTCCAAAGCTTGACAACCCATTCAGAGTAAAAAAAATTCCTAATATCCAATCTCAGCTTCCCCTGGGGCAACTTGAGGCTGTTTCCTTTTGTCCCATCACCTGTGACTTGGGAGAAGAGACTGACCCTCCCTGACTACCCCCTCCTTTCAGGGAGTCGGAGAGAGCAATAAACATTTTCAGACTAGAAACAGCCTGTAAGGAGTGTGCAAGACTTGCACGTGCAGACCACGTAGCGTGGAGTTTGGACTTCAGGTTTAAGCAGGAGAGGTAGATCTGTGGGATCTTCTTTGGATAGGCTTCCAGTTACTGTTAAAACTGGTGACATGGTGCAGACCACAGTGTGGGTGATTGCCAATGTAGGCCTCGAGCAGCTAGAATTAAGAATCGGGTGTAAGAATCCATTTAACACCTGACAGCCTGACATTATTGCATCCAAATGTGTGCATTATTTGCAGGAAATTTTTTCATGGTATCCAGTGACAGGACGAGGGGGAATGGGTGAAAACTTGAACATAGGAACTTCTAGCTTAACCTGAGGAGCAACGTCTTTCCTGTGTGGGTGAAAGAGCCCTGGCAGAGGCTGCCCAGAGAAGTGGTGGAGTCTCTGTCTTGGGAGACATTCAAAACCCTTCTAGACACGTTCCTGCTTTGGGCAGACCTGCTTTGGCAGGGGGTTGGACTAGATGAACTCCAGAGGTCCTTTCCAACCCCACATCAGTCTGTGATTCTATGAAAATCAAGGATGCAGGTACTTGACACACTTGAGTATAGAGGTTGCTGTAATAGTATTGTCTCCAGGCAGTGATGCAGAGTGTTCAGGGAACAACCCAACCGAATTTCTGCTGAAGGCCTGGAAGTTCTCATGTCTGCAATGTGGCTGAAGTTCCATTCCAGGTGGCACTTCATTAGCAACTCTTCATTTTCTGTCCACCATATACTTACGCCAGCTGTTTCTCTCTGCTGCTGTAGTTTATATCACGTTTTCTCTCCATACGGTTGTTTGCATGAGCCCAGTGGAAATCAAATGTCAGCTTCATTCTTATTTCCAACCTTTTTCTGTAATATCATCTGAAAAGCAAATTCTACAACTAAATGAGCTTTTTTTGAGTCTGTGCCACTATAATTAAGCAGCTTTCTTTAAAGTAGCCTTGTAATGGTTTTTCTCACAAATGTTTCCATTAGTTTTCTATTCTCAGAGGCTAAACTAACTTTAAAGTCACCGTTTTTCAGAATGTTAATGTTCTTTGAGTGCTGCCATTTATTTTTCTATAGAAATACAGTTCGAGCTTGTGTACATTAGTCACAATTTATCGCAAAACTTACCTGTTCCTATTTTTTTCTCCATATTTTATTCTGTATATGAAGTTACTTTATTTTTCTTAACCTCTTAACCTGGCAATATATACATAAGTAACATCACTATGAATAGCGTTTTCAAAATGAAGACACAGATTGTTATTTTTAATGTTAATTTGATTATTAATTCTGCATATTGGTTTATTAATAAAAGGGTACACCTCCTGAAAGGTCCAGTTGTCTGCCTTATTTTTTCTTCCTGTGATGTGATCATCACCATGTATTTAGTTTCAGAAAGTATTTTTTGTACTGGAATGATGTAGAAGGATGTACCTTCTAAAGATGCTCATGACTGCAGTGCAAGGGAAGTAGAAGAGGCAAAACCTGACACATTTTTAACTGTAGTGAAGTAATTTCTCATCCACTAAGGTAATTTTATCACCATAGATTCTCACGATGGAAAATACTAAAATCCTTTTCATGAATGAGATTTTTTCTCCTTCATCATAAAATCTTGAATTTACTGACTTTCCAATTTCTCTGTAAGTTTCATATTGTTAGACGTTCTTAAGTGATGTTTGTTAGTATTGAGTATATTAAACTACTACATAAAACTTTGCTTTATCATCTAATTATTCCACATTAGCATTGGATATAGCATTTAGATATGTAACAAATTCGTAGAGCCGTATTTAGGAGGTTGATATCGAGAGCATTTGTTTTGATTCCTTTTTTAACTGTAGGATGACACGTTTTCCTTGTCAGTCTTTGTAATAACAAATTTTGTTTATCTGGATATATAAGACGACTTACTTGTTATTTGCAAATTTTCCTCTCATTTTTAACAAACTTGTTTTAGTTTGGGATTCTTGTCCTGTCCTGTTTGATGGTTTTAAATTCTACTGGTCTGTTTTGGCTCTGAAGTGAGGCTGGCTATCCTCTAAATCAGTTACGGTTCGGGCAGTTTAAGATACTAAGGTGCATGTCTTAGTCTTTGCAGTCTTAAACACAAATTTAAAATTTCCATTTAATTCATATCCCCCTGGCTTTCCTGCTCTTACATGGATCTTTGTAAAGTGTGTTCATTTTGTTTGATATTATTCCGTTGGATTTAGTCAGGGTTTGGATTTTCCTCCTGAATCTGTGAATAGGGTGGGTTTTTTCCTTAAACTGGCCAAATTAAAGTGAATATAGTGCAGGTTTTCCCATTTGAGTCAACATTTGGACTATTTTTGTAGATAAGTGGGTGGAAAAAGACGTTTCCTATCTAAAAGGATATTTAAAATATTTTTTTAAGACAGTCTAATTTTTTTGTTTGTTTTGTTTTAGGTTTCCCAGGCTGGAGATTTGCTTATTGAAGTTTATGTGGAAAGAAAGGAGCCAGACTGTAGTATTATCATCAGGGTTAGTGTACAAATGGATAGAGTGTTTTCACTAAGCACTTTCTCATGAAGCACACTGTATTTATTTTCATGCGTGTTTTTATAGAATTACATAATGAAATTACGAATTTATATTGCTATTCTTTTAAATATATATTTTTTTAATTTTCTCTGTTGTCTAAATTTTATAAGGACTGGTTGTTATGTATTTTTAAGGAGGATTTTATCATACAGCTTTTAAGGGGAGATGTTGGTAGTTTAGTTTTACTGCAACAAACGATGGTGTAAATTCTCACAGCTCTGTGGGTGCAGCACACAAGTACAGCCTGAACGCTGGTTTTGTTCCACCATTGAAGCCCATTTAAGTGACCTTCCTCCTGACTTTTCCTTCTGCTAAGGACCCAAAAGTTGTTACTTACTATCTAATTGAGATTTTTCGGCCTTGTGTCTGATAGTGTATTTTAGACACACTCTTCTCCATGTAGTTGTCCTCTATTGTTTGGATGCTGAAGAGAAAGAAATTCATTTCTGTAATGACAAAAGACAAATATTGTTAAGAAGGAAGTAGAGGAAAATGGTATCTCTGTAATATTTACTTCCCATACCTTTTTTTTTAAATTTATTTCCTAATTTTTCAAGGGTAGAGATGAGAAATTTCAAGTTCACGAGTTATCAGTCAGCTAAAATTTGTAACTTTGATTTCATGGCACAAAATAAGGAAAGCATGCTGGAGTCTGACAAATAATTTATGCGTTTCCAACTCTGTTGCTTTGGTTTTTTGGTTTGGGGTGTGGGGGGGGTTAAGTCAATTGCAGGGAAGAAATTTTGAAAATTCAACAGTTGTAATATATTATAAACTGACTCAAATTGTATTACAGGTATCACCTTTGATGGAAGCAGAAGAATTAACTAATGATGTTTTAGGAATCAAAAACATTATTCCCAACAAAGATGATATTTGGGCTGCTTTTGAAGTCCTTGAAAATGGAGAACTAGGTTAGTGACACTTAGATTTGAGCATGTTCATCAAATGTGATTATTTTTATTTTTCAACACTGAACATAATCAAAAGCTTAATTAAAAGAGTTACTAAGAAGTTCACAGAGACAAACCAAAAATTACCCTTTGTGCCACTGTTTTACATGTGACTCCTGGGGCATCTACGTGATTTCTTTCTACACTTTGCCAGAAATAATGTGATGAATTGTTTTAAAATGCTTATAACTCGTGGGTGGAAAAAATGTTCTTTATATTACTCTGCTTCGCAGTTCATTACTCATCTGCTATAGAAAAGTAGGTCTTTCCAATAAGTCTCAAAGAAGAAACTTATTTTCATTAGAATGTCAGCAGTTCATTTTATAAGGAATAATGTTTTTCAGAGAATACTTGTAATACTTGGGGGAAAGGAACTTTTTTTTATTATTTAGTCAATTATTTTATCTGTCTAGATGAAAAAGGAGGCATAAAGTGTGTAATCCTGCATTATGGCAAGTGACATTATGGTGTATTTAGCAGAATCTTGGAACATTTGTTTTTAAATATGGTTCTGCTGCCGACGGGAGCAAATGTCATGTGGTCACAATATTCATGAACCGTAAAGAGGTTTTAACACTGGGAGTGCTTTATGCGTGCAGGAGCTTGCACTTTATTGCTAGAGGTACTTAATGTAAAGTAATAGAGGTGGGGTTTTTTTAATCAAAACCCTTGTGTTTTGATGAATACTTATCATCTGATTTTTGAAAGTGGACGACAGAAATATGCTTTTAGTAAAAAGCAATGTCTGTTTGCTTTTTATAACTTCCATAACAAGTTGCTGTTCTTACTATTTTTATGTTACAGAAGTGGACTGTGAACTAGTTCGTTTATATAGTGAAGTTACCCCTTTTCAAGTGAAGGGGAAAAAAACCCAAACAACAAAGAAAATGGAGGAAACAAAGATTACTAAATGTTTCAGGATTGTATGAATAGGGTTTTTTGCACTTGATTTTCGTACGTGCTTACAATAATATCTTCAGATTTACTAGTACCCCTGATGTATTTGGTCTTGACCTTGGCAGGGGCAATAGAAAGATGGAAGTGCATTCTCTTTTTGATTAAAATGAACGATCCTGATCCCTCCTTGCATCTCGCAGCTGGCTGGGGTTGCTGGGTAGAGCTGTAACATAGAGAATTCATTTCCAGATTCATAGATGCGAGTGGCGACTGACAAAGAACGCTGGCATCTATTAGCTTTAGAAGAGTCCTGATAGCTCCTACAAGTACTCTAGAAATCCTATTTCTGTTCACTGAGTAATGGAAAAAACTGAAGAGGGAATTTTATTTTCTTTATATATAACACTTGCTGGCAACTGAAAACTAAACGAGATGTAGCCAAGAGAACATAAAAGTAAATACAAAAAATAGACCCCACAGCAGCTTCCTGAGGTATTTGGGTGCAACAACTAGTATTTTAGTGTTGTCTGAGGTAATGACTATGGCATATTGGCAAAATTAATTTTAAAGTCAGATGCTACAAGCCCTCCATAGGACAATAAATACTGGCAGGGGTTAATAACCCGTCGAAGCAAGAGTTGACAACTCAAAGCAGAAATGACACACCGGTGTTTTAAAACCAAAACAAACAAGCAAAAAGCAAACTAAATAAGGTCCGAATTCAGTGCCCGGCTCAAATCAGTAGAGGCTATGTTGAGGAAAGGTTTGCTTTATGGAGCCCTTTCTGGAAAAATCTGTGCATCAGAACAGGCAAACTGAATTGATGATGAAAAATAAAATTAATGCATCTAATAAGAAGCACTTACTCAGACTCCCGTGGTGCAATATAGCTGAATGTAGCAGAATTTCAAAAAGGCTGAAACACAGAGAAAATGAAAGAGAAAAATAATCTGTGACACTAAAGAACTGAAAAATTCCTTGAGTCTTTGCTGCTGTAAATTGATTTTACTGGCATCATTTAAAGAACATTATTGAACATTATCTAATCTAAGGCATTTACAAATAAGTAGAGATTCTGACACATCATGACAGAAACAAACATGCATTAATGATCACGGTGTCTTTCTAACATAAATGAATTTTCTGTTTGTCTTCCTGCCATGGTGTGGTACCTGCCCAGTGCCTGGTGGTCTTTTGGTTTGTTACACTTGATCCTGGAGTTTTATGGGAGTTATTTTACTTTTTAAGATATACTGCCCTGAAAATGAACCCTGAGAAGGCAAGAAAATTAGAATCTTATATTTTCTAAACAGTATTTTTCTCCTGATGGTTAATGTTTTTTAAGGTGAAAATGACTGGTTTTGGATATTTACCGGCATATGATGACCTGAGTAAAAGGGTAAATGCACATCTGTGTTGACTGCTTTCTCTTCAAAATACTAAAATTGCTGTATTTAAATTCAACTGAATTATTTGCATATAGAAAAGTTTAAATAATTGATAATTTTATCTAACCTAATGCTGAACATTCAATACCATATGCTTTTACAGAATAGGGTGTATATGGGTGGTTTTTTTAAGTCATTTGGGCTTGATGGATAGTTTGTAAATGAGGTGTGTTGCCAGTAAAATCGCTAATGCATTTCAGCATGATGATTTATGTACTGCGTAATCCATGATGACAGATGGTCTTAAATGTAACTATAAATAAAACAGTAGGTGTTTACTCTGGGAGTGCTGGTGTTCTAGGAAGATGGTGATTTTCCAGTTTTTCCTGCCTTTGATTTGTAGAGTTCTTCTCCTTAAAATGGAGTTTTCTCTTTTGTACAAAGGCAAGTCATTTTAACTTTGTCACATCGGAGTCCACAGTTTCCCAAAAAGTTGAGATGAAGTTTTAAAAGTTTGACCATTGAAAACAAAAGAAATGGTGTTATAAAGTAGGGATTGAGTTGTGGTCTGCAGAACAGTATTTTTTGTCAGGTTGCTTTGTTGTTGTGTCTGAATAATAAAATCTTTATGTAAGTAGCATAGCAAGTCTACAGGTAGGGTAGAATTTTGTATTCCAAAACAGAGGTAGGGTTTTTTTTTTTTTTTTTTTTTTTAAGATTTGCATAAGGTCAAAACACAGCATTGCANCTTGAGTGTGTTATTTGTGGCTGCCGCTTCCTGAAGCTCTGGTGTTCAGGTGTTCAGGAAAATATGTTCTGCTGGAGTGTGGTGCCGGACAGTCCCAAAGCAGCTGTTGACATTTCATATTCGTCTGCTCTAGCAGAAATGAAAAATGAGGTTATGGCGACATACTTTTTCCTTCAGTACTCAAGAGACACAAGGCTAGACTGCCTGACCCAACATGACACGGGTGGGACTTTCCAGGAGCTGTGCCCAGCTCTTCTCAAGGCCTGACCCACATAAGTTGGTATCCAAATGGGAACTCCGAACTTTTGGAAAAAAATCTCTCTTTGGAGATGAAAAGATTATCTCTGCACAAAGCTGAAGCCCACAGAATCACAGAATGATAGGGGTTGGAAAGGACCTCTGGACATCATCTCGTCTAACTCCCTGCCAGAGCAGGGTCACCTAGAGCAGGTCCCACAGGAACGTGTCCAGGCAGCATTGCAATATCTCCAAAGACGGAGACTCAACCACCTTTCTGGGCAGCCTCTTCCAGGGCTCTGCCACCCTCACAGGAAAGAAGTTCCTTCTCTTGTTGGATGGAACAAGATGGAACTTCCCACATTCAAGTTTGCACCCATTCCTCCCTCTTCTCCTGAACAAAGCCATCATTAAGGCTTTTGTGCTTTTGAGAATTATAGTAGGTGCTTCCTGCTGAGCACTTGAAAGCATTCAGGGATGTGTGTGTGGAGTAAGGATTAATCTGACTGCACTCTGTTTGAGGTTATAATGTAAAAAACAAGTCTGGAAATTCCCGACCACAGCAAGAGGGAGAAGGCCTAGTAAAACCACATACTTTTCCCTCCTAGTGAAAGGAATCTAACGAAACCAAGAGTCTGTCTCAGTCTGCTTTGATCATTAACAGTTAATGTAATCTGTATCAATTGGTTTTTTTTTCCACTGTAACTGCTCCAAATTCTTTGGGGTTTGATTGCAGAGTGTTGGTAGTTATGATGACCCATTTTTGGGCGTAGGCCAGCGAGGCCCAGTGTAGCTGAAGGTCTGCGTTCAGTTTGATCTTACTTAGGTGTCCCCTGTGTTCCTAACTTTTGTATTTAGTTTGAAAGTGGGGTTTTAGTGTCTTTATAGGAAAGAATATTCATAACTCAATACAAAAGAGTCACTGAACGTTTGACTGCTGCTTGTTTAATTTGATATTCATTACCTGTGTGCAGACCCTGCCAGCAGAAATTCATTGAAGTACCTAATTGTCCTATTTTGAAAGCAGTGTTTTTATTCTCCAGTTCAAAGCGAATGAGACGGTGTTGTGCCTAGGCATGTTTGACTTCTAAGGGCTTCCGATCTTGGTGTCACTTTTTTTTAATTTCAACATATTTATTTTTTTTTTCCCTCCGGTGTTTTTTCAGAACGTCCTCTGCATTATACAGAGAATGTACTAGAACAAGTTCTTCACTGGAGTTCACTACCCGAGCCTGGCACTGCATATCTGATAATAAAGAGGTTTCTAACAGCAGACATGATAAAACTCTACAGCGGTATGTATCTTTTTAAAACTTAGAGATTTCATGTGGGGGAGCGAGGATGGCAATTATTTTATCACTGTTTCATGGGGACAAAATGTCCCAGATCATCTGAATTAGTACTACTTTATGAAAGTTACTGATTTACTGAGGGTTGGGCTGACTTCCATTTAAAACATGGACATTACAGATGTTCTTGTTTCTACAATCATATAATTCTTAAAATACATATAGAACTTTTTTATACCTAGTTACGCAAGTATGTTATATAATTATAATAATAATTTCTAGTATATAGTCCGATGCCTCCAAACTACAAAGCTAATTAGAATGACATACTCAAGCAACTGACTTAGAAGTATGGGGCCTATAAAAAGGATGAGGAATTTAGATCTGACGCTTGAAAGGAAACATAGATCAGATATATCATGGAAAAAAACATATGTAGTATTTGCTTTGAGGGAAGCAGGAGCTTAGAAGGTAAACATGACCCAGAATTAGTGTCTTGTTTTCAAGCACTTGGAGTCCTGTGTCCATCACTGTCCAACATGCCATGGTGACACAGGATGCTCGGTTTAACACCCATCTGATTTTATGTAGTGACTTACTCAATTATGTCATCTTTTCTTTTCCTCTCTTCGCCATATACAGAGGTATTAATCTCTTCATCTACATATCTGTGCTTTCTTGATTTCCAGAAGTAAAAGACAACTTCTGCTGCTGCTTATTCTTCTGAAAGTAATAGCCTTCTCTTGTCATCCTTTATTCCTGTAAAGGCATATTCCAGCCTTAACAAATATGCTATTCATGACTTCTAGGTTTAGGTTTCACCGCCTCTAAACATGTCATAGCAGATAGTGAACAGAGAGAAATGCCCTACTTCATTAAAAGCTTGATATATGAAATTCCATCACCTCACTTAGTGTGTGTCGAGGTATAATAAGAGGAGGAAATTGCTCATAAAGACTGTGTGAACCACTGCTCTGAGAAACACATCAGCATTAGGCTAATGTCAATTTATAAAATATAGTACTATTTAAAGGGGAGATCTGCCATTCACTCTCCTCCTTCTCTTAATTTCTACACCCAGTTATTATCCTAACCCATCACAGTAATTGTTTGCATCAGTTCTATTCAGCTTGACCTTAGTCTAAGCACACTGACTTTTGACTGAACGTTTATATTTACTGGCCTTTTTTTGTGTGTATGTGAAAATAATTAAACCTTATTAAGTTATATTCGTTTTCCTAGTGGCTTGAAGTGAAAAAATCTCTGCCATATTGCAGACTTGCAGTAATGATCTTTGCAAAATACATGACTAATCTTTTCTTGAGAGTGGAATTGCCATCATCATAGGGTGAACAGTTTAATTTCTAAAACGTTACCTTTTCTAACTGGATCTTGTTATAATAAAATAATGTTTAAAATAAACACAAGTTCTGTAGTAATTTCATCCTGTTAGTTTTTGTGTCCCCTTTTAGCTTGTTAGTGTGTTCTGAATTGTTAGCAATACTGAGAAGCAAGTTCACTGTCTTCAGTAAAACACTGTAGATATTAAACGTCGGTGAAGATGCACAGAAAGTCTGTGCCTGCATCTTGCACTTGCAGGAATCCACAGGTTTATTGCTTCTATTTCTAATCTTGCATCTCTGCACTCTGTTAAAATAAACAAGCAGCTATTTCAGGACAAAAATATATGGTTTTGGTTTTTTTTTTAAGATAAGCCTTGTACTTCCATCACTAGGTAGTGTCAGAGCAAGAAAAGACACCGGATGTTGTCACTGGGGAAAGGATACTCCCAGTGTCTAGAGGAGGAGGCAGCTGTGGTAGCACTGGGGCTCTCCGTCTCAAAAGGCACAAGAAATAATGGCTGGCTTGAAGGAAGATGGGAAGACTTTCCTCTTTTCAGTCTTTTACGCTCTTTATGTAGGTAATTCCTCCTTGATGAGCAATAGGGCTGAGGCCAGATGTCCAACTGCTGCTATTGGAAGTATGTTTTTTGGAACAGTGGATTCAGCCCCTGCAAATGGACAGCTGGATGGTTGTCCTCCTCCTTTGCAGTAAAATCAATAGGGCTGTGATCATGTTTTGTATGCTATGTTTATCACTGAATTCCATGAATTTCACTTGGTTCTCTGATTGATGTTAGAATCTTACAGACTAAATTACAGTATTACTGACATTGTTTTCTATTAATGGTACCTCAGAGCTTTGTGTCATCAGCACTTTTCTCCTCTTTCTTCCAGAGACTTTAATGGTGTTTGAAATAATGGTGGTTCCATAGTGAGCCTAAAGGAGACAGCTCTCTTGGCCTCATTTCATCTTGGCAACCTATCATTGCCTTCCCTATTCCTCACCCATAGCACATTCTCCTTTTTGATAATTACTATGCTTGTTCTCGCTTTGTCTTAAACTCATTTCTCATATCAAACATTGTGTTGAGGTCTAGATGTGTATTTTCTCTTGTCTAGAAATCAACTTTCCTTTTCAAGTTTAAAAAGTGCTGGTTTATTTGTGTTGATACGTTTCAGTAAGTATGTGGTGACTTTTTCCACTTTTCTCCAGGTCTTTACTTATTCTCTCTTGAGAAGATATTCCATATCCACAGCTTTTCATGCTTCTTGCAGGAGCGCTCTTTCAAGTGCTGTTCAGAAGGCCAAGGTGTGCATTATATTTTGGTATAAGAGATACTCAGTACAGCTTAGTTCTATTTCAAGACCCTTTTTCTTCTCCTTACCTGAAAATTTCCCACATTAAGGTTCTATTTGTTAGAAAAACAGCAGAGGATAGCTTCACTGTAAAGTGTGTGTATGTAGGTCCTTGAAATTTTACGTGTAATTTTGAGTGGGAAGTATTGATTTCTGAGAACAGGGGCTATTATTCGGAGATCTTCTTCGAAACACAAACTTCTAAACCATAGGTGGCTCAATCCCCAATAGATTCCCCTACAGGTTGCAAAGTTCTAGAAAGTTTTGCATGTATTGTAGTTGGTATCTGAAAAATCATCCTGGTTAGGACACACCTTGATTATTTTGGATTCGCTTTATGAACTACTGGCTTCTAAAGAATATATAGAGTATCATCAGTTTAGAGGATTATTAGTTTTGCTCCTTCAGGGTTTTCTAAGATGTTTGTAAGTCTCAAGTGTTTCAGAGATTTCCTATGGTGGGAATGCTCTGAAGTTTAGTTTGATTTTTTTTTTTTTTGTCATGTCAAGAGATATGTGCAGAAATCTAAAATTGTAGAATCCTAGAATCATTCAGGTTGGGAAAGACCCTTGGGATCATAGAGTCCAAGCATCAGCCCCACTCTACAAAGTTTTCCCCTACACTACATCCCCCAACACCACATCTCAACCACTCTCAAACACACTCAGGGATGGGGACTCAACCCCCTCCCTGGGCAGCCCATTCCAGAGTCTGACCACTCTTGCTGGGAAAAATTCTTTCCTAATGTTCAGCCTAAACCTACCCTGGTGCAGCTTGAAGCCATTCCCTCTTGTTCTATCACTGATTCCCTGTGAGAAGAGACCAGCACCAACCTCTCTACAATGTCCTTTCAAGTAGTTGTAGAGAGCGATGAGGTCTCCCCTCAGCCTCCTCTTCCTCCAACTAAACAGTCCCAGCTCCTTCAATCGTTCTGCAGAAGATTTATTCTCCAGGCCCCTCACCAGCTCCGTTGCCCTCCTCTGCACTCGCTCCAGAACCTTGAGATCTCTCTTGTGTTGAGGTGCCCAGAACTGGACACCATACTCAAGGTGGGGCCTCCCCAGTGCTGAGCAGAGGGGGACAATCACCTCCCTACTTCTGCTGGTCACACCATTTCTAATACAAGCCAGGATGCCATTGGCCTTCTTGGCCACCTGGGCACACTGCTGGCTCATGTTCAGCTGCTTGTCAACCAGAATCCCCAGGTCCTTTTTTTCCAGGGAGCTCCATCCACACTGCCCCAAGCCTGTAGTGATGCATGGGGTTGGTGTGGCCCAAGTGCAGGACCTGGCACTTGGCCTTGTTGAAGCTCATCCCATTAACGTTGGCCCATCCATCCAATCTATCCAGGTGCCTCTGTAGAGCTTCCCTGCCCTCCTGCAGTTCAACATTCCAGCTTAACTCGGTGTCATCTGCAAATCTTCCACTTGATTCAGACGTGGAGGCATCCTGATAATCTCATTTGGTATAGTTAAAAAAATAATCCTCTTGTAATTGTCTGGAAAAGGGATCATCTTCTATTCTAAACATGAAGTAAATATTGGCAACGAGGGAATATGTTAGTGTTTTTTTTGTTTAACTGTGTGTGTATTTGCACTTATAACTGAGACAATCCAACTAACTTCTGATTTTAGTTGTTGAAATGTATTGATTTTGCCTTTAGACTCTATCTTAAACTCTAGCAAAAATACTCTTTTGAGATTTTCCTTCCATGGCAAGCATGCTGATTGCAATGTAGTTGATCGTATTTGATGAAATTGAAGTACTTTATTATCTTTCTAATTTCCATTATATTTTTTAATGTTTTCCATAACTTCAGTTAGAATATAAAGCAAGAGGGAATTAGAGCCACAATTTTTAATTATCACCATTTTGCAAATTATTCTCATCTGTTGTGGCTCTTCCTTAATAGTCATTTGTAGAATAACTGTCTTTAAAAAAACCAGATACATCATTTTGATTAGCAGCAAGTGTCACTTCTGGAGCGGGGCTATTTGTGTAGTCAGTTGTGGCTCTGCAGTGCTGTTTTTCACAAATTAAAAAAAAAAAACACCCATACAAACGATGAAACTTGGTCTCTCCTATATTCCTGTCTTTCCCGACCAAAGGAAAATGTATTTTATCTTCCTTTTTATTGTTGATTTATTTCTAAAAAATTATTCTTCTTTTTTGAGATTATATTGTGTCCTGCTTCTTAATAATAGAGTTTTGATATCGGATACTCAAATCCTAAGTGAATTTAGGACGAAAAAACCCACTAGAAGTAGTTGGGTGAAGATGCTGTTTTCCATACACCACATATTCCTTGTACACCACAGCTTCATTAAAATTTGTCTTATTTATATCTTGAAATTCCTATATATTATAAAAACTAGTGGTATCATTCTGGGACTCCTAAACAATTTTTATTCAGTATTTCTGAAATACGTGAATGACTGACAGGAGATGTCTATGTTTAGCAAAAGAAAATAGGTCGTGCTTCCAGCAGTAGTTACCTCCAGCATATTTCAGAATTCTGCTGAATTTTGTGCTCTTTCATGAAGACCTCATAAGGTGCCCTTACTTTGTTAAAGGGTTTTGGGTTGAGTTCATGTCAGTGTGGCGATTACCGTAATTAGTGGTCAGAAGTTTTTGCTATTTCAAAGCAGACGTGCTGGGAAAAGCTGATAGACTATTTAAAAAAAAATAAAATATATATATCTAGGGCAGAATAATAAACCCAAAACATCCAGAAGAAGTGGTGCAGTAGTTTATATAGGTACAAGGAATACTTTTCTGTATTATATTGTCTAGAATTTTAAATTGCTGAGAACATACTGAAAAATCTTCTCTGTAACACTGAAGGCCTCCAATGGTTCTGGTATTTGTTTTTTTAGAATAAAAGCTTTTTCAGTACAAACTTGAATGCTTTATGAAGCTGATGGCAAAGTTGTGGCTTGGGGGATTTTTGTGCAGAAATCGTTTTGCGTTTTTTATTAATTTTACCAGAAGATGTATGTTTCTGTGTGTATTTCAACTCAAACAGGGAAATGTAGACAGACTAATGAAAAAATCAGATCTTGAAAACGTTTCCCTCTCTGAAACACAAAGATTAAAAGTACCCATGTCACATTTTTGGATTGAATTGCACATTCTATTTGGAAATGATTCTCTTAAAGTGTGTTGGTGGATTCTTTCCATGTTATCTTAGAAGTGAAACAGAGAGCGTGGGTTTTCCCTAGTAATTAAAAATCAGAGTGGTGTTAATATGTAAGAACACCTTGCTTATTAATATATAGTATATTTTAATGTAAAACATGTAATTGAATGTAATATATGATGATATATATGATTAATGTTAATATTTTTATATACATTAACTAATAACAAATTGTAATTTTAGTCTTTGGATAAACGCTAATACCAGGGCACTTAAAAACTAGCAGCTTCTGGTGGTGTAAAATTGTCTAACAAAATGCTCTTTCTCTTTTCTTAATAGAGAAAAATGAGAAAGGCAGTGTGAAAGCGGGCAATCTGAAGTGCAAAGAGGAACCATCGAAACTCCTGTCTGGAAACAAATTTCAGGAGCGTTATTTTGTGTTACGGGAAGGAAACTTGCTTCTTTACAAGGACATGAAGGTACCGGGGCAAATTCTTCACCAAATGGTTAAACGCTCCCTTCAGCTTTCTTTTTTTTTCCTATGAAAAAGAGAAGAAAAGCAAATAGATCAACATTTCTGGTATCAAACGGCCACTTCTGGAGGCTGGGACTGAAGTTATACGATATTGACCTTACTGTTTCGCAGATGCTTTAGTGAAGGAGTTTGTCTCAGCTGGAATTAAGCTTTAAAAATAGACCGATGTTTAGGAATGCCTACAGATTGTGCTGTGACTTAAGTTTTTTTGAAGGGAATATACTTAATAGCATGATGGGTCCCCTCAAATATTTCATGGGTGTTTTCTTTAAAGAGTATTTTAGGGTGTATGCAGCTTGTATTAAAATATATAACTATTATTATAACTATTACACATCGTGAACTATGTTTTTATTGCAGTTCTTAAAATTTCTGGTTTAGGAAAAAAAATTAATCTCAAAATTTAAAGTGCTTTTATTCTTGCTAACTGCTGGTTTTGCCCATCCAGCAAATACAGCTTTACGCTTGTTGACCTTCATAAAGTACTTCATTTATTTTTTTTTTAAAAGACAGACCCATTGCTCGAGTAAGCTAATGTAAAAGAAATATTGCATGTTCTTGTGATACTGTGGGTATAATCTTAATTAGACTGACCCCAGAATGTCAAAAATAGTGTCTCATAATTTAGTGCTGGAACTCAAATTGGCACATATGTGAGCATAAATTAATATGCCCATAAAACCTTAATTAGTGTCTTGGAAAGAGTTTATGATAGGGTTGTTGGACTACTTTGCAACCTGCTTTTTTAAGCCATTCTGATTTAGAAGACATCAAGTTCCCAACTCAAGGCGGAGTTTTGAAGTGTTACTTTTAAATGCCCTTACTTTTGTTTTTTTAAAAAAGAAAATGGAAATACCATTCTGACAAAATGGTCTATATCAGGTTGGGGTTTTTTTTTTTTTTTTTGAGATGTTCATCTGCCACAAATAATCTCAGTTTAATTTTAGTCATTTTTGTAGGAAACCTTGACATTACAGATGGAAAATTGTATTTAATAGGACTGGGATGTACTAATTAATTTATAAATTCTCATTAGCAGCAAATTAAGTTTGTATATGCAGGTGGAGATACATTCTGTTAAGTCTTTATAATGTTCAGGAGCAATTATAAAAAAAAAAGTGAAAAGTTTCCTTGATCCTGTACGTTAAATGACAATATATTGCTAATTGACTGAAATAGCTCCACTTTCATGTCCTCTCATTGAGTGATAAGCTCACACTTAGACAACTGCCTTCCTTAAGGTACGTTTTTGTGAGAAGTTAACTCTTGTTTAACTAAATGGAACTTGTTTAACTGTTGGAACGGGTCCAGTGAAGGGCCGTGGTGATGCTCGGAGGACTGGAGCATCTCTACTGTGAAGCCAGGCTGAGAGAGCTGGGGTTGTTCAGCCTGGAGAAGAGAAGGCTCCAGGGAGACCTTAGAGCAGCCTCCCAGTGTCTGAAGGGTACTGGAGAGCTGGGGAGGGACTATTTGTCAGGGAGTGTAATGACAGGACAAGGGGTAATGTCTTTAAATTGGAAGAGGGGAGATTTAGATTGAACACCAGAAAGATATTCTTTCCTGTGAGGGTGGTGAGGCACTGGGACAGGTTGCCCAGAGAAGCGGTGGCTGCCCCATCCCTGGAGGGGTTCAAGGCCAGGTTGGAGGGGGCTTGGAGCAACCTGGTGTGGTGGGAGGTGTCCCTGCCCAGGGCAGGGGGGTTGGAACTTGATGATCTTGAAGGTCCCTTCCAACTCTAATCATTCTGTCATTCTATGATTTTTATGGAGCTATTTGTCTGTGGAGTATTAGCAAGTTGTCTCATGGTATCTTGGAACTTGATGATCTTGAAGGTCTCTTCCAACTCTGAACTTTCTATGATTCTATAAATTGTGTTGTTTGTAGGGTTGTTTTTCTCATCTTGGCACTACCGTTGCTTTGAGCGGGAAGCTACACAATGAGACCAACTGTAAGACCATTGTGCCGTTGGGTTTTTTTGTTTCCTTAAATGTTTGTGCCATCTCAGATTTTGGTCTCTCTTTCCCCCACGTTTGAATGTTAAAAACTGAAAACTGTAGAGGGAGAAAGTGAGAATCCAGGATACTGGAGTAGCTTTATGTACTGGAATTATAAGATTTGTTAAGTGTTTGAGTTGGTTGAAGATATTTTTTTTTCTAAATAGAAAAATACTTGACCTATTGAGGAGGTGTTACTGTGTTCGGTGTAATATAATACTGTACAGGGGAATTTTATTATTTGCTTTCATCACTTCATCCTCCAGGCACATTGAGTTCCGATACCTGGTGTGGGTATATGTCTGCTGTAGATTGGCTGAAGGTAGTATGTTCAAGAAGGAACAAGAGACGGAAATAATTTCAGATCACAGAATCATAGAATGCTAGGGGCTAGAAGGGACCTCTGGGGATCATCTTATTCAACCCCCTACAAGAGCAGAATCTCCCAGAACACATTGTGCATGAATGTGTCCAGGCAGATTTTGAATGTCCCAGAGAGGGAGACTCCACTACCTCTCTGGAACCCTGTTCCAGGGTCTGCCACCCTCAAAATAAAGAAGTTTTTCCTCATGTTGAGATGGAATTTCCCATGTTCCAGTTTGTGCCCATTGCCCCGTGTCCTGTCACTGGGTACCACTGAGAAGAGCATGACTTCCTCCTGATACCCTCCCTTTAGATATTGATGAGATACCCTCTCAGTTTCTTCTTCTCCAGGCTAAACAACCCCAGGTCTCTCAGCCTTTCCGTAAGAAAGGTGCTCCAAATGAGCTTTGGCTTTCTGAACGCCATTTCTACATGTCCTGGGCAGTCTTTCTATGTTTCTCCCACCATTGTCTCTCCCTGCTTAGACCTGAGTATTGGGATGAACTTGTTCTTGGAGAATTTATATATTAAAAGACATACTGGCTTTCATGATTTCCCTTACCCTTTAAAGTTGCCCTCTCCCATGGACACCTATCTATTAATTCCTTGAATAAGCCAAATGGTTGTTCTTCTAATCTCCATGTGCTGTCCTCTTGCTCTCTTTTTTACCCTCGTGATCTCGAGCTCTACTATTTCATGGCAACTCTGACCAGTGCTACCATTGATTATCACATCCCTGACCAGTTTGTCCTTGTCTGTGAGCAGCAGATCCAGCTGGACATCACTCCTTGTTGGCCCATCCAGTACCGGTGTCAAGAAGCTGTCCCTGACGCTCCCCCACAAAATCAGCTGCATTGCTTATGTCCCACCGTGTTGCCCTTCCAGAAGATACCAGGGAGAGAAAAGCCCTGCCTTCCCCAACTGCTGCCCCAAAAGAGTCAGGATCTGTTATCCAGATATTTCCTTGGGGTTTTTTAAGGACTTAATCTGCTTTATGGGGTGGTCTGAAGCAAATACCATGATGTTGTCCATCCTGTAGAAGAGCTCCTTTCACAGAGGTCAGCCTCACTCCTCATCTTCCCCGACCATCTCTCTAGAAGAGCTTGTGTCCATATGTTACAGCACTCGGGTTTTGTGAATTTTACCACCACATCTTCATTATTCCAATTGTGTTACAGTTTTGTGACTTCATGTGGATCTCAACTTCTTAATTAGTCTCCTTCAGGGAATAGTCATTGGCACACTTTGTTAATGGGAAAGAAAGAGACAAAGCATAATGATCTGCTAAAAAAGAGGGGTGCATCCCATGAAGGAAGCCCAACTGTGAGGACAGTCATGTGACATTTTCTATTTTGCACATTCCTGATACACTAATTAAAATCTTACTTTATTTGCAGGCGAGCAAACCTGAGAAAGTGTTGCCTGTCAATTCCCTGAAGCTTTATCTTGGAGTGAAAAAGAGAATGAAGCCGCCGACAAAGTAAGAGCAGTAAAAGAAAATAGGTTAATCACTGTGGTGTAGGGAAGTACTTGTAGTATCGTCAAGAAAGGGGAACATAAAACATTTTGGAACAAGAAGAAGTCAAGAAGCCAATTGAAGGATGCAGAATTAAATTACCCTCTATAATATTATTTGTTCTGTTTCTGTCTCTGGTTTTGTGTTCCGTATTAACTCTTCTGTGCTAGGAAATTACTTTATTGATTGGCTTTTCTTAATCTGAAGTGTATTATCTCCTGTGGATATGGTTGCTTCTGCCTTACTTAGTTTTGTAGTGTGTGTCCTGCATTTCATTGCTGGGAACACCTTCTACTCGCTGAGGAATACAAAAGAGGGAAGAGAAGACCAACTTGTCATGGCCTTCAGTGACAGCCCTAGTGTTCAGTGGAGGATTTTCCTTTTTTCAGGATCCTTGTTTATTTTGATGTTCCTTCTTCTAGCAGAAGACTATAGTGTCCTTTACAGACATCGGTGACTATGTGTCTGGGAAAGAGGAGCAGAAAAAATGACACCTCTTTTTTTTTTCTCCTCAGCTGTTTCCAGTAGTTGTTCAGTCAAAACTTTGAGCCACTGGGGCAATGTTCATAGGATCCTGTCCCGAGGCTCTTCTTAGTTGGCTGTAGTTTTAAAACAGATCTGCATGAACTTTTCCTTTACAGTTGGCCCAAAGAGATCTGCAGATTTCAAAGCTTAGTTCTGCTAGAGAAAAAGTTGGTGGTTTAGGTTTGGGGTTTTTTTTTGAGTTAAGTGCAGAATGAGTAGGAGATTAGTCTGCAATAGGAATAAAAAGATTATTTGAATGAGGTAGGCTCTTTCTTAGAGGTTTATTTTCAGTCTGCTTTCAAAAGTCTCTTTGCAAAGTCTCTTCTGGATCTCCAGGAGTGTCTGCGTTTCACCTCAGAGGTTTCACTGTGCACCTACACCCCCCTTTTTTGTTGTTTTTTTTTTCTCTTTTTCAGCAATTTTTAAACATCCATACACTTGTGTGATTCCTTCTGCTTATAGTGCGAGTGTTACCTCTCTTCCCTCTGTGACTTCCACAAAGTAGTAGACCCTTTTCTGGGCACCAGTTTGACTTCCAGAAGTTTTTTATAAACTACAGCCAAAATGAGGGAAGTAGATAGGCACCAACTTCAGGGCTTCACCATAACCCTTTGTCCGGAACAGAATATTCATTATCTGTGAGAAAATGAGCAAAATCTATATCAAATCCACAATTTCATTTTAGATTGACAGTACACAATGGCACTTTGTAAATATATATATATTTTTTTTTTCACTTAAAAGCACTATATAAAGATAACGGATCTCTGCCCTTTGAGGGATATGTCCCTGTCTTGAGTTTCTGGAATTAATTTTTGAAAATTGTATTTCTTTCAGCTGGGGACTTGCAATATTTTCTGAAAAGCACCAATGGTAGGTAAACATGAAACACACGATCAGTTTAACTTCCACGTTAAATATTTTTTGAAATGTTCAATGTCAAAACTAGAATGTTGGAAAACTAATGGCCATTATTTGCTTGAATGTTGACTTTTTGCTGTGTTGTTCTTAAATAACTAAACAGTCATAATTCATACGTTTTGGTAGTTTCTTTGTGGTCAGGGGTTTGTCTCCCTTCGGTGACCGTTAAACAAATGATTTTCATAAATTTAGAATGAATTAAATCTACGCAGGTGGTCGAAATAAAGCACATGTATTGTCTTCAAAGTAGGGTAATGCGGTAATTCGAGGTATTTATATATCCCTGTCCTTTTATGGGAGTGTTAATAATAACAATAATAAAAGCAGCACTCATCAACAAATGTAAGCGCTGCTTGAAGTTGTCGAGAAGCTTATTTGATACGGTTAACTGCCACGGGAGTTTTTCTTGCTAATTATGTATTGCGTTCTAGGTACATATGTTGCGATGGTCAGGATGCCCAGATGGAGTGGATGATCAGCATTTTTACCGCACAGGTACTAACCTGATCAAGGAAATACGTAGCTTTTGCCGGTGTTACGAAAATCCCCTTACACAACGGGTTAAGGATACGTGACTGGTAAAGTTGCAAGGCCGTTAAAGTTTCTGGAACGCTCAGTGTGATAAAACTGCAAAAAGATGGATCTATGTCTGTGAAGGTTGTAAATAATAATGTCATTTTCTTATGAAAGCCGAGTGCTTTGAGAGTAAGGGAGAGGAACGTTACATTCTAGCATTGTTTTTTTTTTTGTCTTGCTGTGTTGTAGAGAAGCTGGTTAAAGAAAGAAAACTCATTTCCTTTGCAGTAAGACACCTCTTTTGGGTGAAATTCTGCCCAAAAAGTGTGTCTGTGTGCCACGAGGCCTGAGTGCTGTGTCTCTGCCCTCTAGTTTGGATGCTACACGCAAAGTAGTCATGAAAGAAGGATGTCTTCTTTAAAACCATAATGGTGTGAACCGGCCCTTTTGAAGAGCTGTGGCAACAGAGGAAGCTTCAGGGCTTTTCATATGGTTTCTTCTAGAGAGACTGATGTGTTACGGTCTGGACAAGTGGTCTGTGTGGTGGGTGGTGGCAAGTAGTTCCTTCTCAGGCTGCCAGCCCATCATCAGTGGGGTCCCCCAGGGATTGAGATTGGGCCCAAAGCTGTTTAGTATCTTCACAGGCAATCTGGGTGATGGGATCATGTGCACCCTGATGAAGTTTGGTGAAGACACCAAACCCAGTGGCGAAGTGGACACTTGGGAAGGGAGAGCCACCCTGCAGAAAGACCTGGGTGGGCTTGGAAGAGTGGGATACCAAGAACCTCATGAAGTTCAACAAGAATAAGGTTGTTATACTGCATACCTGGGAAGACATAACTCAGGAGTGCAGCACAGGCTGGGACCTACACAGCTGAGGAGCAGCTCTATGGAAAGGGACCTGGGGAACCTGGTGGTCACTGAGCTCCATAAGAGCGAAGAGTGTGCTGTTGTGGCAAAGAAAACCCATGGGATACTGAGTTGCTTCAACAAGGGCATCACCAACAGAGATACAGAAGTCATTATCCAACTCTGCTCAGCGCTGGTCAGGCCACACCTGGAACACTCTGCTCAGTTTTGGTCCCTGCTATCCCAAAAATCTGTGACCAGGCTGGAGAGGATCCAGAAGAAGGGTCATCAAGATGATCAAAGGGTGGGGAAGCTGCCATATGAGAAAAGGCTGAGAGGATTGGTTGTGTTCAGCCTTGAGATAAGAGGGCTCAGGAGAGACCTTATCACCATGTTCCAGTGTTTCAAAGGTGGCTACAAAGAAGATGGAGACTCCCTTTTTACAAGGAGTCGTGTGGAGAAGATGAAGATGAAGTGTGATGGGTACCAAGGTACTGCTGGGGAGATTCTGACTGGACACAAGAGGAACATCTTTCCCAATGAGAACAATCAGCCACTAGAACAGTCTCCTCGGGAAAGTGGTGGGTTCCCCAACATTGGACATTTTTAAGACTCAGTGGGACAGGGTGCTGGGCCATCTTGTCTAGGAAGGTTTGGACCAGATCATCCTTGAGGTCCCTTCCAACCTGGTGTTCTGTGATTCGATATAGCTTAATTAACACTGAAAATTCCTTGTGTTGAGTAGGTGTTACGCTAAATTAAGTAATCTAGTAATGAGCAGAAGATTGTAAGGAGGGTGTATGATTGAGAGCCACATAACACATCCTTACAGACAAAGTTTAATATTTATGTAGGAGGAAGTGGGAGTAAGAGAGTTGGAAAGAATTCAGCCTGAGAGGAGNTACTGCTGGGGAGATTCTGACTGGACACAAGAGGAACATCTTTCCCAATGAGAACAATCAGCCACTAGAACAGTCTCCTCGGGAAAGTGGTGGGTTCCCCAACATTGGACATTTTTAAGACTCAGTGGGACAGGGTGCTGGGCCATCTTGTCTAGGAAGGTTTGGACCAGATCATCCTTGAGGTCCCTTCCAACCTGGTGTTCTGTGATTCGATATAGCTTAATTAACACTGAAAATTCCTTGTGTTGAGTAGGTGTTATGCTAAATTAAGTAATCTAGTAATGAGCAGAAGATTGTAAGGAGGGTGTATGATTGAGAGCCACATAACACATCCTTACAGACAAAGTTTAATATTTATGTAGGAGGAAGTGGGAGTAAGAGAGTTGGAAAGAATTCAGCCTGAGAGGAGACTGGAATGTGGTTTAAGGTTTTTTTAAAATGATTTTGTGTTTGTGTCAGAGTTTTCTTGTCTTTCCCTTGACGTCCAAGGAACTTTGGGGAATATCATGGTGAATAAACATCACTAGATTTATGATTACCTGGGAGCTTTACGTATTACATAAAGCAGACCGGGCACAGGACTGTTGCAATATATACTTCTTAGAGGCTTTCTAAAACAGAATCTGACCTCTGCAGATGGTAGTGCTAGAAGCGTAATGCATGTCTTGTAAGTAAGACTTCCAAATTTTTATCTTTTTTTCAGCTCCCTTAACTGAAGTACCGATTGTAGTTTCTATGGAAACAGTTGCTGGTCCCAGCATCCATCTCATGGGCATAACCTAAGTGGTGTCACAACAAATCGGCTCAGAGCTTATTGATTCAGGCTACTTAGAAATAACTCATAGGAGCCTGGTAACTGCTGAAGTCCTTTTGACGTAAAATCAAAAGAAGGGCAGTCTATTAGGATTCTGATCAGGTAGCGTGGTGTGGAGAGTGTTCCTCTGACAACATGGGTACAAAAAGTGAGAGAGACGGCTCAACATCCTGGATATTTTTTTCTAATGAAAAATATAAATAATTTCATGTGCATTTTTTTTAAATTGTTGTGAATGAACACTATTAGTTTTTTTAAAAACTTCATTCCAGTAAATGCACAGTATAATAAATAAGCAGTACTAATGAGCTGCATTGGGAGGGATTTTTGGTTTGGTTTTGGGGTTCTTTTTATTCGCTGTTCTGGACATCAGTAAATTTGTCAGTCTTTGAATTGCATCAGGAATTAAGTGCTAACGATGCAGAGTTGACGAGTTGTTCTTATTGCGATCCGTTGCTTCACGTATAATTTACAGTGGAAATCTCCTCGAGAACACGAGGGCTCGCGTTGCTAAAGCTTATTATAAAATCTCCAGATGTTTTGTATCATGCAGCAACAGACAAATCGTTATCACATCATTCCATTCCTAAACCAGACAACTGTAAATGTTAACTGAGGTCATTTCTGGTTAGAATTTCTAGGGAAGATAGCTTGTCTTTTACCTTACCTGCTATCACAGTATTTGAACACCTTTATGTTAGAGAGCCTGTGGGCAGCACATAGTATTTGTCAGTGGAATATCTTAGATTACAAATGGAAAAATACTGTAAAATAGGTTTTGAAGTGTGAAGATGTTGACATTTAATGATCCAGTGCAATTAGGAGGGAGACACATCTACATTGCTGTGCTCCTCAGTGCTTGAGTCGAATAAGACTTTACTTAGTATCAGTAGGATAGTTGTGCTATTGGTATCTTTTTTTGTTCTCCTGTATTTTCTTAATATTTATTCCTGCAGTATAAATAGTGCAGAGGATATAAATAGCAAAGTGTAGGTACCAGTGTAAGCTAGTAACAAGCAGAAAGTCAGGCTGGCCCCAATGTTATTAATCTCCTACTTCAAGCTGATAAATGCTAAGGGACTCTGAAGGATCGTTGTTTCTTCCGGTTCTATGTAAAATCATCCTGAGAAGTGTGGCTGAAACTTGTTGGTTGAAGTCTGTAATATTTTTATACAAAATCATTTAATAGCATCCAGTTGGAAGTAATTAATTGATATGAAGATGCAGACAATGATATGCTTCCAGTTCCGTTGCTTTTGATCAACTAGAGAGAGGCGCATTATATTGCCATGAGGTGCAGTTGAGCAGATAGGTCAAAACTATGAATAAATACATTTATTATGTGCCCTAATATGTTGCTAGTATTTTTGGTGTACCTTCCCAGAGTTCTATTTTAAGAAATGCTAGAGACACAGAAGGGAAATCAGGCTGCTGCACTGGCAGGGATAGTTTCCTGAAGCTTGCTGAGAATCAAGGAAGGCAGTTTCCCCCAGAAGTTGGCTTAAAGTTTCTCAGTCTCTTTCTGAATTGCACCTATTTCTTGTGTCTTGGTCCACAATCAACTGATGTTTTTGGTTGGCAAGACCTGCTCTCTCAGATAATACCTTCTCATGGTTTCTTTGGAACCAAATGTTCTTCATGCTCACTGGGGAGAACTCTTCCAGCGGTCTTCTACATCACCATCATCTCACATTCTCGCCGCCTTTGAGATTTTTTTTTCACTCCATAAAGATGTGAATTTATCAAATATCCTTTTCTAAATTTGGAATTGGGGATTCTGATTTCTTGACTGCTATTCCGACTCCATAATCGTTGATTCTGCTGGTGTTTTAATAGTAACACAGTTTGTGCATCTGCAAGTACGACCACAGCTCCGCAGCTGCAGTTTTGGACACTGTCCTGAAGAGAGTCCTTACTTCAAGGATTTGGAAGCTTGAATACCATTATGAAAGACATAAAGAATGCTGTGACAAGAAATCTATTACAGATTTGGGCAGTGACAGAATTGTTTAGGTTGGAAGGGATCTCTGGGGATCATCTAGACTCCACAGTGTCTCTGGGCAGTTTGTTGCAGTGTTTCACCACTCCCACAGTAAAAAAAGGATTGTTTTGGGTTTTTTTTTCTGAAGTTCAGACAGGATTTCTGGTTTCCTATTTATAATAACTGATGCTTTGGATTAGTATTGTGCTAATATTTACACGGAGCATTCTCAGTTCTTATTAGGGTCCCTTTGCAGTTCTGACTTGCCAATTTCCTGTGGAGTTGTGCTGATTTAGCTCCGTGCACTCATCTCCAAGCTTTAGAAACTCTTCTTCTGTAGACCTTGTACATCCTCTTCGGTTCACAGACTCTTGTGTTGAAGCTTTTCCAGGAAAGTGTTCTCGCCCTTACCTTGTCCTCAGAGCATTCTTTCTGGTTAATATTGTGATCGTTATCACCTGAGGACTCTGTGAGTTTTGAGCACAAGTCCTCAAATTTCTACGTGTGAAATACAACGTGATCTGTTTAGGAAAGTTCGCTATAGACTTCTTACAGAAAGAGGTTTTAACATTTTATTTGAAATTGTTAATTTTTTTTTTCCTCCCTTCTCTTCCCAGTCACATTCCCATCTCTCCTCCCCAAAACTGACCTGTTTCAGTAGAGCTAAAGCAAAGACTATTATTGAAGGAATTATATTATATTATATTATATTATATTATATTATATTATATTATATTATATTCAGGGAACTGCTTGAGAGAGTCCAGGCCAGAGCCACAAAGATG
>VXBJ01004734.1:204345-223682 GCA_013400055.1 Nycticryphes semicollaris
CTCGTATAGCACAGCTTCAGTAAATAAGTTTTGAAAATGTTGGCCTAGGATCTCTCCAAAGAATTAGTGTACAGAAAAAAAAAATAATCTATAAAATAACAAGAAATGCCACCATTAGCTTAAGAAAGTTTTTTATTATTATTCATTAAATAGCAAACTAGAAGTAAATTCAGATTTACTGGTTTTTCGTCCCACCTTGTAGAGAAACGTTCTCCCTACCTTGACCTTTCTATGAATTTTCAATATGAGTAACGGAGTTTCATTTAGAAAGCTTATCTTCAAGGGCTTAAATCTCGATAGAAGTAAGTTACTAAATGTAAAATATTTTTAAAAGACCTTTTATAAAAGTTTTTTTTTTTTTTTTTCTACAAACTAGCTACTTCATAGCAGCATGAATTTGTTTAGTTCTCTCTGAATAGCAGTTCTGGGATAAATACATATCGTGCGATGAGTATTCATCTCTTTAAATGTCAGTTGTGAAAAACATGCAAAAGTTTCCCATGTATGACAGAATTAATAAAAAATGCAAATTTAGGATATTTACTGTTTGCTATTGGAATTTGTCAAAACAACCTGACAGCATTAGGCAAAATATTGCTATTGGAATCCAACAACCCTGAAAATGTTGCTTACTCACATCATACAACTTCGATTTGTTATGGCCAGTGATGAGGAAGTAGTTACAGGGAATCTGACGTTTCTACAGGTAGCAGTTAATTTATCTCCAGTTGAGTCTCCCTTGGCCATTTCCTCTTTCTCCAGACTCCTTGGGTTTTAGAAAAAAAAAAAAAATCCCCCCACTTCCAAAAAAACCCATTAACTTAGAATTCCAAATGTACAATCAGAGATCAGTCTTGAAAATTCTATTTAAAAAACCCCAAAACACAGCCCAAAAAACATTAGCTTCTTATATAAAATGATTTTTTATTATTGTTGTTGTTGTTATTATTATTATTGTTGTTGTTATTGTTATTATTATTTTGTTGTTATCGAAAGGCTTTGAATGTAGCTCAAGGAAGTGGAATTTAGGAGTTTCTCCAGTTCCCTTCCAGCTTGCGGACACCATGGTGCAGACTTAGGTCCTGTTGGTAGGCACCTGGTCATCCCTAATTTACGGGTTGGTGCTAGTTCCTTCTCTGCTGCAGCTTTTGGAAATATTGTTTTTAGGACTAAACTAATCTGTGGAGTTCTACAATTTGTCTGGTGTGCCTGGCATAGGCAGCTAGGGTGAGAAAGGTAAAACCTCTCTGCTCTGTAAACAGCAAAACATATTCCCACCATTGAGTCTTTACCTGAGATTTGTTCTCCTAAGAGGTATCAAAAAGTGTATCTTATTCACACAGAATCACAGAATCTCAGGGATTGGAAGGGACCTTGAAAGATCATCCAGTCCAATCCCCCTGCCAGAGCAGGAACACCCAGAGCAGGTCACACAGGAACGCGTCCAGGTGGGTTTGGAATGTCTCCAGAGAAGGAGACTCCACAACCTCTCTGGGCAGCCCCTTCCAGTGGTCCCTCACTCTCACTGTGAAAAAGTTTTTCCTCATATTTAAGTGGAACCTCTTATGCCAGGTCTTGGATCTCTGGTAGAACATGACTTGCTGTGNTTCCTAAACCTTTGTTAGAGTTTGTCACACTGGACTTTTTAGGGAAAACAAACTAAATTTATAGCCAAATAATATTTTTGGAAAACCAAACTAATTTCTTTCCTTGACATTCTCTGAAGCAAGTGACTGTGCTTTAAATGGTCAAAGTTTATAGTCAGATTTCAGTGAACTATGCCAGAATGTTGGGCTGAATATTCTTTTTGGATATTTACATTAAATAGAATCTTCCCCTTCACAGGAACTGGAGGTTTCATGCGGTTTGTGGGGGTTTTTTTGGCTAATCAAGCAATGGAAGTCACGCAGCCAGGTCTTGGATTTCTGGTAGAACATGACTTGCTGTGTTTGAAGGTATGTAGCAATGTACAAAAAGTGCATTGATAATGCACTTATATCACTTTGGTTTTCGTAGTAAATTTTTCATTGCACACAACATAATTCAAAGATGTTTTACAAATGAAAAAACATTACCTCATTTCAACTTCTTTTCATTCAACTGTTCTTCATTCAGCTTTTCCTTTCAATTTTATGGTTTGCCTTTTTAAGCAGACATTTTTTAATAGTTTCAATTTTTCTCCTGATTGCCCTATGCAAAAGCAATGGATAGAAGTGCACTACCATTGCTGTATATATCTCATCTTAACCTTTCCAGCACCTGCTTCCTCACTACCTTTGAAGGTATATTTGTGTTATTTATTAAATGAAGAGTGGCCAAATTCTATTCTGCTACAGTCACTCTCCCTTGTTTTTACTTAANCAAAGCCGGGCAGACGTGGTGCTGAGGGACATGAGTTAGTGATGGGTTTTATCAGAATTCTATGATACTTTAGCTCTGCCCATTGTCAGCTGGTCAGAGAAAAATTAGTAAAAGCCAAAGACAGGCAAGAAACTTTGTTGCCTCCAAAAGTAGGGTATGCTGCCCATTCTTACAAATGCTTTCAGCTTCTTAGCTCTTGGTGGCCACCTTTCTATTCCCTAATGTAACTTCAGTGAGAATGCATAAAAACGCATCCCATCCTTGTGGCCATACACGACACTACCATAAAATGACAATATTTATTTTTTTTCATTCAAGTTATTTCTTTGCAATTAATGAACTGTGAAAAGAAGCTGCACAGTAAAAGGATACTATTTATGATTAGATCCTAAATGGAGGGGCAGTTTACATGCTACTTGGATTGCAAAAATCACTTTCTTCTATTATTATTTTTTTTTATTATTCATTAAGAATAAATGCCTACTAAGCCAACAGGAGGAAAAATTCTGAATGTAAGCAAAATTATATAGGTTTTACTCTTAGAAAAAAGTCTTGTTAGCATTCCTATTTGTATGGTCAATGTTCAGACAATAACTTGAGTTTTATTAAGAGTCTAGAGCCCATGTCACAATTTGCTTTTGAACTACTGTGTACACCAGAAACTGTTTTCTTTCCTGGGATCAGAACTCTGCGCCACAGATTTCTTGGAACAAACTTTCGTTACTAAATAGATATTTTAAAAGTCATTCTTTGCAATTAACTCAAGTTAATTGGCTGATCCATGAGAAAGCTTTATCGTGCAGACAGTCTGAGATACCCAGTGCTTTGTGCACCGTACTTCCTGTGCTATTGAAGAAAGTGTTGTGTTGCTGCTTTTTATGGTCCTTTTTAAGACCGAATGTTTGCTCTTGTGTTCCCTGACATTTGTGCTTTATTTTCAGTTACAGAACTCCAGACTCCCATTTCTTCTCAATTTATTGGGGGCTGCCCCAAGCGTTTGCAGGTGAAGGAGGTGGGCCTCTTAAAAGAGATTTCGGAAGAAGGTGATCAACTGGTTGGACAGCACCAAGAGTTCCCCAAAAAATTACATCTGCGTCTTCATGAAGCTCATAAGTAAGGTCGTTTTACTCTGATCTACAATTCAGTTCAGGCCCACAAAGGTTAATGTCCAGTACTTTAGGCATGTTATAATTGAACTGTTGAGAAACAAATTAAAGTGTTAATGAACTCTCTTCCCTTTGGAAGTCAACTCTACGTTTCTTATTACCAGCAGTTCCAGCGCTCTTGATCTTATTGTCTAATCAACGCTTAATGCCTCTCTCTTGGTGCCTCTAATTTTACATAATTAATGTGCATGTAAAATGAACCTTGTAAATATTTTGTGCTTATATACCACATGCTGACTAAAGTAAGCACACTATTATAAGTTGCTTAACTTTCTGGATCTCCAAACTTTGCACTAACATGGAGCTGCAGAGAGAGATCTATTTCGGGCAGCTCACCTTGGGGAAGCATAAAACCCAGAAGCAGTAAAAATACTCTAAAAAAAGCGAAAAGATCAACTAGGTTCTTTTTGTTTGTTGTGGGTTTTTTTGGGTTTTTTTGCCTGATGAATAACATGTTGCAGATTTTTTTTAATTAGACCATTTTACAATCGTGCATCTCTAAACTGATTGTGTTTTTAACATCTAGATGTCTTGCAGATCGCATTAGCTACTTATCAAGGCAAAACTTGTCCACACTTGTAAGTTCTAAGTTCTAAGATTCTAATGAAATTATGAAGTACAGGGTATAGATTAAAAATAATGAAAGTTTTTCTAGCTTGTGGGAATTACATTGAGGAGTTATGACGAGAAGTAACACTCTTCTCACTCTTAAGTATGGGCTGAGTTTCCAGAAAACAAAATACCAGGTCACTGACCAGAAATTTGTTGTACATTAGTGAATCAAAAATTTCTTTGTTTCATCTTTTCTACCAGTCAGTTCTGCAGTGCAGAATGGTGGCTTAAAACTCTTCTATTTGATAACTGTGATTAAAGAAATATAGATTTTTCTCACCTTTTTATTTTGCTGTTATTATGTAGTTTTTAATCCTGCTCTCCTTGTACGCTTTAATGAGTTTGAAGAACTTTCAATGAGACAGGTCAGGATGGCTCTCAGAAAATAGATACCCTAAGTGTCGCCTTCTAACAGTTACATTTTTAATAGGCTCTTTTCCAGCTGCTGCTTGGAATATACAGTCTGTTTCATGGAAATCAGAGAGAGTCTTCATTTTTCCTCATTGAAGTTAGAAAGGGCTTGCTCATCAGAATTCTGTAACAGCGCTCTTCCTCCATCTCTTCATTTATCACCTGCCACTGGAAATTACATGAAGGTTGAATTGAGGTCCTTGCAACAATCTGGCAGGTAGGATGCCTTATTTTGATACATTTTTCCACACTGATTCAAATAAAAAATATGATTTTTAAAATAAGAGAAATCTCAAAAAAATAAACAAGGATTCATCTTAACTGAAAGAAAACTTATGGAGTCCTGACTACAACAAAGCTGTCCGTAACTGTAAATAAATGGCAGTCTGCTGTTATATTTATATTATAAAATTGAAGAAAATGGTTGTCTCTCGAGCTGGTGAGACCCACTTTTGTGCTTGTTACATCCACATCTGACTGAAAATACTTAGTTATTGGACTTCCCTTTGCAGTTCATCAAGTATCTCTCTAACGCTGCTGTTAGTTGGTGTCTATGTGTGCAGAGCTGCTGTTGGGACCTTGTGGCTGACCTGATGGCAGGCCCAAGCATGTGGATTGCATTCATAGAATCCTAGAATGGTTTGGGTTGGAAGAGACCTTGAAGACCATCCTGTTCCGCCCCCTGCCCTGGGCAGGGACACCTCCCACCAAACCAGGTTGATCCAAGCCCCCTCCAGCCTGGCCTCGAATCCCTCCAGGGATGGGGCAGCCAAAGCTTCTCGGGGCAGCCTGGGCCAGGCTCTCACCACCCTCACAGGAAAGAAGTTCTTTCTGGAGCTGGTTCCCGTGGAATGCCCACCTGATCATTACTGGCTCTATTTCTCCCTTTCACCAGCCTCTACCTTCCTACGCTTCATAGGATTGCAGGGGTAGGTGTCTCTCCAGTCCCACTGACACCTTTATTCTCTCAGAATAAATTAGAATGTCTCTGTTCTACTCACACTGGGAGGTGGTCACTCAGCTGAGTTGACAACACATTGGTGGGAACATGATAGGAGATAACACTTTAGCACGGATATTTTAAAAACAGGAACACAGCGATGAGTTACAAGTTCCTTCTCTGTCTTTTCATAGTATGTTGAATTTCTTCAATGTATGAGTTAAGGATATAACTTGTGTTTTCCGTCCCACAGAGATTTTTGTTGACCTGTGGGTGACAGTGAGATTGAAAACGTGTTAACCATCATTAATGGTTTATTTTGTTATTATGAACAGGAGAAGAACTACATATATACAGTCAAGTCCCTCTCCCCTCCTCACTCAGATCCCCTGCAAAAAACCATGTCTGTTTGGGAAATGTTTGGAAAGAAATCTTGTTCTACATAAATTAGGTCTCAATTCTCCATGAGTGCAGTAAAGTACCTTCATAAAGTGTCAGGAGGATGGAGCCAGGCTCTTCTCAGTCACAGGCAATGACAGGACAAGGGGCAATGGGTACAAGCTGGAACACAAGAGGTTCCACTGAAATATGAGGAAAAACTTCCCAGTGAGGGTGAGGGACCACTGGAAGGGGCTGCCCAGAGAGGTTGTGGAGTCTCCTTCTCTGGAGACATTCCAAACCCACCTGGACACGTTCCTGTGTGACCTGCTGTGGGTGTTCCTGCTCCGGCAGGGGGATTGGACTAGATGGTCTTTCAAGATCCCTTCTAATCCCTGATATTCTGTGATTCTCTAATCCTTAATCAGTTAGTAGTTGAACATAGAATTATTTCAATATTTTCTAAATTATAATTCAATATTTAAAGTCTAAAGAAGCAAATATTTAAATAATTTACTAAAAACGTGTGTTTTCAAGGTGTTTTCTTCAAACAGGTACGTCAGCAGAGATCAGACCTTAAATCTAAATGAAAGTCCAATATGTTTCTCATTTGCTAAAATGGTAAACCTTTGTATCTTAAATTACAGAAATTTACACTAACATCCTGTTAAAATCAGTTCAAGAGGAAAATAAATCAGGATTCTTAGATAAACATTATTTTACTTCATCCCAGCAATGGAATTTGAAGTTCTGTAGTTTATGCTGGAAAGTTAATACTTTTTTTTTTTTTTTTTTTAACTGCTTTATAGTTGCCCTGGGGCACATTCATCTCCTCCGGTGCCTTCCTGTGGCCTAATGAGAGTAAGGTCTAAATGTAGGATAATCTAGATAGGAAATAGCACTTCAGCAGGGAAAAAAGTAATGACTTATCCTGTGGAAGGCGTTATAGTGACGGACTGAAGTGACTCATGTTGCTATACGCCACTTATCTGATCAGTATTTACTCTTTATTTGCAACTTCCTAACCTTAAAGGAAGGCTTATGTAAAATGATGAAAAGCTGTTTCCAATGCATGTGGTTACCGCCAAAAAATCAGTTGATTTTTCTGCTGAACGGTAAGTTTAAAATTAATTTTCTCAACTTTGTGCTGCAGAGGTAGAGTTCAGGATCACGGAGACATGTGGAAATTTAGGCTTTCAAACAGTTCCTTTATTTTATACTGAATGTCTCCTGGTTTTAACTCCAGCTAATGAAGACTTTTCAGGTTTGGAGTAAAGACAAGATGCTCCTGTGGAGCAGAAGATAATTTTATTTCCTAGATTTCTCTAGGACAAACAAATATAGGTAAGTGGAGGTCACCTGCTGCTAATGTGAGCAGTCCTTTTCCCACAGCTAGTCTGGGTGCTAAGCAGAGTTAATATTTCCTTTCTCTGGTTTACCTTGATACTGCATCACTCTTACAAGTAAACGCCTTTCCCAGCGACTGACTTTCTCTGTCACAAAATGGTTAATGGTTGAGAGGATTCTGTCAGGTTTTGAACCAGAAGGGATTCAGCTGTTACAAATCCAGGCAATATTATCCTCCTCCCTTGATTAAATCAGTAAGAAAAGTCAGTATAAAAATAGCACAATACTCTAATATTAAAATTGATAATGCAGGTGTTTAAAATATTTAGAAAAAAATATGCCCAAATTTGTTCTTTTATATTAACACCACAGTGCTTCAGTGTAACGTCGTAATTCCACATATGCAGGCAAACATTCCTGAAGTGAAAGGAAGGTCCATAAACCTCTAGAAATAGCGGGGCATAAAATATTTTCAGATAGCTATGGAGCAACTGCTTGCAGATTTCTCATTACAGATTGCGACGTACAGTCAGGCTGTGGTCATATTTAATACATCACAGGCGTAACATTTGTATTTTGCTAAGTCTTATATACAAAGAGGTTTTCATCCCGTTTTACTTTAGAAGTAAAGAACGGAGGTGAGGTAACGATGCCCTGCCATCAGTAGGGACAGGCAAAGGTGACTCATCAATCCTATCTCACCCCTATAGAACATTGCACCATGGGTAATTTCACAGCCGAGGAGAAGCACTGCACGACGTACAGTCTTTCAGCACACTTCCAGTTTAATATTACTTATACAAATTAAAAAAGGAGATTTATTTTTTTTTTTTGGGAAATGAACAGTTTTGCCTTATTAATGCTGAGCAGGAAAAAAAAAAGAGAGGAAAAAGAGCCATTGACAAGTGAAGATACGTATCCCACCATATGGATTCTAACGCTTTAATTATATTGTTCCCTTTCTTTTTATGGCAACTTTTAGTGATAATAATTTTTCAACTAATTAAAGACCAGCTGCTACTTAGCAAGCTAGGCACCCAATTAGGAATCCAGAACCTGGTAAACAACCTTTCCTGCCAGCCAGCCAGTTGAATCACCTCCTGTCACTGGCAGAGAAGTCTTTTTGTAGCTGTTGTTTTATAAATGCACATTTTAGGCATATTGACTGACTCTGCTGAACGCTCTGCCTTGAGACGAACACGAGAAGCCAACATCACGATCACTAATTTTTTTTCAGGGCAGCCTGCAATATCTTGTGGTTTTCTACATTATTATTTTTTTTTAAGTTTTACTAGGTATCAACAGACATTTTTTTTCCCTTTTTTTTTTTTTGAGGAAAATGTTTACTGAGCAGAAAACCAAATATATTTGCTGGATGCAGAAAGCAGTTTGCCTACAGCAACTTCCTGCTACTTAATGATATTTGGAGAAATTACGTTGTTATTTCGGCTGATGTCTAGTTTTCCCATGCGGTGTACAGTCCATAGGGAACATCGCCCGTGTTTATTCTGCCAAGTGTTGTGAAGTAAATAAATAATCTGTATATGCATTGTCTTGACTTTGTTTAATCGCTGCAGACCTCTTTAGGACCAGCAGCTGTGAAAAAGAAATCTGTGAGGCTTGTCCTGACTGTTTTTGTTCGCTGATCACTTTGAAATGTGTTTAGTTATGAATTTAATGGCATGGAAGATGGGAAAAGGAAAGGAAATGTGCAGATGATAGAGTCACTGTGGTTAACCAAAGCTAGAAAAAAAGCTGAGGGGTTCAGGTGCACAGTTTTGGATGAACGTAAGGTGTTTCATGCTGAAAGGAATAGTTTTGAATATTGCAGCAAGCCACCTTCTAGGCCACTCAAGGAAATAGATGTGGTGGCGTAATAAGAAGAATAGCAAACTTCTATCTAATATACTCCCCTGCTCAAAAAGACAAAACTATTAGTGTGTATCAAAATAAATTAAAAAATGAGGTAGCTACAGAAAGAAGTTGACAGCTTTTCCATAGAACTGGTGCTCTCAGAAACCACCTGGAAGCAAGGAATTCTCTGTAGGAGAACTAGGTTATTGGCACCCTGCAAAGACGAGCTCCTGATTCCTTAAACTCACCAAGCTGGTGTGTGCTTTAGCCTTTCCTGCGCTGAAAGGCCAAGATTTCATCATGCTGCTGAGTTTTCTTGGGATCTTGTTCATTAAAAGCAGAATGGGGGGGAAAAAAATGAAATAAAAGAAAAAGAAATAAAAAAGAAGAAATAATAAAAAAAGAAAAATAAAAAAGTGAAAAGAAATAAGAAAAACAAAAAACAAAAAAGAAAAATTCAAAAGAAATAAAAAAACTAAAAGAAAAATTAAAAAGTGAAAAAGAAATAAGAAAAAGAAAAAATAAACAAGAAGAAATAATAAACATGAAAAAAGAAAAAAAATGAAAAATAAAAAAGTGAAAAAGAAATAAAAGATAAAAAAGCAAAAAGAAGAAATAAGGAAAATAAAAATAAAAAAGAAAAAGAAAAAGAAAAAGAAAAATGAGAAGAATAAAAAAGAAAAATGAGAAGAAAAATAAAAATTAAGAAAAATAAGAAAAATAAAAAATAAGACAAAAAAGAAAAAAAGACATAAAAATAGGAAGAAAAATAAAAAAAAAGAAAGAAGAAGAAGAAAAATAAAAATAAGACAAAGTAATAAGAAGAAAAATAAAAACTAAAGGAAGAAAAAGGTCTTGGGTGTATAGTTTTCCCTTTGTGCTTTGTGTCGAGGTATCCAGGGCAGCAGGGGTAGTGATATTAACGATGGCAGATACCCCCAGCACTATATTCACTTTGCTGAGCTGAACTGCAGAAGAAACGCTGCTTCCAAGGTCTATTTCTCAGAGTCAGGATTAGATTAAAACTGAACTCAAGGTGTATTTGTCCGAGCTGGGTGTGAGGCTTCTCAAAGGCATTCTTTTCTCAACTGCTTTTGCAGACGGCATTCTTTTGACCCAAATAAAAGTATTCTGAGCTTTTGAGGGACTTCAGAGCGTGAGTGGGACTGAGTACGGGGAATGCTAAGCAGCTGTTTTGCAAAGTTAAATAACTTGGCCGTTTCCCAGTACTTTCTTTTCGAAGAACTGATGAGCTTAGTGTGCATTATGGATCGTCTGCCAGTAACATTTAATTTTGTTCCTTTTCTTTTCCTTCCGTAAAGACCTATGAAAATAAGTTTAAAACTCGCCCAAGTTTTATGCTCTCACTTTGAATAAGTGGTAAAAAAAAAAAAAAGGTGAATTACATATTTCAATGTATTTTTGTATTTTTGACTTATTTGATTACAAACAAAACTGATTTATCTTTTCCTTTTTCTCTCTATCCAAATTAGATGTATAAGATTGAAAGTGGGCATTCGTGTGCGTCTGACAGCCAGTGTTTAATTTTCTTATTTTATCTCTGGCTAGTCTTTTGACTTAAGAGTAGAATTTCTTTTCATTATTAGTTACGTTGTGGCTTTACCCAGGAATGTCAGTCTGAGTGTTCTAAAATACGCTCAACTGCGTGGTGTGGTGGTGGGAGGTGATGGTGGTGGTGGAAAAATTTGCAGTAAATGTATATTGAAAAGTGAATTTGATGTGAGAGAAATGCTAAAATTTCTCACAAATAGAGGGAAAACTAGTCAGGGAGGTGATTCTGCCCCTCTACTCCACCCTGGTGAGACCCCACCTGGAGCACTGTGTCCAGCTCTGGAGTCCTCAGCACAGGAAAGACATGGACCTTTTGGAATAGGTCCAGTGGAGGGCCATGAAGATGATGAGAGGGATGGAGCCCCTCTGCTATGAAGACAGGCTGAGGGAGTTGTGTTTGTTCAGCCTGGAGAAGGTAAGACTCTGGGGAGACCTTCAAGCCCCTTCCAGTACCTCAAGGGACTCCAGGAAAGCTGGGGGGGACTCTTGATGAGAGGGAAGGATTTGACACTGAAAGAGGAGAGATGGAGCTGAAATGTGAGGAAGAACTTGTTTGGTGTGAGGGTGGTGAGAGCCTGGCCCAGGTTGCCCCGAGAAGCTGTGGCTGCCCCATCCCTGGAGGGATTCGAGGCCAGGTTGGAGGGGGCTTGGATCAACCTGGTGTGGTGGGAGGTGTCCCTGCCCAGGGCAGGGGGTGGAACAGGATGGTCTTCAAGGTCTCTTTCATCCCAAACCAGTCTGTGATCCTAAGTCAAATGCAGTCACTTTACTGCTTTTAAATCAGTTAACTCCTATAGATTTTTTAGATAGCTCTAACACGGGACAGTGGACCTGGAAAGGAGCCTCCTGCATCACCGTGTCCTGCCTCCTAAAATTGCTCTTGGAAAAATCCAACCAACGCGACCACCAAAAAACCAAAATCCAAACCAAAACACCTTCTTCTCCTCTTGTCCTCACAGTAGAGGTCATGCACTTGGCCACACTATGTGGTAAACCAAATTCCACTGCTGCTTAACCAAAAGTAGCAATTCACTGGGAACAGGGAAGAGAAAGGAAATGAAATGTGTTCCTAGTTGAGCACGTGCCGAGCTGACTGTGGGAGGTGTTGTGACATGTCTGGCCAAGAGATATTTAAAGCTCCTTTTTTTTTTACCCCAGGAAAAATTTAGAGGAATAATTTTTCCAGACTAAAACTTTTAAATGACCGAGTAATTTCAGTAATGAACTAGAGAGCTTAAAAACCACAAGTAGCACTGTGCATCTTGACCTGTCTTGACTTATAGGCAATCTCTGGTGCTTCATAAGAGGTTTTCCTCTCAGAGCAGGGCAAGAAGAGGAGAAGAATCCTTCCTGCAGTGACAGTAGTCATCTTCTGGCTTTACACAGATAAGACATTCATCCTCATGCTCAAAATACAAATGAAACAGAGCAACTTTCCTTGGCTGATTTCAGCCCCCACCCCCACCCCATCCTTTCCAATACACATGTATGGGGATTTCTCTCCGTGCACGGAGTAGGGTGGAAACAGAGGTTTGTGGTCAACCTGCAAGTAGAGTGTGTGCGCAGCTTGGATTTTGTTTTCCTAGAACTGATAGAAATCATTATAGAAATTATAAAAACTGTATTTCATTTGTGGAATAGAAAAAAAAAAGGGGATTGCCTTCATTTCTTGTTCAATGTATTTTATTATTTATTTAAATATATATATTTTTTTTTAGGTGGCAGCTGGGATTGCTTTTTTTTTCAGTTTGTTTGGGTTTTTTTTTCTGGCTCTAGGCAGACAGAAAGCCTGGTTGCCCAGGCTGGGAGTGAAGATGTTACAGTTCCATTCAGAGCCCCACATGATGCTAATTATTTGTCAACATTACTAGTGTTTGCTTTGTTCTTTGAGACAGATATTGATGAATACACAAGTATACCTTGATTTTTCCAGGAGAGAGCATGGATAACCAGCCTGCAGCAAGTAAGGAAGTGTAAGATTCTGGAAATGTGTTATTAGTGCTCAATTTTTTCTTGAAGGTAGCAGGATATGAGGTTGTTTTTTGACTCTCAGAAAGGATGTTTGAAAATACCAGTCAGTTAAACCTAATGCCTTCTTGACTCCTTCTTGACTTTGTGAGTGCTTCATGAAGAAATACCTTCTTGGGAACTCTTCTTGAAGGACCTCTTAACCTAAGCTGCAGTTTGGGTATAAGAGCTCTGGGCAGATGAAGTCCCTTGCTTTCCACTATAACTCTGTAAAGTGATTCAGAAAAATTATGGTATTGTTCCTTAGCTCAAGTACAAGTATTGTTGTTATTTCTAAGAATAAAATGTCTGCACATATTTTAGGCATCTAAGTTAGGGTGATGTAATTTTCATTCTTACTGTGTTTTGATGGGAACAAAGCTAAGTCAGTGATCGGTACTTTACAGTGCCTTTCCCAGTATTGGAATAGCCTGCAAACAATTTAAGGTAGAAGAATAGAATGAAAAAACCCTGTAATTTATAGCAAGGAATTCAAGGATGATCCTTGAATATCTTTATTGCTTTTATATTGTCACATTATTTTTGTCATTTATGTTATTTTTCCACAAGAGAAAAGCATATTTGATTTTCTTATGATAACAGTGACTTAATCTATTCATTTTTGATTTTCTAATAATAAAAGGTAATGCTTTCTTTTCCACTTCAAAGAAAGTTTTATATTCCACTTTTCTTAAAAAAGTAGCAACAACAACAAAACCCCTACATAATGCTAAATCATTAGGAAAAAACCAAAATGGAAAAAAAAACAAACCAAAAAACCCAAACCAGCATGATCTACCAAGAAAATCATTCTCCTGTTGGAAAGTCTGTCTGTTCTGGAAAAATTAAAGGGAACAAAGTTCTAACTTAAGGCTTGTTGGAAGGTCAACATTTGCATTTTAATAGGAGTATTTTAGCAAGTCTTCTTTCATTATGAGCTCATAAACTCTATGCATTTTGATATAAAAATAGAATGAAGGCATAAAACCAGCTGTAGCTTCCTGGAATTGGAAAAGGTGTAATACATTCCTGATTCCTCCTCCATATAGCAAAGCTACTAGAAGTTCAGAAGTTCATACCTGGGGCAAAACACCCAAGCAAATTACTAGACAAAAAAAAACTAAAACAAAAACTCAAACTCTTCTGCTTTGACATGTATTAGTCAGGAGAAATTATCTCTTTTTAGTTGTTACTCTTCTAACAGACACAAGTGACAAGCATTTAGTACATCTGTTCAGCTGACAATAGGGCTTTGTCACTGGGATGACAAATGAAAAAGGATTGGATTAATTTAGTTATAAAGAGATTTACATTTCGCCGCTTCTGACTCGTCTCCACAAGACCGATGAATTAGAAATAATAATTCCTTCTCAAGCCACCGCTGTAGAATGAGGTAGAAAAATTCCACTCGCTGAAATATGTATCGTAGATCTGGCAGGTAAACCCAAAGAAAGTTCCTTCTGTTATTGACTGAGCTCACAGGAGAGAATGGGGTTTGAAAGATGTACAGCCTTATTATGTTGCTGGAACTCTGCTCTGCTGTTGAGTATGATACCTCCACTATTTCACTTCTCTGATATGCTGTGGCATCTTTAGTGGTGGAAGGCTTGATGCTGCGGCCAGTTTAAGATTCCTCAAGTTTTCATGGTTGTAAAATGATATAGAGGGATATAATTTGGTCTTTCACAAAGCACACTAAACAGTGGCGAAGTGTTTTCTTAACCGTTGCTTTTCACACAATACTCATTGACTAGTTTACAGTCTAGGTTCTGTGTGGTATCATACTTATGCAAAATTAACTGGTACACCACCTTAATGGTAACCTGAATGTCTGATGGATCATTTCCCAAGCACTCAGATGACACTAAAAGATCAATGTAACAGCCAAAAAGTGAATTATGAAGGGCAGCATCTGAGGAGAAAGAAGAAGGACAACTATTTCAGAAGCATAAAGTCATCACAAAACAGAAGCAAGGCAAAGGCTTGTGGAAATAAAGCCAGTGGTTTTCAAATGTCCTGGTAACTGTGAAATATCATGGAATCAGGGAATTGTCAGCATTGGAAGGGACCTCTAGAGATCACCCAGTGCAACCCCACATCACTCAGGACTGCACCCAGGCAGGGCTTGAAGGTTTCCAGAGAAGGGGACTCCACACCCTCCCTGGGCAGCCTCTGCCAGGGCTCTCCCACCCTCACCACAAACAAGTTTTTCCTCATATTCAAATGGAACTTCCCATGTTCCAGCTTGTGCACGTTACCTCTCATCCTCTCACTGGGAACCACTGAGAAGAGTCCAGCTCCATCCTCCTTCATCCCACCCTTCAGATCCTTGTGAGCATGAAGAAGGTCTCCCCTCAGCCTTCTCTTCACCAGGCTCAAGAGTCCCAGCTCTCTCAGCCTTTCCTCATCAGGGAGGTGCTCTAATCCTTTAATATCTCCTTGTGGTCTCCAAAAATGGCCAGATGTGACAGAGCAATTAAACAAAAGGCAAAAAACCCCACACCCAAACGAAACCCCCCCAAAGATCAATGAGCTTCAGCGATATAAATATAGCTGACTCCTGTTCTGAGTTCTCTGACATGTTTGCACTTTCATCTCTAGTATGTTCCTGTCAAATAACAGCATTTTTATCTCTTCCTGCTTGGTCTGGCAACAATATGTGATAATTGCACAGCTGGCTCCCCAAAATATCATGCTTGGTGAAAAAATACGCATCCCAGTCTTGGTTGTGTTGTGGGGCTGACTGACAGCCTCAAAATCACAGCATTGCACTAAGTACCTCTAGAGGGCTCCCGAGATATTTCAAGAGTTATGACCCCATTACTTTTCCTTCAAAGGTTATTTTTCTCTTACAGTGTTTTCCTTCTGAGTTTCTGATTTCCCTTCCTTCATTTTTTGTTTCTATTATTGAGTGCCACCTTTTTTATCTCTCTTATTAAATATTTCCATGGTATTTCCATGCCTATTTATCCTTCTTTTTTTTTTTTCACTTACTTTCTGTCTCCTTTTCAACATAGAACAAAATTTCTGTCTCTGCTGTCATTGTCTTAGAAGCAAAACCTGAGATCTCTTTCCTCCTGTTCATGTGAATAATAACAGTGGTGTTGTCTTGCTCCAAGACGGAGTTTTAAAGCTGTGAATTCAAGGTTTCCCTCAAGCCTTAAATCATCAGTACTAAGGCAGGTGGTATTTCACGTATAGCCCCATCCTTTGTGTGTCTTGTTCTTTGTTTACTTGATTCTTATTGAGATAAATTATAAACTTTATTGTATAAGGCTTTATTTCCTTATGTTTCTGAAATCGTAGCTTTTGAGCCCTGCCTTGCTCTATCCTGTCTCACTGGTCTCAGCATGTGTCGTGGGAATTGGTACTTCAAACTTAAACTTTAAGGGAATTGATGCCTATTCTGGCTTGAAAGTGCCTTAGTGTTTGTTGGAGGGAAGAATAGTTAAGTATTGGTGATTTGATGCAAACTCGGAATAATTTTTTTGTTTTCCTGTGAGGAGTGACAGTCTGTAGTAACCAGAGTTGTATCAGTCACGTAGGCAGAACACCATACAGAGAAAATACAGGTGCTGTCTCTGTTCCTTTCAAGAAACAGTTAAAAGTCTTGTTTGCTGTGCGTGTACCTGCCAGGTTTCAGGGATGAAAGGCAACTGAAGCCTCAGTGTGGTCCTTTGGGATGAAACCCTGGTTCCACTGCAGCTGGTAGAAGTTTATGCCTTGACCTAACCAGGGATCTGATTTTGACTTCTACATTATATCTGTCTGGGAGGAGCAAAGTGAAGAGTGAATCTGGTACCAGGACTGGATCTAGCCACACCAGGGTTCCTCTCTGAGAAGTAGATTAGAAGGCAAAGAGGGTCCTTTCTGAGCCTCCTGACTTCCCTTGCGTTTACGTGTAAAAATACCTGTCCTTAACTACTACTGCTGTGAGCTGCATATGGGCCAAGGAAATTATATATTTCTTTCAGTAAAAATTCTTAGGAAAACATTTTCATATGTCTTTAGGTGCTTAAAAAAGCCCATATGTGTAGGTTTTTTGGTTTGGGGTTTTTTGTTGTTCTTTTTTCCGAACTTTGCTGCACTAGAAACAATTGAACTTGACTTCAGTTAGAATAAAATAACTTTATTCCTTTGAGAGAGTTCTCATTTTAATTTGGGGTTTTGACTTGCACAACAAGAATTGTGTTAATAGTATTCATAAGACACCATCCACACGATTTCGTAAGGATTAGTACTCTGTTGAAAGTAATGGATTTAAACAGAGCTATATTTATATCTGCTTTTCTAAATATTTATACCACATTTATCATCTCGTTCACTGAGTGCTTGCAAATAGATCTGCCAAGGACCAAACATCAGAAATGATAGATGAGATCTCTTTTAAGATCTAACCAACAGACGTGAGTTCAGTGATGCTACTGATTAAATTTAAAAAAAAAAAAACACCCACAACCAAAACAAACCCAAACCCACAAGGCAGAGCAGCAGGAAGGATCATACAACAACCAGAGGAATGGTCAGAGTATAAATAATTTCTGTTTCTCCCATTAGAGGTGTAAAACTATTAACCCATTTACACAGACGATAGTCTTGAACAAATATTAATTTCTGGTCATGATTTTCTCATGTCCTACTTCAAAACTGCTAGAAAATGTGATGAAACAAAATTAACTCAGCATTTCCAAAGGGGCTAACCTGCTTTTAAAAGTTTCTTTTTTTGCCTGCAAGGAGAGGTTTATTTTCACGTAGTGTGTTTTCCTGCAAAATGACAAAACAGAAGAGGAAATGGCAAGGTAAGCAGAGGTTTCTACTGAAAAACTAAACTAAACTAAACTGTCTCTGCTACTCCTTCCTCCTCACATTCTTCCCCTGTTCCACACGGGGTCTGTCCCATGGGAGACAGTCCTTCACGAACTGCTTCAATGTGAGTCCTTCCCACAGGATGTAGTTCTTCAAGAACTGTTCTAACGCGGGTCTTTTCTACAGGGTAAAGACCACCTGTGGTGTGGGCTGCAGGTGAATATCTGCTCCACCACGGTCTTCCTTGGGCTGCAGGAGCACAGCCTGCCTCACCATGGTCTTCTCCAGGGACTTCAGGGGAATCTCTGCTCTGACACCTGGAACACCTCCTCCTTCATGGATTTCACCTGGGGGTCATAGAATCACGGAATTGCTGAGGTTGGAAGGGATCTTTCAGATCACCTAGTCCAACCATCAACATTGACAAAAAACCGTCACTAAACCATATCTCCGAGCACTATGTCTACCTGTCTTCTGCAGGACTGTTTCTCATTTTTCTCACTCTTCTCTCTCACAGCTGCCATGCAGCATTTTTTGCCCTTTCTTAAATATATTTTCACAGGCATGCCACTGTCTTGCCTGTGGTGGATCTGTTAGAACCAGCTGGAACCTCAAACCAGGACACCAGCATGGGGCAGCTCGACCTCTCCTCGCAGAGACCACCCCACAGCCCTCTCACTACCAGCCCCTGGGGAGCCCCACCTGGTAAGTAGACCTGAATTCATCAGGTCTGAGGTCTAGGCTGAAACATCACCACCTACGAGAACATCCTTCCTGGGAAGGAACGAGTCTGCGTCCCATTAACCTTAAGCTCTGAAATGACAAATCCCATGTTGCCTCTAATGTCCATATGTGGGGCAGATAAACAGATATATTTTCAACCAAGTTTATTCCTGTGTGATTCCCTGGCTTTGCTGGTGTTGCTTAAATATTTAGTGTTAAAATACCTTAATAATTTCAGTCCGGGACTTTAATTTTTTCCATCCATTGCTCAATGCCATGTAACGCCATGGAGAGATGAAGGGACTGCCCTGCTTTTTCACCAACGTGGGTTCTTCTGCACTCCCTCATCAATCCTTAGCTAGATGCTAAAACCAGCCTGGCTGAACACCCACTGCCTCTTGAGAAACGAGAAGATACGGAGTCCTTTTCCAACACCTGAGGTTGTTCTGTTCCTCTCAAGTTTGGATTATATTTTGTATTCTATTGTTTCATTATAATTTTATACTAAATTGCTTATGGGTCCGGCACAGTATTACCAGGACATGCTGAAAACTAGTGTTTCCAATTCATAATTAGAGTAGAATGCAAACCACAGTAAGAGATTTGAATAAATTATTTGGAAGATGCTACATCGCAATGTCTGTGAAATCACTTTCAGGCTCTTTTAAAGCAGGTTTGTCACTGACTTCCTGTTTGGATTTCATGCAAAGCACGTTCATTTATCTACAAATGAATCCTAATGAGGAGCCTTTCAGATTTTGTGATGTGCAAAAGATTTCTGCAGAAACTGAAGCCCCTCAAATATAAATCCTTTCTTACCTTGTTTCCGTGGTGGCTCCTCTGATACCAGAAATGAATTTTTCACATTTTTCAGCTCCTCAAAGCAGTTGCTCGCTTAGTAATAACGTTTCTGCACCTGCAAATGCCTTATTAGAAACACTTTCATGATTCCCCCGCACCCTTGCACCAAGACTGGCTGCAAAAATACTTCAGGATTTTCTCTGCAGTCAATTTTACATTAAGTAACCTAAACCTTCTGGAATATTCCCATGTTTTCTGTAAGTTTTAATATAGGGAATAAAATGAAATTATCTTTTTGGTATGGTAGCAAATAATATTCCCAAGTGTATTTAACAAACTGCACCTTTTTTTTTTTTTTT
>VXBJ01004734.1:242908-310898 GCA_013400055.1 Nycticryphes semicollaris
AACATTTTTCAAGCAGCATATTTGTTTAGCAGGCTTTCAGAAGAAGACATTTACTGGTGAGAGTGTTCAAAGAGGTAAAAATATGAAAAATAATAATAAAGAAAGCTAAACTGAAGCTAAACTATGAGGATATGAATGAATTTTCATCACAGAAAAAGCCTGAAATAATACAGTGATTAGAAATCAGTACAAATGGGCTAAAAGGGAGAATATGAACTGATAACTTTTACTGAAATTATAATTTATACAGTTTGCCTGTGATTGGATGGCTTTGGGGGAAATATTAGAAAGAAATATTAACGCTAGAGAACTGCTGAGAGATGAAAAAGGCTTACACATATTTATGATAATATACACACTGGTGTATCTTTTCAGGTAAGAAGCAACTTTCTGGAGTAAGGGACAACATGCAGCCATTAAGATGGGGTTTCATCTTTTAGTTATATGTCGTACAATATCCACAAGGCAGAAAATATAACACATAGAAGTTATTTTCCAGCAGACTATAGTAATTAATAATTTGTACTCGGTGACACAAAATTCTTTCGCTGAAAACAAAAAGTAGATTTAACCCACTACAGATTTGGGAAAAATTAATAGAGAGAGATTAACTTACTTTCTGAAAGTAATTAAAAAAAAAAAAAAAAGATCTGAACTTTAATATCAAATTCTTTTATTTGGCAAACTATCTAACATTGTTGATTTGCTCTTATCTTGCCATATACATTTCTAAGGGGATAACTTAATAAATCAATATTTACTAATTTACTAATTTATTAAAACTACAGAAGAGAGTAAGATTATGGATGAAGTATAAAACAATAATCCTCCATACTAAAATATAAGATCAGAGAAAAATCTCCTTGCATGATACATTTGTATATTAGATAGTATATCATAGATTTTTATACTATTTTCTAAAGAAATTATCTTGCCATCTGCCAGGACAACAAGTTAATGAGAACTGCAATTGTAAGTCCTGTGTAGTGACAGGACAGGACAGAAACCAAAGGAGTGGATTGATTCATCCAGGCTGTGAACTCCAAATGACAACCTGTCATTGTTGGTTTTATGGCAGATGACGTTTCTAAGCCACTATCCATCATATTTGAACAGTCATGGCAGACTGGTGAAGTTCCCAGTGACTGGAAAAAAGGAAGCATAACATTTATTTTTAAACACATGGGGGAAAAGGAGCAACAAGGGAAGTACGGGCTGGTCAGTCTCCCCTGCATGCCTGGCAAGACCATGGTGCAGATTGTGCAGAGCACTTGACAATATCCTGCCCAAAGTCCTTGTCTCTAAAATGGAGAGACATGGATTTGATAGGTGGCCCACTTGGTGCATAAGGAATTGGCTAAATGGTTGCACTCAAAGAGTTGTGGTCAACGGCTCCCAGTGCAGACCAGACGAGTGGTGTCCTTCAAGGGTTGGTACTGGGACAAGTGTTATTTAACATTTTTGTCAGGGACATTTACAGTGGGATTGAGTGCACCATCAGCAAGTTTTCAGATGACACCAAACTGAGTGGTGTGGTTGATACTCCAGAGGGAAGGGTTACTATACAGAGGGACCCTGTCAGGCTAGAGAGGTGGGCCCATGCAAACCCCATGAATTTTGACACATACAAGGTCCTGCACCTGGGTCAGGGCAATTGCAAGCTGAGTGATAAGTGAATTGAGACCAGCCATGAGGAGAAGGATTCAGGGCTTTTGGTTGATGAAAAGTTGGACATGGGCTGGCAAAGTGCTCTTTGCAGCTCATAAAGCCAACCACATCCTGGGTTGCAACAAAAGAATTGTGGCCAGCAGGGCAAGGGAAGAGATTCTACCCCTCTGTTCTGGTGATACCCCACCTGGAGTACTGGGGGCCCCCAAGGTAAGAAAGATGTGGATCTGCTCAAGCAGGTCCAGAGGAAGGCCACAAAGACGATCAGAGGGCTGGAGCCTGAACATGCAGAGAGAGTTAGGGTTTATCCTCAAGAAGAGAAGGCTCCAGAGACCTTCTAGTGACCTTCCAGTACCTAATGGGGGCATACAGGATAGATGGAGAAGGACTCTATCAAGGAGTGTATCAGGGAGAGGGGTAGTGATTTTCAAGTGAAAGAGGAGATTTCGAGGAGGTAGGATGAAGAAATTCTTTGCTGTGAGGCACTGGCCTGGGTTGCCCTGAAAAGCTGTGGCTGCCCCATCCCTGCCCATGGCAGAGGATTGGAACTAGATGATCTTTAAAGGTTTCCTCCAACACAAGCTATTTGATGATTCTGTGTTCCTTATCTTAGGTCTGTGAGGATGTGCTCCCTCTCCTCAGGTGACAACCTGGCCTGCCAAACTGCGGTTTGGACTGTAATAATTAGAACTTGGCAATGAGATTTTAAGATTTTAATAACTGTGTGTTTTCTTGGTTTATACTCTATGCACGCAGGCAAGGTCTTAGGAAAGATATTAAACTGATGAAGCTATTGGAAATGGGGAAAAAAAAATCTTAATGCTAAAAATTTACCAAAATTGCAAGTAGATTGTCCTATTCAAATATACATTTTGCTTACCTTCTTTTCAATGTCAAAATAATAAATATTTTTTTCCTGTTTGTCTACCATTTCCCTCCCTACAGTGCAGGGTAAGGTCTAAGATAGAGGAAGCTATATTAAGCAGACCAAAAAAACCTTTCAGACCCTTAAAATTAGTAACTGGAAATGTGTTCTATCTGAACACCTACAGATTATTCAGAAGAATTAGTAAGAATTATTATGGTGGAAGAACTTAGATTTAAAATTATGTAAGATTTTAGTATTTTACCACTGCAACTAGATCAATATTGGGGCGGTGTGCGGGGGGAAAGCTTTGGGATAAGAGCTACAGTTTCAATCTGATCAGTCCCAGAAGCTATCTGTTAATGAAAAATAAAATCTATACTTAACCTGATGTGAATGAAGGGAGTTTTTATGGAATGTGAAAAAATAACTCACAAGTAAACACATATTGGATTATTTTTTTCTCACTGTTAATAGGAGAAAAATTACTGTATTTCTGCAAGTTAAAACTGTAACGATTGTCAAATTACTTACTATGTTAGAAAATTTTCAATATTCTCTGGCTGGAAAATGTTTGCTATGACTGTGCTTTTGTTGTTTATTGTGCACAAGTATGGATTTTCTGATTGGGAAAAAGAGGTGCAGATGGAACAAATGGCTGGACAATTGCAGCACTGCTGCTCTCATGATATTCTCTTTAAATCCCACCCAAATAAAAGTAAACATTCTGCTCTTATCTGCTGTACTATTAGAAATAAACCATCTCAACACTTTTTCTGCATGTGTCTTAAAACACACCAGTATCAGTAATACAATTGACACATAGCAACGTGAAATCTGTATTAATCATCTACTGGCCCTTGTGAATTATACGTCATCGCTATTTAACTGTGGTGTAGCTTAGAATTTTGCTAATTCCAAATTAATATTTTTTTTTTAAATGAATGCATTGCAAATGTATTGATCCAAGTTTATAAATTGTGATGTTGGTTAAAAACCTACGCCACTAAATTTCCACAGTCCAGTGATAATGGTAGCTGCAGATGAGGCCTGCAATGGAAAGCCTCATTGATTTTTGACTGTTTGTTGTCTCCAGTGATATTAAAATCTTTGCTAACAAATGAGCATTGATATATCAGGAAAAGCTTAAAAAGTACTGTGAATCCTTGAAGAAGTTGGATGAGCAAAAAGGCAATTTCTCAAGAGCACAGTCTCACTCTCTCCCTGATGCTGAAATAGTTTCTAAGTCAAGGAAAGAGATATTAGATCTTGCAGAAGATCTATCCATCCACTTCAGACATATTTGGCTTCTTTTCTGAATTTGGATTTGTACTTGGTTGACTGCTTCTTTCTGTTCTGTTGGTGTGAAGTCTGTTTTCTCCTTATTCTTTGCCCTAAAGAAATAATGTAAGCCTCATTAATTGGTCCATGCTGTGACTCTAAATCAGGATTGCTCCAGTGAAAGCACGTGTATTGCTTTTGAGTGTAGAACAACTGAATGATGTCACTTCAAAATAGATTTGCCAGGTAGCCCTCCAAAAAGGTACTGCCTGAAGGATGTAGGAGGGATGGGAGGTCAGTCTTGATACTATCACAGGTAAAAATTTCAACTGGTGTGTAAATTTAGAGTTGTTCTGTGAGACTTTTTTCTGGCCAGGAGAGGGATTACATTATTAATGTATTTCACATTAAAAGGAGCATCCAGTCTATAGGATTTCAGTCTACTAGGGAGTCAACGTCCATACTAATTTCAGATTCTCCTTCATTCATCTATAAAGATTTCTCTTTCACTCTAGAAAAAATGAATGGAGGTTCAAAGCATGGGAGTTCTTAGACCAATGGTCAAACTGAAAGTTGGAATTATTTTTCCACAAGGTAGGTTGTGCTGCAAACCTCCTCTTCTGAAAAATCTCCAAACTCATTATTTCCTTCAGATTAAAATCTAGTTCTACTCTCAGAAAAACAATCAGAAAACCTTCCCTTGCTGTAGGCAGTAAAACTTTCAAAGTAGTTCTTCAGACTATTAGTGTAAAACACTTATTGCACTGAACTGTCCAAAACACAGCTATTGACATATCACAGTCCATCTTTCTTAATGAAACCAAGCAAATGCATAACATATCAAATTATCTCAATCCAAAATTCAAGTTTAACTGGGGAAATAGAAATGAGCCACTTTTTTCCTGAATGCTGAAACTTGGCGATGCTCTCACTTTAGAAAAGGGCTCTCAGTCACTACCCTGTTGTAAGCACCAGGGATTTCTGCAATTAATGTGTGGGAACACCTTGTTTTACGCGTAACTCATTTATTCACACGCAGTAACACCCACTGACCAAGTCAAGGGAGTTTCCTTTTGAAGTATATCAACAATGCATAGATATACTTCTGTCGGATAAGTATTTATAATTTAATCAGCATGACTTTATTTCAATATTTCTCTTGAGACTAAAGCTCCCACTTTTCTGAACTCAAAGTGTTTCATTCTCCCTTGGGCTTCTCTTCAGCCTATCAGCCTAAACTGTCTTTGCATCTAGGCCAACGCTTAGTCATTTTGAAAATCCCTTTGAAGGCAACTTCATTCCACCTGATCGATCCAGCTTTATGACACAAAACCAGCTTCAAACGCTGTATTTATCTTTCTCTAGTTGTACCCATGACCGCTGAGAAAAATGCGGAGCGTTAGACATTATGACACTTTGATGCAGCCTTTGACTCCGTTGAGTGGTCCTGAATTATTTTTCCTGCTTTAAAAAGGTTTTGGTTTAGAGTGAATAAGTGTAAATGGGTAAAGCTTCTCTGTATTTAAAGGTATAGTTTAAAAGTTTTGCTTTTTTTTCGAGCAAAAGCAGTTACATTACTTATCTTCCGCTGCTGTAGAATTTCTTTCTGAGTATCTGTCAGAACAAAGGACTCAAAGGGCTTCAGTTTGCTGACACTGCCAACCATACTTTCCTACGGATTGATAATCCCCTCAGCTGCTACACCAGCACACCCTGACCTTTCACAAGTGCACATAATTGATTGGTAGAACAGTTCCTTAGCTGACGCAACACGCAAAACCCACTCAGTGCCTGCTTTCCTCCAAAATTAAAACATATTTTGTAAGTAGGTTATATTAAAAGTAATACTGTCGATAGCTAGCTGTGTTGGCTGAGGTTTCTGTGCAAAAACTGTGTCATTGGGGAGCACCTTCCACCGCTATCAGTTTTTGTAATATTCCTCTTAAGTCTTTCTTTACCCAAAAACAGAGGCTCTGGGGTATGGGCAGAGAGGGAAATTTTTCTGGTGTGGAGGGAGTGGTCAAGAATGTGGAGGATGAAAAGAAGTGGCGAATGTGAGGAGAAAAGGGAAAGCACACAAAGATCAAGCAAAAGCAAAACCAGTCGTAAAACATGGTGTTACCTGAATATCAGGTCAGAAAACTTTGAAGCGAAGCAGAAAGCAAGAGTTCTTTGTGCTTGCAGAGGCCACAGCATCAATGAGAAAAGCTCAAGGGTTTTGGTGGAAAAATACTTTCCACCATCTAGTGAAATCATGAAAACTGAAATGACTTTAAGGGCTATTGAGGACTACTTTTTTTTTTTTTCTTCTTTCGAAATTTGTGGGCAAAATTTTTGGTGACTGCCGTGGTAATTTCCTGCTCTATCACCATAGAATGGCCAGGGGACAGGGCCATTAATCTTGCGCACTGAAAAAATAATGTATATTTTTCTGGTGGCTATGTGATTCATTATTTTTTCTTTATCACAGCATTAACGGTGATTTTTTTTTTCTGAAGGACTTGGCAACAACTTTTATTGTATAAGGATAAAAAAATGTTAGAAAAAATAAACTCTTGAAATAAACAATCTCCTCATGAGTTAAAACTGCAATTTATTTAAAATTTAATGAAATGTTTTTTTAATGTATTTGTTGTATTTTGTCACAGCAGCAAGGGTATACATAATTTATATCTTGTTTATAAGCCTAACAAATGTGTTTTCCAGAGATAAGGGGTCTGTTTCTAATACCAGTTATTCATTGCATAGCAGAAGTTTCCTAAAGGTTTTATGAACATTACTTATGATTATATGTTGATGTCACTCCTTTATTTATTTTTTTTTTTTATTGTAGCCCCCGCCTTGCATGCAACAAATCTTAATGCTTATTCACTTTGCTTGATGATCAGCAAAGATGAGCTTCCCTTCAGAGAATTTTGTCGACCAGCAAGGAATTCACTGGCCTGTAGATGTACAACCCTGTTAAGAAGAAACTTTAATACTTACTCACTGTTTACATATATTTTTGTATCAAAAACATGGGTACAAGATACTTGTCACTGAATTTACCCTGTCATTTTTAGCTATTTTAATCAGGGCTTAGTTTCTCCTTACGCATTGCCAGCAAAGAGTTGTATTTTAAGGAGAACCAGCCCTGAGAACTGAGTTCTTGAAACTACACATACTATTGCTCGTTGTACAGACTAAACTGGGTAAATTGTGGATGAAATCTTGACCCTACTGAATTCGATGGCAAAATACTACTCTTGATTTCAGTCAGGGTTTCACTCAGCAGACCAGAAGCATTTTTAAAAATTCTGCTTGAAGTTCAGTCTCCGCCTCTTATGTGGAGAAACAAGTCGCTGATTATTTCAAAGTTATCATCCTTTATTGTTTTTGTTCCCTGCTCAAGCTGTGAAATAATGCTCACTGGGGGCCAAATAGGCTTTAGAATTACTGCTCGGGGAGATGAATGGAGGACTTGTGGTTCATCACTCCTAGATCTGCTTCTGCTGAACCATCAGTTCTTGCAGGCCGGACAGTGTGAGTTTCCTTCTGTGGTGTTTTCTCCACTTATATTAATAGATTATTATTTTTTTTCTTCCAAACAAGCACTTACACCGCAGTTAGATGGACAGGATCTGATTTACCCCATATAGATGGGAATTAAGCTGAAATGGCCCCAGTTTGCATGATGCCCCTAGTGGTAATCTGCAAAAATTAAACCTCTGAAGAGCCAAGTGGCCTTGAGAACAGATAGGGGGTTTGTCTGTGTTCTTTCTTATCTTTCAGGTTCCTGTGTACAGAGCTGGTTTAGCCGTCTGCCTCCTAGTCCCTGATGGTCATAAACAAGCCTCTGTGTCTGCCTCCAGGCGATATTTCCTTGAAGAGAGCCAATACCGTTATAACAAGGTAGGCTTTGTGGCTGAGCGAGTTGGGTATTGGATTTGGATCCAGAAAAAGAAGTTGATTTTCCTCTTCTGTCACTGAGCTCCGTTGTGTACTCGGGCAAATTAGTTCACCTCAATAATTTCCCCAACATATAGAAAGGGAGTAATGCTGCTTTATAAAAAAGAACAGCTGGTTCAGAGGTTACCTCAGGTAGAGCTGTGACGGACCGTGTTCTGGCTGAAACGCTGGAGGATACAGGAGAAGAAGTGACAGTTCTTGGAGACAGCAGTAACAGAGGAGATGTAGAGACAGCAGTTCTTGTCCTTGTCACTGACTCTGCGGATAACCTCGAGAAAGTCACATGTTCTCTCTGCATTTCAGTTTCCAGAAGCATTCCTCTATTAAACAATGGTGTTCCGAGGACAAATTAATAAACTCTTTTGAGGTGTTCATCTATGAGAGAGACTGAAAGTAGATTTCCCTTGTGCTGTGACAAAGCAGAGGTACTTCATAGGAGAATTGAGCTGAAGAAGTAGGGTGCAGCACAAATGGGAAGCAGGACAAGGGTTCACTTGTCATCGTTGCTGAAGTTCCTTCAGAAATTATAGGGAAACGGACTGCCTGAGTAAACATGAAGCCACTATCTAAGGTAGAAGAACATGTACCCAAGCCTTTTAAGAAACTGGGCTTGTTTTTTAAAACAATCATGAGTTACTTAAAGATCTGGTTTACATGGGAAACCTGCAGCTATTTAGATACTTTAAGAATTGTAGTGGAAAATAAAAAAACGTATTTCCAATGGAAAAAAAACGATCAGCAAAACAATAAGAAATGAAAATTCAAGGAAATAAGGAAAATGTATAACTAAGGAATCTCAAAGATTAGCTAGAGATCTAATAGTTACATGATGTAATTTTGTGTTTTCAGCCCAAATTTACAGTGTATTAGTTCTTTCATTTAAGGGGAGAAATTCATGACGCAAACCTGTACATACACAATAAAAGTATGCATATTTTTGGTTTTCTCTACACAGCATAAGTGTTTTTGTTTAAAATATGTAGTGCTTTTTATGTAGTTAGGCCCCTGGTTCATGAGTGTGGTTTGCTTGTCTCTTGCATTCATTGAATGTTACTTTCTTTGTGTTTCTGCTGTCTTTCACCTATTGAACTATTGTAAAATGGCAGTACAGTAAATTGCCCACCTATGTAGGATTTCAGTATTAATATCTAACTATTAAGGCATTACTGCAGTGCTAGGGAACTCACCTCCCAAGTCCACACGGGACCGGTTGTCCCTACAGGGGTTTGCTGGTGTGTGCTACAATATCATAGAATAGTTCAGGTTGGAAGGGACCTTAAAGATCATTGAGTTCCAACCCCCTGCCCTGGGCAGGGACACCTCCCACCAGACCAGGTTGCTCCAAGACCCCTCCAACCTGGCCTTGAACCCCTCCAGGGATGGGGCAGCCACAGCTTCTCTGGGAAACCAGGGTCTCACCGCCCTCACAGCAAAGAAGTTCTTCCCCACATCTCATCTCCATCTCCCCTCTTTCAGTGTCAAACTGTTCACCCTCGTCCTATTGCTCCACTCCCTCTTATAGAGTCTCTCCCCATCTCTCCTGCAGCCCCCTTTAGGTACTGAAAGGCTGCTATCTGGAGCCTTCTCTTCTTCAGGCTGAACAACCCCAAATCTCTCAGCCTGTCCTCACAGCAGAGGTGCTCCAGCCCTCAGAACATCTCCGTGGCCTCCTCTGCCCCTTTTCCAACAGGTCCATGTCCTTCCTGTGCTGAGGACTCCAGAGCTGGATGCAGTGCTCCAGGTGGGGTCTCACCAGAACAGAGTAGAGGGGTAGCTCTCTCGACGGAACTCTGATGACACCACCGGGGCCAGCTGTGGTGGATGGCAGCAGGGATGTGTGCATGGTGCTGACTCACCCCTGGCACCTTTACCTTTTTTCTGTTATCACTGCAAGAAGGACCATCTCGCCAATACTTTATTTAACTTATTTAACTGAGGACACCATCATGTTCAAAAGCTCCTGCAAATACTGTAAGAACAGAGACACTTCAAGGCTGCAATAGTGTGATATAAAAGTATTATTTACCCATTTGTTTTCCCAGAAGGTTTATGTGTAAAAGTTGTGTGGCTGCAGCAGTTTCTCAAATGACTTTTGATTTAGTAAATCGCTGATGTTTGGCTAAAAAAGGGTCTCAAAAAAACAATGGAAGATTTTAGATCTTCTGTGAATTTTTCCACAGTATTGCAGTCACCAAAATACATCTTTTGTTAGGACTTCCTGTGATTTCTCCTGCCTGCAGAAGGTTGCTTAGCAACCTGCTTGGTTTAGTCACATGATATAAGTACTAGGATGCCAAAAAAGTTCACGTTACAATTATAAAATAAAGAAGGAGGGGGTACTTGTCACTTCCAGAACATACTTTTCAAAATAACCCTCTAGGTGAAAAGAAAACTGTATTTGAATCACCTGAAAATTCACTTGTAATTTTATCAGATACTTGAGGTGCAAGCATTTAATGAACCCCAAATTCCAAGTAAGTAGCTTTGAATTTTTTACAAAAAAAGCCACTCCAGAATTCCAGTGTTCAGAAACACACTCCACTGGATGCACTACATTGCAGTCTTCCTTGATAACAGGATAAAATTGTATGTCTCTGCAAAGAGAATTAATGGCATTATGACATTTACTGAACACATAAAGTACTTAAACACATCAGAAAATATGTGACTTTGTAGAGAACTTCAGTTTTTAAAGGTCAAACTGTCTTTAAAGCAGAAAGATTTTTGAAAGCCTATTTGGATTCCTAATGCAAAACTTAGTACAATCGCTATCTTTTTTTTTTTTTTTTAAAAAGTTTTCTTTTCTTCAGAGCTGGTGCAGCCTCCACCACAGAAATTTTGAGCCGGTGTTATTGCCTGACAGAAGTAATCTGACAGAATTTCAGTCAGTAAAGGTATAGTAAGGTAAGTTTTGGTTTTCCAAGTTTATATCAGCTGAGGAATTCTTGATGTTTTGTTTTTTTTTTTTTCTTTTCACTTTTCACTATTTTTTTAACTTTCCAATAAAAGTTAACTCTAGTTAACTTTTTTTTTTCCCCACAGAAAATTAAATTCACATGTTTATGAAGAATGTGGTTGAAAATTCTCATGCTAGTGTAGATAATGGTGTTTAGTGTAGATAGAGACAGAGAAAGGAAAACACAGTAACCTAAAAGTTGTGGCTCAAACTTCCTTTGCTGAAAAAGCTAAATATGAGAGATTAGTTTATTAGAAAATCTAATATAACAGAATTTTTTGAGCAAGAGGATTATATGCACATTTGAAGTGGTTAAAAAATGAAGTTTCAGAAATCAGATTCATATAAAATACTCAAAGACCTATCATTTTTCTTTTTGTACTGTATTTTGGCCACATTGTCCCTTCTTCCTGTTTTGGGGAAAACTCCTTCTCCATTTGGAGATACCAGGAAGATAAAAAAGACTGTGATGGGCATGTGGATTTGCTGCTGCAGGTATAGGAACTTCTAAAATGGAAATTCATGTTGCTTGGTATCTCCACTGCCTTGTACATTCTTGGTATCTCTGTTACTTTGTGCGTTCTTGGTATCTCCGTTCCCTTGTACAATTTCATTGTTAATTTAGAGATGTTACCTCATTCTCTTCCATTTCCTAACCCTGCTCACTGCTCTGTTCATCCTGAGGCAAGGAGGACTAGTTACAAGGCTGGCATATCCCAGCAGATTTATCAGATACTGTTTACTTTTTGCTTTTCATGTTCGAGAACAACAGCCCAGCTAGATGAACCGGGGTCACGACAATTGCCAAAAAAAAAGTCCTGTACAAAGACCCCTCTGAGTTGCTCAAATATGATAAAAACTGAAGGTAGAAATCCCCTGACTGCTCATTTCTTTCTCATACTTTAAATAGGCAAGGCATGGCATGGAGAGTAAGATGGATCTGTGATTTAGGAATACTGAGGAATGTATATATTCCTTATAAACTTTATGCCATCTGAGATTCAACCAATATGTTTTGTTAGCATACTATTGATGAGTGGAGTAAGAATGGCTTCATGCTCTTAATCTGCCGGTGGGTGAATTTTAGTGGTCTGCAGAACAAGCAAAGCTTTTATTAAGATCGCGTAAAGTTATAAGGAGAATTTCTACCTATTAGTTCACCTTCATCCTTCACACAAACATTCAGGGGTGTTTAAAAGGGCAGGACTTGTTTGTTGTCTCACAATCTGGTGAAAGGCATACCTGTGAGGAAATTACATGAGAGCAGACCCAGCTTTTCCATTTATGAAGTAGAAAGAAAGGTTTGTCAGAACAGTGTGGAATTTCATACCACTCCGTTGACTATATTGGAAGGGGCTGGAGGGGAGGAAGAGCATATACATCACTGACAAACTTCATCACTTCACGTACAGACATCACATTCAATTAAGTATAGAGCTCTCTGTCAACAAGCTTGACACATCCATCTAGGGAATGTCACCAAGCACCACCCCTCCCCAAATCAATATTCAAGTTATGATGGACTGACAGCTCACCAGCTAAGTGAGTGTCCCCTGGTTTTACCTATTCTTGCTTCAGAACACAGCGAAGTCCTTGCAGAATGAACAAACAAACTTAATTAACTGAGGGATATGGCTGAGTACAAACCAGGAGTCAACAGCGATTAAAAAAACAACAACCCCTGTTTAATGAAATTCAGATCATCAAGAAACTAAAATATAATGCTGTTAAGGAATCTGAAAACAAAAATTCTCAATATTCTAGGAAACTCAAGTTGCATTTTTATATAATTTATGCAGATGAATGCAACTTTCCATGTAGAATTAAATCGCTATAGACCTAGGGAAGAGTTTACCAGTGCTGCCATGTTATTACCGTTTTTTGTTTTCCTGTTATATAAGAAGAAAAAGGCACTATAAGAATAGCAGAAAAGAGCAGTGGAGTAGCTAGTCTGAAAATTGCATCTTTGGCAGTGGCCAGTATTACGTGAAGGTTAAATGTCCAACCTCTGAAAAGCTGTTCTTTCTCAGTATAGCTCAATAGATGTACAGTATATCTATAAAAGAGAAGAATCTGTAACTCATCATTGATAAAGTTAGTTCTACCTCTGTTTGAGAATGTTTTGGGGGATGACAGCTTTATTATACTCTGGACTCTTCACACTATATGAAGAGTCTAATGGAAGGATGGATATAATATAGAATAAACGAATCTCTAAAAATTCAATATATTTCGGTGAACATCAACTCCAGAATGAGTTTGTGCCGATGGATCCTTATTTTGGCAACTTGGTCCTACTTAAAAATACGCATCAGTAATAGCAATTATTTTGATTCAACAGCTCTTAAAATGCAGGGTCGGGTATTTCTGCTGTTGTACGACTGACCCAGTTAATGTGAGCTTTGGTATTTAAATACAATTTCAAAAGTGTTTATGGGTGATGCACAAAAGAGCACAAAAGCATCCTATGCAGTTGCACAAAAAGGCCTGATATGTGTTATTTATCCTCTTTACACTACAAATGTCTCAGAATAACATCTACTGCCTTAGAAATGCTACCTTGTAAAAGGGCTATGCACAAAATCACTGAATGGTTGGAATGGACCTCTTGAGACTGTTTAGCCTAAAACTCAAGCTCGAGCAGGTTGCCCAGAAACATGTCCAGCTGGCTTTTGAATATCTTCATAGACGGAGACTTCACAACTTCTCTGGGCAACCTGTTCCAGCATTTGACCACCCTCACAGTAGAAGAGTGTGGTCATGCCTACACTTGAGGTGATTCCATTTCTGCTCTATTTTTGATTGCTTTGTGCTTTCTCTTCTCATCACCCCAGGTCCTTGGCTTGTCTGCTCCATCCACAAGTTCCTTACCTCTTTGTTGAGGAATTAATCCCTTGTCCTTCGCTACTACAGGTATACTACAGTGATTCCAGACAGAATTTTGGACTGAGAAAGAAAGTTCATGTACAGAGATGGTAATATTTAGTTTCTGATCAGGCATCCACTTTAAACACAGTAGAAGCAAACAAAGCCTAGTGGATAAACAAAAGTGCGAAGCACACACGAGCAATAAAGCAAAACAAAGTGACAATTTCTTGATATACTACCATTTGGTTATTAAGAATAATTTTAAATACTGTTTTCCAATAATATGGCATGTAGACTGTTTTATTATTTTCTTTTGTATACTAGTCATTGTAATTTCATGTAACTGCTTGCCATAAACTGGCTAATCTTTATTTTTCACATTTTTTTCATGTTCTAAGTAGAATTTGCTATTGCTTATTGCTACACTGTTGAACCGAGACTGCAGCTTCTTTCATTAATGCATCCTATAGCCTTTGTTGTTTACATGGACTCATGATGAAAATCCAAATGTCTATATGTATATACAAGATGATATATAGAAAATACCTGTATTCATTTTCTAATGCAGATTTTAATGAGAAAATAACACAAAGAAGCACCTGCTTTCCATAAATATTCCACCCTTTAATAAACTGACTTTTGTTACATTTGTCACCTACAGAGGAATAAAAACCTATATTTGATTGTCTCCAGGAAAGGCTTTAAAAGAAAATATTTTCTTGTACTGTTCTAGGATCCTGCTAATTTAGCAGCCAGAAGGATTTTTATGGTCTGAAGAGATGCAAGTGTGTTTACTAGAGAGAATTCAGGAACACAAATTTGCAAACATTTTGTACTCACTTAACTTAGAAGGAACAAAATGTTCTCTAACAAATAAAGCTTTTAAGATGTTCACTGAACACAGCTCCTTTAAATTTTCAATAAGGCTGCTGCTCCAATGTAATATTCAAACAAGTAGAATAAGTCAGATTTACTGAGTGCTATTTTAAATTGAGAGAAAAGAGGGGAGGTTTTTTCTTATTATGAAGTTAAAGATGTACACAAAATAACCTTTCAAGGTCAAACAGCAAATGAATTGCTGAACTCGTCTCAAAGACCAGTTTTCCTGCTATGCAGTCTTGTATATCCTGTAATAAATCACAGCAAACCTTTTCCCACGTCTGAGCTCATTATTTTGGAATTATTAGTGCTGTACTTTTTTACTAATAAAAATCTACTTCTCTTTTTGGTCAAGATGCAAATGTTGACACTGTGATGGAAGTTTGTTTCAGGCTGCTTGATCAGGGTGAAAATTCAGATTAAATCTTCTTTAAACAACTCAGAAGTCTCAGGATCTCATGAGTGGGCTGTGATCTCCCTGGTCTATTCTGAAAGGGCAACACAGCAAGACATAAGGAGCCCAGAAGATTTCTGGAGGACATCAGGCATACCTGCTCGACCCAGGTACTGGATAGGCTAAGGGGTGATGTGCAAATGGATCTACCACTCACTGACAGGACAGAACTGCTCAGGGATAGAATAAACAATGACAGCGTTAGCTGTAGTGACCATGAAATAATGGAGTTAAAGATCCTGAGGTGAATGAAAAGAACAAGTAGCAGAGGACTGACCCTGAAATTTAGGAAAATAATTTTCAGATTACTCATGGAACTTCCCTTTCCCTTCACCTTCCACCCTTCTCCTTGTCCTAGAACTCGCTCCACACCACGAGTGGAAGTAGATGTAATTATACTGTAGGAGTAAGGCTGGAATACTGACAACTGAGACTAGCAAACTAGAAAATCTGAGGCTACACAGGATCCTTTCCAAGTGGCTGCTTTTCAACATGTGCTTCCTCTGGTACTGTGTTTAGTTTAATCTCATTTCATGGTTTAATCTGGTGAAATGTAGATTGTCTATATTTTATTTAGTTTTTGAGATCGGGGACTTCTGTAGATGCTTTAAAGTGGCTATAGACTAATTGACTAATACAGGTCAGATACTTTATGACTTAAATGTACCTATTCTCAATACTGACAAAAATAAGGCTAATAGAATAAGCTTAGAATACAGATACCAAATATTAAGTGAGATAAATCCCATGGTTATAACATACAATTGAACTGGGATTGGGCAATTGCTTTAAAGTCTCTCTGAATGGTGCTGCTTTTACACTCAAACATTTTTATAATAAATACTGTGTATAAACTTTGCTGATAGTTTATGGGAAGCCAAACTCTTGTATCTCCTGAGGCTGCTCCTTTCTAATAATGCATAATGTGCCCAGTATTTCTTTCGCTGCAAACCCGTCTCAGTCCTGCTGTAAAAGGACTGTGTTTCTTCTCATACCAGAGCATCCTTGTGGGAGTGATAACACATCGTTTTATACTGAAAGAGGGGAGATTTAGATTAGATATTGGGAAGAAATTATTTCCTTTGGGTAAAAGTGAGACCCTGGCCCAGGTTGCCCAGAGAAGCTGTGGCTGCCCCATCCCTGGCGGGGTTCAAGACCAGGTTGGAGGGGGCTTGGAGCAACCTGGTCTGGTGGGAAGTGTTCCTGCCCAGGGCAGGAGAAATGAAACTCTATGATCTTTAAGGTCCCTTCTAAACCAAACCATTCCATAATTTCTTTCCAAACAGATGGAAGAAAGCAGTGAGATATGAAAATATGGCATAAAGGAGAGATAGCAAATCCAAATTAGCCTTGCCTAAACCCAGAAGTAGAAGCAAATAGCATCATACCTACATCAGATACATCATGTTCTGCTCTGTCTCTATTTAGAGCTTGTAGAAGCAAGCTACAGGCTGTTGAGAACTGCATAGAACACATCTGGAATATGTGACTGCTTTTTTTTTTTTTTCTTTAACTTTTTTATTTTTTAAACTGGAACCTTCTTTTAGACTTTGAAAATGTATGTGTGGAGGCAAAACAACCTTTCTTCTTCATGTGGACTGACATGAAGAGTTTAATACTCAAAGCCAGGAATGGCTTTTCTTTATCCTGTAGTTGCCAATTTGCATAACAGCAGTGGTTGTATGGAAGTCTTGACACAAAAAAAGATTCCATTAATTAACATTCAGAATACACCTGCACACTGCTTGAGTGAGTTATTTTTTTTCTCCAATGCTGCACCTTTCTTTTTCCCCAGTGGCTTTTTGGCATAATAGCAAAGCAATGGAAATGTTACCTTTGTTATAGAAAATGAGTGGCCACTGTATATTGTGTCAAAGCCAGAAAATATTGGCCCTGTGGTACGAGGCAAGAAAAAAACAGGAGTACATCGTGGTGAAACAGTAGATTCCAAGTCATTGGAGCTCACTGTGTTATGTGCTTGCAAGGTTTTGGGAATATTGAAAAAAGTAAGCATAACCATCTTTCAGAAACCCAGAATAGGAGCAGCTGATGTCCTTATCACCTCTCATTTAAATCCCCAGAGGCAGTACTATTTAGTTCCTTGCCAATAAGTTGTTTATTTCCAGGCATTTTTATATTTGTCTCCCCCCTCCCAAAAATGTAAAAGTTTGTAAAGAAATACAACTAATGGAGAGGTGAACGGATCCCAACACCAACGAGTTTTTAGTCCTTGCTCTTTCGTCATGTTTTCTTTAACTCGAGAAACCTAAATTCACCTTCCTGCTGTGAACCAACATTTCTGTTCATGTTGCTTGAATTTTGGCAGTGATCTTATGAAACAGGAGATGGAGGTCAAACACAGAGCTGATGCAAGAGGCTCTTAGGTTCTCTTTAATAGTCTGGCTTAAAAGCAGTAACCCCTTATATCTTTTGCCAGTTCCTAAGCATGGAAGTCGGAACAAATAGCACTCCTTTGAATTTGAGTTCATTTTCTGCAAATGCCTCATTTACATGCAGATTTAGCCACGAGGGGTTACTGCAACATTTGCTGTATTTTGCACCTCTTCTGAACTGCGACTTCACCATTTAAATGGGCTGCCAAAAAAAATTTTTTTCTTCCTTCATCTGAATGAAATCAGTAACTTCACTAAAAAGTGAGAGCATGTGGTGGGAGAGGGAGAGAAAGAGCCAGGATGTAAGATCGTGTTACTGTAGTTGATGAATTAGAGCCATGTCTGGTAATATACTATATGTATGCTGCAGAAAAATTAATAGAATAAGCAAGTAATATATAGAGGAGTGATATGTGTATGGGTGAAAAGTTTAAAGGGAGGTTGACTCATTTGGAGGCAATCATAAATTTCTTGTGGCAGCAACACCAAAGGTACAAAAATCATATAATTTAATACAACATTAAATTAAAACCCCAACTAGAGAAGGAGGCGGCAGTTCTAATGTATTAAGCAAATTGTTGTGTTGTTTGTTTGGGGTTTTTTTCCAAGAAATTACAAAGTGAGGATTCACTTGAGCCACAAATAACTTTATTTATGTTTGATTTACTGGTCTTGGACAACTTGACAGGACTGAGGACAGTAAGTGATCAAAGTGCTCAGCTCTATGCCATGCTGGAAGCTGACATTTGTCCATTAAGTGCATTTTTCAGTTGTAGAGATCCCCCGTACCTGGAAGGAAAGCAGGGAAGAGGCAGGCTGCCTGCACAGGTGGTGTGTTGTAGAGTTACAGTGAGAGTGTCTCCATAAGTAGCTGAATATACTTTGAATATATTACATAGTACTGGTTGGTGGTGCAACCTCACTGGTGGAAACAGTCCCACAGTGAGGATTTCAGTGCAGAATCGCATGAGAATAAGGAATCTAACAGGGATTTTTTGAGACCTAAGGAATTCATGACCAAGAGTCCTGGCTATTCCAACTGCCATAGAAGTTACTAGGAATTAGTGTTGCCATTATTGGTGAAAGCAACATAAATCATAGAATGGTTTGGGTTAGAAGGGGTCTTGAAGCCCATCCAGACCTACTCCCTGCCCTGGGGTGGACACCTCCCACCAGACCAGGTTGCTCCAAACCCCCTCCAACGTGGCCTTGAATCCCTCCAAGGATGGGGCAGCCACAGCTTCTCTGGGTAACCTGGGTCAGGGTCTCACCAGCCTCACAGGAAAGAATTTTTCCTGAGATCTCAACTAAATCCCCTTCTTTCAGTTTAAAACCATTGCCCCTAGTTGAGAAAGACTGCTTACTGTGATAAACATAGTTAAAGGATAAAAAAAGTGGTTGTCCAGGAGGAAGGTTAGGCTGTTTATACCCTGCATTATTGTTCAAGGTGAGGTATGGATTCACCAGGTTGAAAGAATTTGGATAGTAAACCAATAAGCTTTATATGTTTTACAGCTCATAAAAGAAGGTGTGACATTTGTAAGTTTGGCCTTTTGCTGATTTTCTTATAGAATTTGTTGATAGAAACTGATATATACTTATTTGAGGAAATATATACCCTTTAAAATTCTTTCCTTTGCCCTTCCAAGCAATTTGTGACGTGACCAAAATAAGGTGCTCGATTTGTATCATGTCTTTACAATGCAGTTTTGCTAGCAGTTATTTTTGAGGGGATTCAGCTCACACTGGAGAGTAGCTGTCAATCGGAGTCCAGCTGGCTTCCACGTGTATTTGTGTATCTTACAGGGCTGTTTGTAACATGAAAACAGCTAAGGATATTCTGCCTGTGGCAAGGTCATGCAATGGCACTGAATTTCTTTTCTGTGATAAGGGAAGATATTTATTGAGCACGAGAACAAGTGGATGATAGGTAGGGGTGTAGCTTGACAGACACTTTCAGACATATTAAGATTTCAAGCCTGCAAAGATTGGTGATAGTTGGGTGATCCATATAGTGAGTATCCATAGAGAAATGAAATCACTGACAGTCAACAGTGGCCAGGTCCTCAACATCAAAATATCAGACAGGAATTCTTGGATCCTTGCATGCATTTTAGGTTTAGAGGTTGTTTACAACAGCACAGGGTGGAAGCTGGCTTATTAAAGGGCAAAAAACATGCCAAAAAGTGAAGGAAAATGGAGGAAGGAGAAGTTTAGGAATTATATAGATTAGGGAAATGTAGAGAAACATGGTGAGGAGACATCAGGTTTCTTCCCTGAAGGAAGATAAGTATATTATACACAGGGCAATAATATGTCATGGTATGACACCAGGAATGAGCTTGACTTAGAGCACAGGTTTGTTAAGAATTGTTTATTTCTGAAGCCGCTGTTATGTTGGATTTATAGAAGCAAACTAAGAATATTTCTCCTTCTGTGCAGAGGCTTGTCTTGCGGTATCAGCAGTCTCTTTGACTCTAAAGAAGAATTCTGACAAGTACCCTTTATCTCTACAGGATGCATTAGGAGAGTAGATTTGAGGCAAGGGAAGAAGGGATGTCATGGCTTTTCTCATGCCTCTGTTGTCATGATCACATTATAAAGCTGCTGACTATGAGATTACTGCACGAACTTTCAATATTACTTTCTTCTTAAGGCAGGGTAGGAATTTGACCACCATTTGTTCTTGCTCCTGTTCTGTTTGTCTGTGACATATTAAAGGCCCTGGTACTAAAATAAAACTGGTTTTTGTCAGATATTTTCACAGTTGTGTTCGTGGAGTTGTTTGCTTGTTTGTCTGCCGCTGAAGTACAGCAGAGGCTTTGCTCCTCGTTGTCACTGGTGACAGTCTGAATTGGGTTAGTCTGAATGCTGCAGGGCTCCTTGAGCTACTGAGCAGAGTGAAATACTGCTAAATCTGGTTGGGAAGGGTAGAATAAGTGGATTATTTATTTTTGACACATAGGCTGCGAGTGTACTGGCCTAAATACAAGCAATGAACTCCTAATGAAGTCTTTTTACACCAGCTTTTTATGTAGACTGTGATATCTCATTGTGCATCTGGATTACTTTTAGCTCACTATTTTGAAAACTGGCTTGGAAATAAGGGAAGGAAGATAAAAGCAAAGTTGGTGGAATATTTGTGACTGGATTCGTAAAGTGGTCTAATTGCATTGATGATACTTCAGATAAAAGCTCAAAAATGAAGTGCTCTGAGCCTCCTACAGAATGCGTGAATTGAAAGGTAACCGAGATTGGGATCAAACCAGACAGATTTTGTAAAGTGGAAGAAATAAGCTCAGTAGGTTGTCTAATGGTGGCCTGTAGAAAAAACTGATAATACAGTTGGGTCTGTCTTCTCCAAAGTTCAGACATTTTGTAGAGTCAGGACTGACTCTATGGCCTTTCATCACCAAGCAAACACACGCAATTCCAAAACCCAGGCAGGTAATAATGATTTTTGAATTTACTGCTAATGTGTGGCTAACTTATCTGGCAGGAAACAGGCCTGGGTTTCTAGAATCTGTTTGTGCATTTCAAAAAAGTCCTTTGTAGTTGGGTTTACTTTATCCTCCAAGAAACTGTTCTAGACATTCAGTTACCCTTGGTCTCAGTCTCTTCTCTGCCTATGAATTTGGCATTTTCTTATGTGTAATAGAAGGGATGGAGATAATTTTTTTCTTCCTTTCCAGAAACAGCCAATTTTTATTTTCTTTTTCTAAGGCATCTAAGTGGGGTTTTGGATTTGGTCTTGTGAAAGCAATTGGATCTGGGTCTACCACAACATACATGATTCTACAAAGCATAGGACTATGGAAGAAAGGACATAGATTATATCTCCTGGATGCTTTCAGAGAAAATAATATTTTCTGTCATTTTTTAGGAATTTCTTTTCATGATATCCTAAACTGGTAGGCATCATTTGAGAACCTTTCTATGAGGCAGCAATGTGCCCTTGTGGCCAAGAGGGCCAGTGGAATCCTGGGCTCTGTAGGGAAGAGTGTGGCCAGGAGGTGGAGGGAAGTCATTCTTCCCCTCTGTTCTGCACTGGGGAGGCCACAACTGGAATCCTGCTTCCAGTTCTGGGCTTCCCAGTTCAAGAGAGACTGGGAACTACTGGAAAGAGTCCAGTGTAGGGCAACAAAAATGCTGGAGGGACTGGAGCATCTCACTGTTAAGAAATGGCTCAAAGATTTTGAGCTGTGATTTTGAGGCTGCCATTCAGCGCCACAACACAACCAAGGCTGGGATGCATAATTTTTTTTTACCAAGCACGATAATTTGGGGAGCCAGTGTGCAATTATCACATACTGTTGCCAGACCAAGCAGGAAGAGATAAAAATGCTGCTATTGGACAGAAACATACTACAGATAAAAGTGCAAACATGTCAGAGAACTCAGAACAGGAGTCAGCTATATTTATATTACTGAAGCCAATTGATCTTTGGGGGGTTCGTTTGGGTGTGGGGGTTTTTTGCCTTTTGTTTAATTGCTCTGTCACATCTGGCCATTTTTGGAGAGCACAAGGAGATATTAAAGGATTAGAGCACCTCCCTGATGAGGAAAGGCTGAGAGAGCCTGGAGAAGAGAAGGCTGAGGGGAGACCTTCATGCTCACAAGGAACTGAAGGATGGGCTGAAGGAGGTTGGAGCCGGGCTCTTCTCAGTGGTTCCCAGTGACAGGACAAGGGGCAATGGGCACAAGTTGGAACATGGAAAGTTCCATTCGAATATGAGGAAAAACTTGTTTGTGGTGAGGGTGGGAGAGCCTTGGCAGAGGCTGCCCAGGGAGGGTGTGGAGTCCCCTTCTCTGGAGACCTTCAAGCCCTGCCTGGATGCAGCCCTGAGTGATGTGCTCTGGGCAACCCTGCTTTAGCAGGGGAGTGGGACTGGGTGAGCTCTAGAGGTCCCTTCCAACTCTGACAATTGTTGGGTTACTTTCCTCAGGATTCAGCTGGATGAGTGTTTAATTTCAGGATAATAGTGTTTTGTTCTATCAATAATGAGGTGGTTCTACATATACACACACAGAAGCTTCAAGAAGTTGAGCACTTCATACTTTTAAGCTGCAGCTTGGTTAGATACCAGTCGGTGAGAAACAGATTGTGATTCTGATCTGAAATCTTTTGTCTGGTTATTCCTCACTAATTTGTTTCCTGCAATTTTATTTTTTTAGTATCTCCCGTTTTGGGAAGTTTCTCCCTTCTGACAATTTTAATGTTAGTTCAGGGAAATGCAGCTAAAGTAAGTTGTTTTATTACTGTTGCTTAATGCTTATCCAATAATAATAAGATTCTGAGTCCAGAAAGATGTTGACTTTCATAGTATTGAATACAAATGGTCAAATCTGCTTTTTTACTATTGAGCCTGCTGAAAATATTACCCAAAGGTTGGGGCTGGTCCTCTGAATCTAGTATTTAAAGACGGTGGTCTCCCCTTAAAGGATATTGTACACCATTAAAAAAGTATTTCAGATTTTTTTTGTTACTGTTAGCTAGTTTTGGAAGACTCTGATAGGTGTAAAATTGCTGGATGTAGCAAATATTATGTATTTGGATAATTAATTTAGCTTAACTAATTAACAGTCTTCAGGATGTATTACTAAAGCAAAGGGGATCTAAATGTCAAACGCTCACACTCCATAATAAGAAGAAAGTGACAAAGTGTGTTATCCCAGTCAAGCTGTTTCTTGGCCTTATTTCAGGAAATACAAGTTGGGTTAAGTTCCCTTTGGTTACAAGGCTGTTTTTTAACACTTTTTCTCAGGCAAAGAAAAGGTAAGTTAAGGGGGAGGATACCTCATTGACAGATTTCAGTAGGAGCCGGATCTGGTCCTGGCATCAGTAAGGTAAATGCGACATTAATGGCTAGGAAAAGTGGGATTACTTTCCGAAGCTGAGGGATCTACCTTGATTTTCTATTCTGATTCTTGAAGATCCCTCATTAACTTGAGCTTTAAAACCCATTTCCTCTTCTACGGAACAGCCGCTAACATTTCACTTGTCTGTCCTTCTCTAATAGGAACAAAGAAATATCCCACATCCCTTCCAAAAAAAAAGAAGGGGAGAGGGGGTGAGATGAACAAACCAACTTACCAGAGTGGATTGTCCATTAGGAGGTAATTTTTGTTAGGTGTACGTTACTGCAGTTTTCCCACACAAAGCCACTTTATTTTTCTACTTGTTGATGTGCGATCTCTCATAACACAGGATTAGAAATCTGTAGGGGAGTGGGAACTCTTTCTTTTATAATTGTACCCCTAGCAAAATCTGTTTATCTCCAATGTAGGCTTCTAATCACTACCATACCTTAATTAATCTTTGAGTACTCACTGTATTGGCAGGTTCAAGACTGCAATGGATTTACTACGTAAACATGTTGGCTTCTTCTCAGAAGCCTGTGAACGGAAGAGCAATAGATCAGATTCCAAACAGGAAGGCACTAAGAATAATTTGCCATCAGGATTGATCAAAATTGTCATTTAATATTTGAAATGCCTTAGTCCATGTTAATATATTGTGAATTCTTAAAGGAGTGTGAGTTTTAACTGAATGTAATTGTTTACCTTCGAGTGGATTAAGCTGATCTAGCAAATGGAACATTGCTGCTGTCTATAGGATTCTTATTAGACTGTAGCTGAAAAAAATGCTAAATAAAATTTAATGAGATAAAAATGCCATAATTTTATCACATTTTGAAAGAACATGCATAAGAAGTTTTTCACCTATTTTGGATGCCGTTATCTGGGCTTTCCACAAAGAATGAAGTAATTAAAGACCCATACCATTTTGTCTTCAATATATACCAAGTGAACCACGAAAATTTCAGAAGCTTGAATCAACTGTAATCATGGAAGACACACCACTATTATCAGTAATTGCAGATCTTTAATATTCTCTGTGTTGGAGAATATTTTAATATGCTCTGTTATTGAAAAACAGGAATTTACACTTCCTTGGTAATTTTTTTCTCCTGATGATCACATGACAGTGTCATCACACATTGTCTGAAGGCAAAAAGGGGCTTAGTTCTAGTAGCTGGGCACTTCCATGTTTATTCATTGCAATGATTGTTGTCAAAAACACAGTAGGATGCTCCAGGTAGTACCCCGAATTACTTGTAGACATTGGTACAGTCCATCACTAAGGTTTTCCCAACAGTCCCACTGAAAAATTTGAGAGGTTTTGTTAAATAATTCTGCTTGTTCTGCAACATTCATACAAGAGTTAAAAATGCAGATTAGGGGAAATAAATGTGTTCAAGTGAAAAGCTAGGAGTTATTGTCTATGATGCTTTGGACAAATGCTTTGTAGGTTATTCTAGGTTTCTATGTTTCTCTCTGTCTTTTTTTTTTTTTTTTTTTTACTTTGGAACATGATAAATTAAATCTCTAAGCGGTGTATAGGGCACGCACTTACTGCAGCATAGCCACTATTAATTACCATCCACAGTAAATCTGACTAATGCTATTTTTCTCTGACTCGAGTTTTACTTAACAGTTTGTTTTTTAAAAGTTTCAAATATCAGGTCCTAAAATAGTTTAAGTTGAAGAATATAACTTTCATGGTTGAACTACCTTTTGAAACACTTCAAACCATATGATTTTTTAATTTTTATTTAAAAAGGCCAATATATGATTAAGATTTGCAGCAGGTCTGAAGAAATATGTAGTCCGTGAGCATTTAGTTGTCCAAAGAAGGACAAAAAAAACTGTGAGGGGTCTGGAGAGTGAGTCTTATGAGGAGAGGCTGAGAGAGCTGGGGGTATTCAGCCTGGAGGAGGCTGAGGGGAGACCTTCTCGCTCTCTCCATCTCCCTGAAAGGAAGGGGTAGCCAGGGGGGGTCGGTCTCTTCTTCCAACTCACAGGTGATAGGACAAGAGGAAATGGCCTCAGGTTGCCCCAGGGGAGGTTCAGATTGAATATTAAGAAAAATGTTTACATGGAAAGTGTTATTAAGGCTTGGAATGGGCTGCCCAGAGAAGGGGTTGAGGCACCATCTCTGGAGGGATTTAAAAGAAGTGTAGTCATGGTACTAAGGGACACAGTTTAGTGTTGGACTTGGCAGTGCTAGGTTAACAGTTGGACTTGATGATCTTAAAGGTATTTTCCAACCTAAAAGATTCTCTGATTCCCTGAATTTATATCAACATTTATTCCCAAATTTGTTACGTGTGAAAGTAGCAAAAGGAAGGAATTTGAATTTAGCTTCCTAGGTTTAGACTAAGAATATTTTCATCCATCCGTCTTCTACAAGAAAATCACCTCCTTGGGGCTGAAAAAGAGGTTTTCAGACCATGTTACAGAAGGTAAAACATTCCACACAGCAGCAACTGGCTGAAGATGGGAAATGTTAATCTTTGCTGAGAGGGCAGCTGCCTTTCTCTAATGAACAGGGAACTTTCTTGTCCATGAGAAGAGGCTCCCTGAGGTGCTGGTTGAGGTATGGGTTTGAACATATTAACAAGGTTTACTTGCTATTGCCTAGTGAAAGGGAGTTACCTTTTCCTCTGCTTCTTGCTACAGAGAGCTGACATAAACAGCCTGATGACTTTTAGAGACTATATCTTGATGCTTTCTGAGCAGGTTCGTAGCAAAGGTCGTGGAAAAATAGTCTAAAATTCACTTGTACATATATAAAATATTTCAATGATCCTTCGAAGGAAAAAAAGACCCCCTCAAAACCTAACACTTTTTGCAAATGCAGTTTCCTCCCTGGCTTCCTGTCTTCATTTGCTTTTCCTCTCTGACTTCTTCTTTTGTAGCCACGTCTGCTTTTTCCACTTCTTGTGTCCTTTAACCTCAGGTGGTTGGAAAATTCCTTTTCATGCTCCCTGTAACAGTTTCTTTTTTCTACTAATTCCAAGGCTGCTTCTTGGCTCGTCTTGCAACTCTTCTCATCATGCATCTCTCTTACTTCAGTTCTTCTTTATCGATTCCAGGATGTTGCTTTCATTATACTTTTTCTGGTACGGCTGTTGAATTAAAGAACTCTCTCGTGTCTCCTGCGTGATGCTTTTTCTTTGGCACAGCCCTGCTAAGTCTTAACACACGCTGGCTCCAGAGTCTCTCTCCATTCAGTGGTAGGTAGGAAGGATGACTGGAAGAAAGGAACAATTATTGAAGGAGAACAAAAAGCTGCTTCTCCTTGCCACCCAGTCGTGTGAAATTGGCTAAGGTATTGATTTACGGGGACAGTAGTACACTTCAGCAGATTAGAACTATTGGCAGCATAAAAGAATGATTGTCCAGAAGGAGTGATGGGGAACAGAGAGTGGAACAAACAGGTCTGTAATACTGTAAGATGAGTTTGTTAAAACATATAATAGTCTTCCGGAGAGGACATCTGTGCCCAGAACCATGAACTGTGGGCATCAAAGGACATAAACAGTAAAATAGGATTGGATTTACTGTTATTAATTCCACCCAGTAGGTGTCATCTCCCTTTAGTTATATGGAGTTACAGAGAAAATAAAGTTTTCTACTTCTTTATACCTCAATTCAGCAAAACACTTTACTGCAGAAGAATTCCAGATATGTAATGCAAGTTAAGTGTTAGTTAAGTTAGTATAGGTAAGTGTTTCCAGAACAGACATGGAATAGGGTCTCGACAAGTTCTTTTCATTTTGGTCCAATGCCTTCAAGGCAATTTATTTCTGTTCCTTTTTATGCTTCCAGCTCCGTTTCACTATTGCTACTTGTTTGCTTTGTTATTTCAGAACTTCTGACTGCCCCAAACCAGCCAGGACGATCCCAAAAGAAAAAAAGACTAGTAATTTTCTCAGGGAATGGATTTTCCTCTGAACCTTTCAGGCTTGTGTGTCTACAAATGGCAGCTTCCCCTTTTTTCTGTATTGTAATTAGTTCCTTTAATTGGAGGAACCTACACTTTATGATTCTGAATAAGAAAAGTAGTTTAGACAACAGTGTTTTCAGGAACAACGTAGAAAGCTTAGACTTCCTCACGATCAAGTTAGGAAACTGCTCACTCTGGAGCCATAAATTGTGTTTGGCCACATCTATAGTTTCAATTGTCTTGAAAAATCTCATCTCTGTTTTCCTGTGAAGTAATACTGGTTCTAGACTCATTACAGAACTCTGTTGTTCTTTCTCTTAAGCTGATAGAGCTTTCCTTTTGTTTTGCTGTTATTAAAGCTTCTGGATTTCTTCTTTCTTTATAATACTGAATTAAATTAATCCCATGGATTAGAAATCAACCCTGAACAGTGACAGGGCTTCTGCTGTTGCTTGTGGGTGGCAAATATGTCTTTTTGTCCTTGACGTTTCTAGAATTTTTGTATGTTTGTTTTGCCTTGTTGTTTTTCCCTGAACCACTGCATTTGGCCCTTCCTCTGGATGTTACAGAAAAGGCAATCTCAGTAGGATCTGCTGCAGGAATTTAAAAGAATGAATGTGCACGATCCTGCCCAATTTCTTTGAGTACAACTAATAATTGTGAGTTTTGACTTATATAATGTTTTAAGCTTGTTAAAAGTTGCTGGAAATTGTCCTATAACTAAACTTCTTTCTTATTATCAGGAACTAGAACAAGTAGTCAAGTCAATTCCTTCTGATCCTATGGTCCCAATTCTGATATCTTCTGACATCTATTACTTGAGTTAAAACAGTCAGTTTGCTGCTTCTATTAAAAACTGGGGGAGCTAAAGTTGTTTCATATCTGGCAAATTCCCACACTGTTCAGTCATTAAAAACTTATATTTCAGTAGGGAAAATTTTCTCTACAAATAGCAGGAAAAATTGTTGCCTTTTGATGCACATACAATTCTTTTTCTTAAGTACTCTTGGGTGTCATTTATTGAAATTTATATATGCTTTGAATAAATCTTACTATACTTCACTTCAACAAATTATTAAACAAATTTCCCTGAGGTAAAATTAAATTCTGGTACAGTATGTGAAAATTAAAATACTGTTACTGCTCACTTATAAATTGGTACATTATTTTAGGGAGATATGTTTCAGGGATTGTTTAGGCAAAAAAGTGTACACCAGTTTTCCAGGAAAACTAATAAAATTAACACTTAAATAATATCCATAATAAAATTATTTTAGCTGTCTTTAAGAAATGTAGAAACATATTAATATTGTCTAAAAATACATTATAAAAAGACAAATTTTTATAAGGTTTACATTAAACACTATGTAAATAACTTGGACATTCTCATATCTAAAGACATCTCAAAATAATAACAGACTTTATTATGTATGTCCTAGACCGATATGAAAGGCTTGGTCCTTCAAAAACTCTAGGCTTTAATCTGGGATCCATATGATCTACTTCCTGTCATCTGGCAGGTCAGGTAATAACACGGAATCAGTATCTGAAATTGCATCCAAGCCTCACACACACAAAAGTATTGGATGTCTTTGGAGATATAAGACGATATCCCTCAAAGACGCATTGTTTTCTTCAAACACCAATACAATTTATTCTTTCTCTAATATATTCATTGAAAGGGAAAAAGCAAATCCGGCTGTATAACTACCTAAAAGAGACAGCCATATTTAAGGATTTTTTTTAGTACGTTTTTTGGTTTTCTGGCTCAAGTGAAGAATCATCTGCCAGGTTTTCCTTAGAAATTGTCAGGAAAACAATTCCCACTGCCATTCTAGCGGCAATAGCAAGAGGTGGATTACGTACACAGAAATTTAATCTCGGTTTGCTGGATTAGAAATTCTTCCGTTTTATCCCAGATGAAGAGCAAATAAATATTAACCAGCAACTAGCAGAGAAAGCCTCTTATTTTAGAAGTTAAAGAAATACTTCAAAACCTCAGGCTTTGGGGCAAGCACATGGTCTTATCAATAGGACACAATGTTCATGTTTTAAACCTGCCTTTAAAATTTTTGATGACAAAACAAGTCATCAAATATAACTAAGTGTTGGTAAGCACTGTGAATGGACAGATGCCTTACAAGTGACCAAAGAAGTTGTCATTAATCGGAATGAGCAAGATGCAGAAGGGATCACAGGGAGGACATAAGTGTTATGGAGACAGTCTTTGAAGACAGGGAGAGGGACATACTCATCCTTCAGGAAAACATCAGCAAAGAGACTTTTCAATAGTTTTGGCCAAGTGAGACAGAAGAAGGTGCAGGTGCAAGCTTAGTCCTTTTGTGGATACCAAACAAAATAATTGTGGAGAGCAGTAATGAAGGAAGAGACATTCCAGGACGCTATCAGGTGCCAGGTTTACCATGAGAGAGGGATGGCTGACAGTAATGAACAGTTCAACAATCCTCCCTCACAAAAAAGAATGACACAATTAATTTACTAAGTCCAGAAAACAGAGAGATATTTTAAAATGAGTGGATGTTATTTCACTAGTGGAATTGAATCTGTTGATAAGTGTTTCAGGAAAAAGAGGCACATGATGTCTGAACACGGAGTTACTGTGATCTTGAAAGGCGTAGCAGAGGCATGTGTTTATAAACATTGGTGGCTCTCTTTACATAGCTACTGTGAATCACCTTTTACTGTCTCTAAATGTTGTAATAGCTGCAATGATTTGCATTTGCTTTCTTTTGTTGTGTTTGCAATACAGAATCTGTGCTAAATGTTCATTTGTGGTTTTAGTGAAGGGACTAACAGATTCATTAAATGCCTTTTTTTCATACTTGATAATTGCAGCCTAAATAGCGTATTAATTTCAAAATATGATTTCTCCGTTACCTCTTTTTTTTTTCTGATATTACTTCAATGACAATTCTTTTTATAAGATCTTGACAGAATTAAGTAAGGGTTCATACTATGTTTTTTGCCAAGAATAATTTCCCTTTGCCGTACTATACTTTATTCTATACTGTATGCTGTTACACTAATTAGAGCTGTCTGAATGATACTTTTTTTTTTAATGGATTCTGCCCCAAACCATCTGCTGTATGTGTACTTTCATCTAGCCCATCCCAGATCCCCTTTTAAAATGCCCAGACATAAACTAACTGGAGCTCAATAAACTATAATTGAATGTAATGGGCATAGGATTGCTAAGAGGATGTTGGCTGGGAAATGAAAAGCTACTTAGAGACAATGCTGGCCATTAACTGTAACAGTTAATTAAGGAAATCCATGTTCAATTTCTTGGTCTGTATTTTTGGGGTAAGACTACAATTTCCAACTCCATATATTCTACAAAAAGGCTTTGTATTTTGGCAGGAATGCTACCCGCTCCTGTCTTTCAAGCATCACTGTATTGGAGAGAAGAATTCCAGAGTAATCCCCATGACACACACGTTGCATTATTTGGAATGGTATTTTCAGAAATGAAATAATCAAGGAATATTGAAACCAAATGGTGAGTAGAGTCTCATTTATCTCTTTATTTTGTCAATATTGTGTATCTTCAAAAACATCTATGCCCAATGAATGTTGCATGTACCACTTTCTCCCAATGGAGAGGGTAAGGGTTTTGTTTTTTTTTTTATTTTATGGATAATTTTTAGATCTACATATGAGAAAATGTATTACATTTATTAATGGTGATGAACATTTTCATACAACCTATCAGGCCTCAAATTCTTATTCACACATGCATATATATACATGTGCGTGTATATATATAAGTTCATATTTATTTGCATATGTATATGGTTTCTTGCTATGAAGAAGCACCATTAATTCACTGGAATGTATGTACAAAGACACATACACACACATATATAAAGTTATATGTAAGGTTTATATATGTATAAAAGGTTTTAAAAATATTTTTATATAAGGTTTAAAAGTATATTTTTATATGTTTTTCTAGTGAAGTTTTACTATAATGACTAACTTTGAGAGGATCTTCTGCTGACAGTCAGGCATCAAAACTTCTGATCCAAAACTGCATCAAAGCCAGTTTTGAATGTTGCACTGAACATCCTGAAACTTTTAAGTTCAGCCAAGCATTGAGGAAGTACAAAAACAGAAGCCTTGTCACTCAAGACTCCCAATCATATAGAATAAATAAACTTTTAGAGCACTTCTGAAGCTACCAAAAAAAGATCACGCATTCCACATTTCTCTTTCACTGAAGCGACTTTTAGTTGTACCCAGTACATTTATTTTCTACAAACAGCAAATGACAGAACATCATTTTACATCCACATATTAATATTACAAGGAAACAGATGAAACATAAATCTTTCGGTGGTGTTCCTTCACATTTAACTGAGATTTCTGTTTTGCTTTGCAACGTAAGTCACTTGTATGGTCTTTTTGAAGTGCTCACGTATGTGAGTGCAGTGATCCTTTATAAACTGCATAATATTTGAAACACCAAAAAATATAATACTAACATAACATAAACTCCATCATATTTGAAAAGTCATGGCATTCAGGTGACGCCATCAGTGGCTGGAAAAAGGGAAGTATTTCACCCATTTTTAAAAAGGGTTAAAAGGAGAGCCCTAGGAACTACCGATCAGTCAACCTCACCTCATTGCCTGGTGAGATTGTAGACCAAATCCTCCTGGAAGATTTGTTGAAACATATGGAAGACAGGGAATTGATTAGAGACAACCGGTATGGTGCCACCATTGACTTTGCCTGTGTGGTATATTACAGTTGCAAGGTGTACATTTTAGAAAGTCATTCATTCTTTCCTCCAAGTTTGAAATGCTGATGAATTCTTTGTAATGTTGGACTTTGTCTTTTTCTTCCTTCTATAAATTTTAAATATCATGATGATGGGATCACAGGAGTGTCCATCTTCAATCCCTTTCTGTCTAGAAATTCTTTCCTGTGAGGGTGGTGAGACATTGGAACAGATTGCCCAGAGAAGCTGTGGCTGCCCCATCCCTGGGGGGGTTCGAGACCAGGTTGGATGGGACTTTGAGCAACCTGGTCTGGTGGAAGGTGTCCCTGCCCAGGGAAGGGGGGTTGGAACTGGATGATCTTTACGGTCCCTTCCAACCCAACCCATTCCATGATTCTGTGATTCTATAAACTAGGTTTACAGGACCTGAAGGTGTCTGGAAATGGGTGGCATGGTGGGTGCTGTATTCAAGCTGGGAAAGCTGCATCTGGGATGAGGATCTAACCTTGTTTTGTTGATTGGTGACTGAGGCAGCCCAGGACCCCTTCTTTACTGTTCCCATTCTCACAGCTGCCTGTCTGCTTCCCTCAGTTCCTCACCTTCTGTCTGCTGTTAGAAGGTTGGTTGCCTTCTCGTTAGTCACAATTGGCCTTTCACTGCCTTAAGCCAGAATTACAACATCTCCCTGATTTTGGCTACAGAAAGCAGGTGAGTCATATGAAGAAAACGTGTACTCATGAGTGGCGCACAAATTGCATGAAATTTGTATTTTCACTAAGGGAAGCAAAATGTCAGTAAATATACAGCTGCTCCAGTGGGAAGAACTGCAAACTTTTCCCATTGTTCAATTGATTTGAAATGCCTTCTTTGAGATACTTAGATAAACACAACAAATAATTTTTTTTATGGTTATCCATTACTGAAAACCACAATCCCTGCAAAACCAGGCTGTGAAATTAAAACATATTTGAGTTTGTTAAGGACATGGCCGTTTGTCTTTGTGTACCAACAATTAACATACATATCATCACAACTTTTGGTATATAAAAGAATCAAAACAATTTTGAAAACACATTCTTAAAAGAACCTAATATGCTCTTTGAGTAAGCAAAAGAGACAGCATGGTTTCAAATCTGAAACAAATGTATTTTGGGAAGATGCGAGTGATGAGGTAAAATACTGACTTAGCAGGATGCCACCAGTACACATCTAGGAGGTAAAAAGAATATAAAACTTGTGTGACGGGAGACCAAAGCTTATCAACTGGAAACAAAAAAAACTTTTTCTACTCTTCCTCTTTGAGAAGAATCAAAAAAACCTTAAAAATACCCAGCAGCATAGCAAAGCTACAAAAGGACTCTAAAGAACTAAGTTTCTACAATAAAAAGCAAATAGTTCTTCATGAAACTTGAAACGCAAATCAGTGACAACATAGAAAAATATCAGAGAGTTCAAAATAAGTCGGGGGACAAATTGCTTTGAGGTATAGAAATCTCACAGGGAAACAGAAGGACCATTTGTTCCAGTAAATTGACATAGCAAGCTCTGCTCCAGAAAAATCACAACCACTTAAAAATAGATCAAGGACACAGCTGAACTCAGGCAAAAGCAGAGACTATGGATTCTAAAACCTCTTTGCAAAATGAAATAAGTTCCACTGAATCCATTTTTGTGTAAACGATATTGTTCCCTCCGTGGAAATGAAAATCTGATAAACTTTTGCTGGTTTTCCAAGAAGTTTTGTCTGGTTGGTTGAAGTGGGGGTTTTTTGTTGTTTGGTTGGTTTTGGTTTTTTGTTTGTTTTGGTTTTGTATTTGTTTCTTTTTTTGTTTTTAAAGTCTGGTAGGACTAGTTCAGGGATCCTAACTGTAAGAATCATGAGCCAAGACTGCCGAGTCACACGTTATTGGAAAGACTGCAACTTGGTGCATTTCATTTTATGCGATTCACAGTTCTGAACTATCTGACTGTAGCAATGGTTTGTAAGGGTGACACAAAGATGCTCTCTGTTTGCTTGTGCTTCTGGAGATTTTGTGTCTCTAGTTGCAGATCCAGACTGAAACAACGAAGAGACTGGGCTAGACCTACCACCTCAACAATGGGTTAAACTGGAATCCTTTACAGACTCACATAACCAAGAACTGAGAGACCTCTCATACTCTCATTTAAGTTAATTAATATTTTTTACCATGGCTTTGAAAAATCATATCAATGAAAGACGCTGCTTATTCTTCATGCAACGGCACTGGTTTTATATAAATTATGGTGCGTGGTTGGCAAAGCCAGTGTCATTACCATTGAGGAGAGTTGAGATGGTTGGTCAAATGTGGATTAATTAAAGCTTCAGGATGAGGTGGTTGCTTGCATGTCATGCAAACAGTAGTGGCTGCCATTGGAAGTGGTTTGGAATCTTTACAGCTTAAATCATGCCTGAATGTGGATGAAAATATGTGAGTTTATCATGCCCTCAAGATCAGCCAGAGCCCTATTCACAACCAGAACTTAAAACGGCCAAACACCATAAGTTTATTAAAAGGGTCATCAAGTTATCATCCATCTTAGTATATTTTTTAGAATATCAGCATATTGGTTAATTTTAAACTGTCTGCTTTGGTTAAATAGGTACAGGGTGCCATAAGTCTTCAGGATAATTTTAAACTTTGGAAAATTTGAATTTAATGAATGAATAAAATCTACTAGGATGTCATTTTACATTAACAGGAATGTAACACAAGGACAGTGCCTCCATTATCATGGTTTTTTTTTACTGCCTTGTGTAAGAGAAGTTTCCTAACATCTGATGGATTATGCTCATTACTATTATAAATGTGCAGAACAATTATTATCTCTGTTGTTGCATTTATATATTTTTAAAGGAGGTACTTTGTGTGTATTGGGAGAGCAGATGGCTTCTTTGGTATTTAAAATAACAGTAGGAGTATTGATGCTCCCAGCAGAAACTAGGATAAGAGAAGTAAGAAACTGAGCTTTTGTATTTGATTGAAATGCCACTCTCAGATTTTATTTTCTATTTGGGTTTTTTTTTTTGTTGTTGTTTCTAAAGAAAATCAAAAAACAAGGCAGCATATTCTGAAAGCTGCTGTAAGCAACAAATAGCAAATGTTTATTCACTCTAAATATCTAACTTTGCTATATCATCTAAATCTCTGTGGCTTTGTCAGGAAAGGGGAGAAGGGACCTCAGCTCAGATGGCAGGAGCTGGCACCACCTGGAGAAGGTTATGGAGTGCACCCTCATCAAGTTTGCAGGTGATACCAAAGTTGGAGGTCCACTTGATAAAATCTGCCATGTGAAGGGGTGTAGGGGACTGGGTAAATAGGCCAACAGGAACCTCCCAAATCTTGCAACTGGGAAGGAAAGGCCCCCTGAAAGAAGGGTGTAGAGAGGTGGGGGTCGGTCTCTTCTCCCAAGAAACAGGCAATCAGGACAAGAGGAAACAGCCTCAAATTACACCAGGGGAGCTTTTGGATGGATATTAGGAAAATTTTCTACATTGAAAGGGTTATCAAGCACTGGAAGAGGCTGCCCAGGGAACTAGTGGAGTCACCATACCTGGAGGTATTTATAAGCTGGGCAGGCATGGTGCTGAGGGACATGGGTTAGTGGTGGGTTTTGTCAGTGTTGGGTTGATGGTTGGACTCAATGATCTGAAAGGTCCCTTCCAACCTGGGCAATTCTGTGATTATAAGATTCTACAATGACACAGGCTGGGACCTGGCTGTGTGGGGAACATCTTTGCTGAGAAGGACCTGGGGAGGTGCTGGTAGATGGCAAACTGGGCATGAACCCTGGCAGCAAAGACCAAGAGCAACCACAACTATACAAAGAGGAGACTGCCTAGCTGGTCCAGGGAAGTGATTACTCCCCTCTCCACTCCACTTGTTAGATCACTTCTGCTGTCCTGTGATCAGCTTTGGTGCCCCAGTACAAGAAAGAGGTGGATCATCTGGTTTCCAGACATGAAATAGCATGGCTAATTGGAAAGATAAAAACAATTCTCACAGTTACAGTAGCATTTGTTGTGCCTGTGAATAGTGAACTGTGACATGAGCAAAACTCCTATAGTCGCCTTTGATGCTGATGATGTACCAGTGCCACCTGTATTAATTTTACTAGACTAAATAATGAAATGAGAATTATTTATATCTTAATTTTTACATTTCCACACTACGTACATGCTTTGGTCAACACTGTGAACTACTGCCACCATCCCTTTCTCCTTTTGGTAATTTGGAAACCACCTTGGTCAAGAAGTACCTGATTTCTTGCTAACAAAAATTCAGTAAAGGCTGTTTTTCTTCAAAAATTTAAATTGTCTTTCAACATTTTTGATACTATAGCCTACAATATATCTAACTTTTCCCTATGCTGAATTTCAGTTCCCTGCTTTCTCGACACGAGTTTAAAGCTGTAGCTGTGAACTTGTCAGTGAATAGTGACGATGGTGAAATGTTTTCAGCATTAAAGCATGATTTAGTGAGGACTGGCTTCGTCAGCTTGGAGAAAATGTCTTCTATTGAAGCTTTTCCCCTTGTGGAATATAATCCCAGAAAATATGGTAAAGAAGAAAAACCTGATGTAAGCAGTTCAAGAATATATCAAGAGAAAAGCCTATTGTAGCCTCAGAGGTGCTGCCTGAGGTCAGATTGTATCCAACTAAAGCAGCAAATGATGGAACAAAGACTAAATATCCAGAAACCCTGAGCTTCTGTGTTTTTGTGATGTTCTGTGTCCTTGATCTTTCTTATTTGAAAATTGAGTGTTTATTTTTTGAGCAGTAGAATTGACTATATGGAATTCTTAAGAATAATTGTCCATTGACACATTGCAGGTATATCAAGTAATCTGTAAGAGATTTGCAACTGTCCTGTAATTTATGAATACTGTTAGTCTGCTGACTGGGATGCTGCACTGTATGAATGAATGGCTTAAGTTTAATAGGAAGCTGACAGAAAAAAAAGGGTTTATCTAAATCACCCTTCAGAAAATTTTTTGAGATTTATTAAACGTAAGGGTAGGGAAAGGTCCTTGAACACAGAAGGTAAAAGAACCTTTCAAAAGAACAGTGTCAAAAGTGAAAAGAGATTGTTGAAGAGAAACAGCCTGAGGTGCCTGTTATTTTCTACATCGGTATCAGCAAATAGTAAGCCTTGGGGTAAGATAGAGATATATGGACTGCTTTATTGTTTTAAAAACCGTAGCTCTAAGTGTGCTGGTTTTACTGTTAAAATCACTTTAAGAGGATAGTTTCTGTTGCTCACAGACTCAGTTTTCCTGGATCAGCTTAATGAAGGTACAGGGAACTGTGTCCTTAGGCCTGGCCCAGGGTTCCGGAGCTGTACAACATGTGCTGGGACTTAAAAAGGTACAATGTCTAAGATTTGTAAATGAGGAGAAAACTGTAAATGTGACAAAGCTGAAGTGTATTTGGAGAAGGTCATAAATTGGATCTGTGAATCCTTTCAAATCCGCTTCACTGTATCCTTTTCAATGAATGAAAAACGCCATTCCGGTTAATATTTAACTTTTACAATAGACTAGTCTTCTAGCAATTACAAAAATCCCAACAGGCTGAAATAATAATGCAAAATTATTTGGTGTAGTAAAGACTTCTAATTGAATATTTTTTTCAAAAGTTTTAGGTCATATTTTATAATCTCTTAATTGATTTACTTAACTTAGCAGCCAGAATTTCTCACAGGAGTTACTTTTAAAATACACAGTAAGAAATATTAATGAAAAAGGGATTATTGTGCTGTACCCCTGCAGTAGCAGTTTATATTAAGTGACATTAATTGCTTAATAACGACTATATAAGTTGCAATTGGACTTTTGGGGAAACAGCAGTATTCCTATTTCTCATAATTCAGCTCAGTAAATACGATTGATCTACAGCTTCTGTGTCTGACTGCCCCAAACATGCCTAAGTGTTATTGTGTGTCCAGTTGGTGCATCTTTAGTAACATAATTCTAATTTAAAACCCTAACATAGCAGGTCCAAGTAGCTCTGCTGGCCTTATGTCTGCCAGGAATTCCATTTTAAATACCTCTTTTATAGAAATTCATAATCAAGCCATAAAACTGGGCTCCAGCTTGAAACATGATATGTGTTAGACAGCAGTACCTTTTAGAGAATTTCAGCCAACCTGGTTTATCTGTTTAACAGAAAGAAAATTCATCGGTTTGGACTTCTCCTGACTGTAAAGAGTGTGGAATGCTAAATACAGTCTGGCAGAACTAATCTTTGTCACCATGTCTTTACACTTTGTTAATGTCTGAGCATGATTTTGGGTACCTAGTTCCACATATGGGACAAAGTTTGATCTATTCGGTCATTATTATCATATTTGCATATGATAATGGATAATTTGGATATATATGATAAATATTATCACATTTGGGTTTGGTCTGTTGTGGTCATTAAAAAAATAATTTACAAGGGTAAAGCTTGGACAGGAGATAAAGCCATTACTAAATAGAAAGCAACACTTGAGAACAAAGAACCAAGACTGGTTTAGCAAAATTCATAAAAATTGCACTGAGAAAACCAGGAAATAAATGTACAGACCAGAAAGCTCTACCGAATATAGAGCTTTGTGTCTTTGGCGTCTCCTTAATCTCTTTCTTCTCTTACCTATGAACCTTTGGTTCATTAGAGCAGTGCCAGGGTGAGTAAGATAAAAGGCATAATCAAAACCTTAGGTTGTTGTATGGATGCTGTGGCAGACAACTTTCCAACAACCCTAGAGTGGTCCAAGCAGTGGAGAAGTGGTCTTTAGGTTGGACTCATAATTAAAATTAATAGAAAATATTTATGAAGTCCCTCTGTGACCTCTGACGGAAAACAATTAGAGGGGCACTTGAGATGCATTATGTATGTTTAGGGTAGGAGGTGGGATTGGATTTTTTTTGTTTGAAGTTGAACAAAATTGTAATTTTAAGATAGTTGATCAAAGGAATATGTGGATACTATTACGAAATAAATATAGATTTATGTGTGTTTGTGTATTTTGTAAGGCAAGGCAAGCTCGGTTCTTTTAGAAAATGTATTTTAAAATATTCATCAAAATCCAATATAGGTCAAAATGGCTCACCACACTGTTGTTTTGGTAATGTTAATTGCAAGTATCTTTCGCTTAAATTTCATTTGACATGTAGAAATAGAAGATTTGGATGTGTGTTTCCAGATTGGTTCTCAATGTTTCTTTGACCTGCCTATTCAGATTCCTTTTATAGATTTCCATAGACTCAATCAAAGTTTTACAAAGTCCCCTCTTTTCAATTGTATCATGATACCTTGAGCTTATCGCATTCCTCGTCTTTATTGTCATTATTATTATTGCTATTTCCGGTACTTTTACCTCGTAATTTTTTTAGAAAATTGAGACAGGCATAACTAAATGAAAACTCATATAAGGATGACCTCTTGACATTTCTTTTTATTCTTTGCTATCTTTTCCCCCATCTATGTTTTCTCAGTCTTTTTCTTCTCCCACACAAAGTGTATATCATATAAAAATGAGCACTTCCCTTTAATTTGGGCACTGTGGCACAGCATAACATTTGCTGAGGCACCACGTCACCCTAACACTTGCCACTGCCATCCCTGATACCTGAGTAGTTGTCACGTGGTCAAGAAAACCCTAAGGATGAGTAAAGTGTCTGTGATTTCAAGCTCAGTGGAAGCGTGCAGAAAGTCTGAAGCCCTGTTACTTCCTTACACCAGGACATCAGCTTTGATTTAAGTACCTGTTCGAGTTAACATTCAAATCCTGAATTTAATTTCTTAATTTGCCTGAGGCATGGGTCTCGCTGTTTTCCTTCAGAGGACAAGCATAACCTGAAGCGGTGGTGATTTAATGTATAAACTCTGACTTTATGATGTCATTGTAATAAGAGGCATTTGAAATCACCTTGGAAATTTCAGCTCCTGTTTAGATAGGGGAAAATGTGCCGCTGGAGTCACTGAACCAGAGAAAAAGCAAAGATTCAGTAAGTCAATGGTAAGTCTGTATGAAAGTTTTTTGTTGCAATCCCAGTTAATGTATTTAAATTTCCTCTTTCTCATTCTCTTTTCTTCAGGTTCTTTTTATCTCTGGGTTTGCATTTGCTGTACATCACCAGTGCACAATGGTGCTCATGATTGCTTTACAGCACTTTGGAAATTTATTTTTCCTTCCCCAGTTTAATAAACATGCCCTGCTTGTGTCCTGGTTTAAGTGTAGTACAGGTCTCCTTCACAGCTGTCTGGTAGAGTTCCTAATTTCACTTCCAATTGTATAAACGATAAAATAAAAGCTAACCTCTAAAATTATCTTATGTACCATTAGTATTTTTTCTACATTCCCCTCTGCCTTTCAATCGTATGAATCCTTACTTCAAATAATCGTTGTGTATTTGAATCATCTTCAAATACATGAAGTCCAAGCTCCTTCTCCTCTGTTTGTCCCATGTTGTCCCTCACATTGTTCACTTCCCTTCTGCAGCTCTCATATTCCTGTCTTCAACGTGGAGCTCCTTTTCTATGCCATTTGGAGCTTCATTCCACCTATATTATGTGTTAGAATCTTCTTTTTTTTTCAGTTGTATCGTGGTGCTATCACATGTTTTGTAATCTCTTGTATTCTCACCCAGCTGCTAGACTTTGTGATTTTGCTAAATGATGGTTCTCTGGCAGTTACTCAGTGAGTAACTGTGTTCAAATATCATGGCTCCTCATATCAAGGTTTGTTAGCTGCTAGTACACAGTAAACCCCAGGTATCTTAGGATGAAATTTTTTTTTTATATGTGCAATAATCATTAAGGTCTTTAAGGTCATCTAGTCCAAACACCAACCTAACTCTGAAAAAAAACTATCATTAAATGATGTCTATAAGCACTGTGTCAACCCATCTTTTAAATCCCTCCAGGGATGGTGCCTCAACCCCTTCCCTGGGCAGCCCATTGCAAGGGTTAATAACCCTTGCAGTGTAAAAACTTTTCCTAATATCCAATCTGAACCTCTCTTCGAACAACTTGAGGCCATTTCCTTGTGGTCAATCACCTGTTCTTTGGGAGAAGAGACCATTCCCCATCTTTCTACAATCTCACATCTTTAACTAGATCAGATCAGACTCTCCTCATGTACATAAGCTTTTAAGTATCTTATGGCTCCTCCACTTAATGAAACTCACTCTGTACCAGGAGGGTTCTTACTGGCTTTGATCAATCTTACAGCAATGAAAGAGACTTTGGGCCATAATCTAAGTCCAGTCCTTTATTCTAATTTAAACCTATCTCACTTGATGTATTGTTCTAGTCTGTGTTACCCTGAACAATGTACTTTTTTTTTTCCTCTATTATATAGCACTCTGTAACACGTTCCTTGTAATTTGTAACATCACTGAGACCGTGTGTTCTTCAGTTTTGTACATATACAACATAGGTGCTTTCTCCATGGAGTATCTAGTCCATTATGGGAGGTTCTAAGATGAAGCAAACAAAAGACCATAGGGCATTTAACACACATTAAATGTTTTCTGAGAAGCGTTTTGTCTCACACTGCTCTTTTTCAGTATTTGTTTGGGGTTTGGGTTTTTTTTTTTTGCTTAAGAGTTTTTATTCAGACTAGAATAAGTTTGCACAGCAAATATCTCACAGACGAAATTACAAATCAGCTCTCCACCCATCACAGTTTCATTCCATGTTTCAGCTATATTTTCATTTATTTGCACTTGAAAAAAAAGAAGGGGTTAGTTAAGTTTACATTTTCCCTGTGTGTTTTAATACGAATTTTATTTGCATGGCCTTTTATTGAAATGAATCTTTGTTAATATGAGGAAAACTTATACAAAGACATGACTCTTCTGAACATTACTGCCCATAAAAAACATTTTCCTTTTACAGTACTTCATTAGACAAAAGCTAATATATAATTTATTTTCCTTAACAATGGCTTGTGTAGTATTTCTTTTGCTCTGTCCTACACTTGAAGTAGTTTGACTTTCCTCTGAAACTTAAAGAAGGGAATAATAATGTTTCAGATCATTTCTGTTGGTATAAAAATCCTAGACGAGGGTGTTTTTTTGAAGATTTTCTCCATTAGGGGTTGCTGGGTTTGTACCTATGGGGATCTATGAAAGCAAGAAGACACCGTTTAGGTTTCAAACCTGTTTCTCGAGTTTCCATGCTCTTTAACTTTTACCATTTAAGCTTTAAATGTCAAAAGAAGTGATGTGAACTAAAAGAGACAGCAAGTGCATAGGGAAAAACAGTGAAATACAGAGGCAGACAGAGAAGTTAATCCTGAGAAATTCTGTAACAAAGTGTTGTATTGAATTTAACTCTTAATAGAGTAGTGCTACAGTATACAGTCTGTTCCAGCAACGGAAAATTTTCTTTAATGCCCTTTTAGGTGAACTTTGAATTCCAATATATGTATCATTAACTTAGATATATTTACAAGTGTTCTATTTTGTGTGATTCCAACTACTGTTCTATGTTAAAGAAGTTCTAACTTCATAGTTTAAAATGGATATTTGATCATGTTTTGTAATCTGAATTTGAAAATGTCGCACATTTATTTTTACAGCCTTTACATTCAGACTTGCCAATATTTTAACTTATATGAATGAGGAGAAAGGATTTTTAAGATCCTTCACTCATTTTTCTCATATGCTACATTTCCCTCAGACGATCCTTTGTCTGCATATAGAAACACAGATGGATAAATGTCAGTATCTGATAACATCTACTATGAGGGCACTGAGCAAAAAAAACTTTCAGAGATTTCATTCCTTCATCCCACTAATTATTTATCTTTATAAAGCAAAAAAAAAATTTACCTGAACTTCAAAGAGACCTTGCTGAAACAGATTTTGCTACAACTGTGCTCATGATTAATTGATTGATCGCAAAAGAACCCCGGTATAAATTAATGTTACAAAAAAATGACACGACAAGTGAAACTAAGAACTCTACATTTCATTTAAGGAGAAAGTCTCTGAAAGAAAGATGGCATGCGAGGCACACCTCAAGGCCTTTTGATCATAGAACCAGGCAAAAAAATTGTTTTAGAAAGGGAAGGTTAGTTTGGTAGTATGACAGATCACAGAATTCAAGGTTTTAGGAGGGTTTTTAGCATTCAGACTAAGGTCAGATCAAATCTACTACAAAATGCCCAGAAGTAATAAAAAGAGAATATTCATGTATCAATATCATTCCAGCTTTCATTAATACGGATGACTCAAAAGGCAATGCTGACACGTGAAGAAATAGTTCTAAGGTGGTTGTGAATACTAAGACTGAATATTAAAAGAAGTTTTCTTATAATGCAGGTAAAGTATTTCAGTCCAAATCAGAGATGTCAGATCCTGGGACATTCATACTGTAGAGAAAAAGATCCTTAAGTGTCTTAGTATGAAACCTGATGAATGCACAAACCAAATTCTATTATATGATTAGTTTTGCTAGCAAGATATTACCTTCAGTTGCCTGCTCCATGTTCTTTCAGTCTTAAAAGTTGAAGGAGTATGAAGTTCTTGAAGTATGAAGAAGTACATACAAATTTCCATGACTTTCTCTCAAGTCCTGGGTTTGGGTTGAGTTTTTGGGGGTTTTTTGGTAGTTAAAAGCACCAAAAAGTGGATTAGTACAAATTTGTGTTAATCCCAGCTAAGGATCATTAGAGCTATCGATTTCAGGTTTCCAAGTGGGTTATTTTCCTCATCTTCTGAAGATCTGAAAATGATCACAAACCACATATGATAATCTGAAATAATTTACTGTTTCTGAACTAGGATAACTTTTGGAAATTCTTTGACAGAGCTACTAATTTATTGTTTATTTGAGACACTAATGCTGTACTTGAATTTTTCCATGATACTCCGTTTCTTTGCATAATAGTCTTGGATATAAGAAAAAGACAGATTCTCTGTTAAATTCTGAATTGTTGAAAGACATTATGTTGGACAACAGATGGTGTGACAATTCTGGCTCTAACTCTCTGCCAGATTCTCCTTTACCAGTTGGACACTATGAGTATTCCAACTCCATTTAGTTCATTTTTACCATGTTCTTGAAAGGCTCAAAATAAGAATCTTCCTTGATATCACCTTCAATAAGCTTTACCATGAACCTTGATTTCATTTATAATGCAAGGAAATAGTGATAAATTGCCAGGACTTTCCTAAGTCCATTATGACCTCTTTCTGGATCCTCTGACACTTCCACTATTCAAGTGTCAGAAAAGCTGTTGCATGAGGGCACACACAATTAATTTCAATGGATACTATTTTTCTAGGTCAGAGAATCAAGCAGTTGGACGACATGCCTGTCCTTTGCAAATGGAAAGAAACGAAGGCAATTTCTGTGTTCTCCACTTTTTAAGTTGGTATAGTTTTATGATTTCATGAGCAATATGTCTATATAGCGGTTAATAAGGAGTCAGTCAGACTTTTATCTAAGGCACAATTTGTCATTAGAAGCTTTCTTTGGGGATTTTTTTAGTAACTTTCTGCATGCTTTTCCTGACTCTTTCTTTGGAATTTTTTCTGTCTGCAAAGGAGGAGTATGGATACGTGACAATCATGTCAGAAAAACGTCATAAAAAGAGAATGAAATATCCTCAACTTTGTGTCAAATACAACATGGTGTTTTCCTGGCTGCGAGGAACCAGTGTTGAACGTGAAACAACAATGTGCCCAGAAAGGTTGTGGAGTCTCAGTCCCTAGAGAAGAAGAATCTTAATCTCTCTGGCTTTCTTTCAAGTATCATTTGTTTATTTGTTTGTTTGTTTTGTTTTTAAGACCAGTAAACTTTTAAAGATTAAAAGCAAAACCTGAAGCCAAACCAGCAGAACTTTATCTGCCTAATAAGCATGGCTGGCTTTTCATCTAACTTGCATTTTCTCTCTGCTTGTGTATAGGACATGCCATCAAAGGAAACAATGAAAGCTAAAGAATTTCTGAATATTCAGCAAATGGACTTCAGGTAGTAATTTTATCTTTGCAGGAGGACAGACCTCATTATAGAAAAAGGCCATTTCTTCTTCAGCTCCACTCTAGCAATATTTACAGGTTGTTCCTCAGATCTTCAAGTCTGTGTTGTAACTGTAATCAAATAAACGTTTTAATTATATGCATAATTAATTGGCAATAATTGTAATGTAGAAAAATACTTTCTTTTAAAACTTTAGTCCTTAAAAATCAAGTCTGATTCATATTTGTTAAGTTTCACGGGAATATTCAGCATTGGTTTGCTCTGTAAGTCATCTTCAATAACTGCATGTGACACTCATTTGCAACAGCCTTTATAGCTAAAAATCACTGCTGTATGCTAATGTGGATAACAGACAACAGGTTTGCTGATATTTTCTTTTGTCTTTTATCTCATTCTTTGGAAATTTATATGATACTTCAAGGCGGAGCTGGATGTGTCCCATTATTTAAATCACATAATTTCTCTGAAAACTGTAAAAAGTTTTTATGTATTACACAACTTTTAATCATGTGTGCTCTTAATGAGATTTAGAAAAAAAAAAAAAGGAAGTAAAAATTGACCAATTTTGTCTCTAATTTTTAAATTTTCAGTGGTTGTTAGAGATTGCCATAATGACTTCATGGCACAGTGGCAGTAATAACAGACAGTGCAGGGTCTTTTTCTTATCATAGAATAGAATCATATAATCCTTTAGGGTGGAAAAGACTTTTAAGATCGTTGAGTCCAACTGTTAAAGCCAACACTGACAAACCTACCACTAAACCGTGTCCCTCAGCACCACATCCGCACAGCTTTTAAATACCGCCAAGGATGGTGACTCTACCACTCCCCTGGGGAGCCTGTTCCAATGCTTGACAACTCTTTTGGTGAAGAAATTTTTTCCTAATGTCCAATCAAAACCTCCCCTGGTGCACCTTGAGGTCGTTTCCTCTTGCCCTCTTGCCTCACATAAAACTACATTACATAAAACTATTGTGTTAAAAATGCAACTGTATCATAATCATCTTCCACATGGAAGTGCTGCTTGCCTATTTACACAGTCCCAAATAGAAAACTGACATTAAGTTCGTCTATTCCTTGGCTATTTCTTTTTGCTTTCAGAGACATACACATTTGATCCATACCCTGTCCATCTGATCATATTGAAAGGCCATTTCTGAGAGTCACTCTGCCAAATGATGCTGACCTTAATCTTATCCCAGGTTTCTTTAACTTTTATGTCTTAGCCTTTCGTGACAACCTCCTTCTGCTTCAGGTACCTTTTTGAGACACAACTCTTCCTTAGTACATGAAGAAAATCCTACCCTATAACTCACACGCACATAATGTACTGTGGTTGTTGGCACTGAATAATGCTGGGTGGAAAAAATATTTTCAGATTTTTTTATGTGTTTTGCCTATCAAGATGTTATAAAAAAAGTTTTCTTACCATAGTTTCAATTAAGCTTTTTTTTTTTTCAATTACAAATTACAGAGTTTCTCTATTCTAAACCTATCTCGTTCTGATAACAATTCCAGGTTGAATGAATCAACATGTTTTAAGGTAAAAAAGTTTCATAAACAACCTTCACTCATTTCTGATTGGTTTATCTTATTCTGTCTGTTGTCATGACTCCTTTGTTCTTTGTCCCAACATGCATGTTCAACTCTTCTAATGCCTTTCTCCTGCATCAGAAATTTGGGAATACAGGCTGATTTTATCATCTTTATGCAGCAGCTACAATAATAGGCCTTGCAATAACTGGATTATTTAGGTATTTCAGCAGGAAAAAAAATGTAGGTAAATACCTAGGTATGTGATATGAAAGCAACTAAAAGAGATTTCAAAACTTAAGACAGTTTCAGGAAACACTAAGAGTCATCATAACTGTTTAAACATGGTTAAGTATGATCTAGAACAAAGGCAGTAAAATTTATCCTCACTAACAGGACAGGATGACTGCCAGCCTGAAAAATCAACTTTACAGAAAGATAGCTGTCATCCTTTTCAACTTGTTTTTCTCGTAAGGATAGATAAACTGAAATTACCAGCTGTCCCTCTTTGAAGTAAAACAGAACCAATTTTCTGTTCTGTAATTTTACATTTTAGCTAGGCCTCTTCTAGCTCTCTGAAATTAACAGCATATTGTAGAGAAAACTGCTGGCTCTCAGAGTGATAAGACCAATATTTGTACTTCATGCCAAGGAATAGTACACAGAGAGGCCCTTGCTTATACTTATTGCTAGAACAACCAAGGTTGGCCAATTTTCATTATTTGCCTTGTTGGAGGGTCGGAAATGGGAAAAGCGTAGAGGGGTCACACTTGTGGGGTGGAGCAGGCAAGTGACCCAAACCTGACCAACTGGGATATTCCATCCCATCTGCCCCATGCTCAGTATAAAAGCTGAGGGATCAAAGGGTCAGCTCTTTTTCTTCAGTGGCTGACATCGGAAGAGGACCATGACTGTTCATCTGCCTTTGATCCCAATCTGTATGTTCCTGACACCAGATCTGGAATACATTTTCCATCCATTGCTGAGTCCAGTCTGGTGCTTCCCCAGCGCCTGTGGTGATGTGACTGTTGTCCTGGGAGCTTGATACAGTTTTCTATATATTGTATCTTTTTTATTTTNGGGCGTGGTGAGAGGGGGGCATCTGTCAGTCTGTTTTTTTTTCAGTAAATTAGTAACTTAAGTAAATTGAAACCACGACACCAGCTTGCCATGGCAGCCGCATTCTGCAGATCTATTTGTACATGACTTAATGTATAAAAAGATTTGGGTGGAACATCTACTTACACATTAAGTTTTTAAGAGGATGTTGCAGTTCTGTAACAGGCAGGATCAGATCTGAAGAATCTGTTTTGGTTTTGTTGATATTTGGAGGTTGTATCATGTTTTAGGATTAGGACACTGGCATGCCCAATTTACGAACAGATCCTGCTGTTAAATCCTGCCCTCTAGTTTTATATAATGACATAATCTCTTTCAAAATAGAAAGCTACTGATGCTGAGCCACTGCATTTTTTATAAATTTATTAATAAATGTTTCAGAATATGACAAGAGTATATTATTGCGGTTTAAATAATACCTTACAAATCAGTCATCACCAGCTGCAAGAAATGATTTGAGAGGATAATAGTTTGCACAATAAAGGCAAGCGAACATCCCTAAATCATTGTGCTAAGAATCAGATTAGATGTTATTCTTATTCCTAATATGCTTGCAGCAAAGTGGCTGATAGTGATTTGGATAAATGTGGGAATTGTTCTAAAAAGAAAAGGCATCGCCGATGTTGTCGATCCCGGAGTAATGTGAATAGCACTTTTTTTGGCCACAGAGTGGATTCCTGTTGCTGTATCTCTAGAACTTCTTCTGGGCATGGCAGAATTCACACACAACAGCTGTTTTTCTGAACTTTGGGCATTGGTCTCTGCTTCTACTGCTGGGCAATTTCTAACAGTCAATAGGAAAAGGAGTCCTATGAGTTCATCGTCATAATCTGCAATAATATCAGGTCATTGTTTACTTATCTTTGGAGTATTCTGGGCTGATAATTGTAATAGACAAAATATGGAATCTAGTATTCTCAATCGTAAGGAAAATTATTGATGGTAAAAATGACAAGAATAAAACGTTAATGTTTTCATTTAGGGGGAAAGTCAATGGCTCACACTTTGAGCCATTATGGTTTATGTGTTAGGATAATGTTAATTATTCATCTCTTCATAGTTGTATTAATTTCCTTTGTTGTTTTCCTAGACATTTTCCTCACACTTGTCCTCTGATTTATTCTTTGCCTCATTGCTACGTTCAATAATGCTCAACTCCTCCACGCTTCTCGCCTTGTAAAAAAATGAAGGATAACACCTGAGACAACACTTGTGTATTTGTTCACATGAGTGTGAAAATAGCTTTATTCTGTCCTAAGACACCTCTTTCTGGCATTAAATGGCTCCATAAAAATAATCCAGAAGTACGAAAGAGTACTGTTATATTACCAGCAGCCACATAACTATGAACTGGTTTTGGAAACCTGTGATCTTTTTTCCCCTTTTTTCTTTTTTCTTTAGAGAACACCACATTTTAGCATGATGCATTGAGAATGCCAGGGAAGTATTGGCAGCTTGGAAAAAAAAAAATTCAATACTTTTATAAGCTGGAGATTAATTTAAAACTTTCATTAAAAAAGGGAACAGCGCTTAGAAAAGCTAGGTAGGTGGCATTTATTTCATTATTAATTATAAATTGTATCTCTCCCATCTGTCTCTTCTTGTGGGCAACGAGCTTTTATCAACTGCAGATGTGTCCCCTTGATACACGCTGTCAGCAAAAGAATGGTGAAACGGGGGAAATGAAGGAATATGCATTTTACACCTAGAAGAGAGGTAGCCAAAATTATGGCCTAAGCACTTCCTTCTCTTCAAATCTGTGTATGGGTAACTATCTCAAGGCAGAGAAACAATGCCTTATATCTAAGATTTACAAGATTCATGTTATGTTTATTTGGAATAGTTTTTATTATTTGCATTATCTATTATGCATTTATTTTAAACTATTACCTAGAGTTCATATCGCATTAAATTGTCAGTGTTTCAGTCAAAACTTGGTTAATGCCAAGGAAAACATGGCTGATTTTGAAGTTAGTTATTACATAGAGAACACTGAAAATGTATAAGTTATCACTTGAATTATTATTATGACAATATTTAACATCACTCTTTTTGGAACACATAATATCAGGCACAGATATGATTTCAAAACTCTGCAAAGTTAAAAGTTAGTTGTAGTTAAAATAGCGTATTATGTAGAAAGACCTGTAATGTCTGTATGGTTTTACTGGTAAAATAATGGTAGGGCATATTTTTGTTCGAGAGAAGTGACTCTGCATTATTGTGTTAAAATAGCTCTTTCTCCCTGTAAATACCTCTGCTTTGTCTCACTCAGCACCTGCAGGCCATACACTTAATTATTGAGTTTCTAGTGCAGACAAAGCTTGAGAACTTACATAATGAAAACTACCCATTTCTTTGGAGTATTTGCTTATCATAAGAATGATGTAAAACTTGAGGAATAGATTATGAGGCATTATCAATGCCAAAACTGGAAAAGACCAAAATGTCTGATTTCAGTGATTTAAATTATGTATATGTATGAATTTAAAAGAGCCTGGCAATTGTGAAACTTCATCTTGTAGAACTGTGGAATTGTAAAGATTTTTGGTAAAATAGCTTTTGAAGCTTTTTGTTTTCTGGGTTTTTTTGACTCTGTGTGAAATTATTTGTAAATTAAATACATTAATTTTTTTTTTAATCCTCATGAGCATAACCACATGAGTATTTCTAAAGAGATTGAATTAAAATGCATCTGTTTCTTGAAATAGTTTATATTATGGGTTTATTATAATAATGTATACTATGTTAATACAAGCTTAGTTCAATAGTAATGGTAGCAATTAAATGGTAAATTAATGGTAATTAAAGAAGTAATGAGTGTTAATAAAAGTAAATTATAGGAGAATTCTTAAATACCTTTTAAAAGGATTTTAAGGAATTCTTAAAACACATCAGTACCCTTCAGAAATTAAATTACTCATTGTAATAACTCAGCTTTTTATTATCTGTTGCTCTTAGACTTATTCTTCTTCATGGAATCTGAGTTTAAGTCAAAATCAGTTTGATTCTTCTCTTCCAGTAAACTGCCAAGAAGTTTATATTACTTCATCATATGCAAGAGAAAAAAAGGGGGAAAACCCGTAAGAATTCGTTTTTTGAAAGAAAGGTTTTGAACAGCTTTTCCTAGATGCTCGTGGTTCAGCTCTACCTGAAAGTAGTTGTTCATTTTATACTTTGAAAATTTTCTGTGAAAAACCTGGCGCACCTCCTTGCACCTCGAGTTCCACTGAGTCTGAAAACTTGAGGTGCCTTGTTCAGCACAAGGTAAAAGCTGCAGCAAAGATGCAATGTAACTGCTGCACGCCCGAGATAAAGAGATTATCCCAAAGAATGTGACACCCAGCTTAGCCGACTGCTGGGTTTCATCCCGTAACCGTCCACCACTTCCCATTCTCCACCCCAAAATAAAGAACATATAAAGGTAATGAAAACATAAAAGCAACTGAAAGATAAAGGACTTTGTGCAGGGGAAGTTTTAAGTAAACCTCTAGCAAAGGAGGAAGAGTACTTTTGTCAAACAAAGTGCTGAGGCAAATACACATATCTCCAGTGTGTATCTATGTGTCAGTCAGGATGAAGGCTTTATTCTCATACTAAAGAAACTTATTCTTTTGAACTTAAGGGATTCCGCCTAGTGAAATGAGTGCCTTTTACAAACTGATTAATAAAATACTTTCCTAATGCATAGGAGTATCGATTCATAAACAAGTTTTAAAGAAAGTGAATTTTTTCACTGGAAATATTGAACGTGAACTGTAAATAAAATTCAGTCTTATTCATCCCAAGTGAAAATTATATTGATTTTCTTAGTGAACACTTCTAGGAGATAACATGTCATTTAACTGGTTCGTATTTCTTTTCTTCTTTTTTCCCTCTACCATGTAATATTGTAAATATACTTGTTTGTTGCCCACATATTCACCTATCCATGAACTGTTCATCTTGCCAGCAAATGGCCACATCGCTTTTCCCTTCAGATATTTTAGACTCTGAGGTTGTTAGTAGGCTCAGCCAAAATGAATTAATTATTTATTAGTTTGTGAATGTAGCATTTAACTTCTGGATGCCTCATCCCTATGGCTGGATTCAGACGCCTATGGCAGCAACTGGATTCCCTACACAGCATGTGAGGAGAGTTAGTCCAGGATCAAGAGCAATGGTACTTTAGTCTTCTAGCAAATGGAGCTGAGAAGTGCATAGAAATAAATGCCAGGAACCCTGAAAAAGAAGTCTGCCTGAAATTTCAAGCCCAGTTCCAGTTTAGATACATGATACCTGACTAGATGAAATTAACTAGTTGGTGAGATAAACAGCCTGAAATGATCTTCTCAGAGTAGACAGCTCTATCTCCCCATCCCTGGAAGTGTCCAGGACCAGGCTAGATGGGGCTTTGAGCAACCTGGTCTTGTGGGAGGTGTCCCTGCCGTGGGTAGGGAGGTTAGAACTGGATAATCTTTAAGGTCCCTTCCAACTCTAACAATTCTATGAATTCAAAGAAATTAGAAAGTTTTCTCTGCCTTTGTAATGTGCCCAATGTCAGTGATGGTAAGTTAGAGCATTGCTATACTATTTAATTCTTACATTAATAGCTTTATTTAGTATGTAGGAAGCATGAACAAAATCGTTCCATCTTTAGCTCAGTAGATATAAATGTAGACCAAACCTATCATACTTCCAGAGGCAAAGATGGAGGAAGGGCTTGAACCATCTGAGATATGGGAAGAGGCTGGGAGAGCTGGGCTTGTTTAGCTTGGAGAAAAGAAGTCTCAGGAGAATCTTATCAAGGTGTATGAGGAACAGTGTAGCCAGCAGAACTAGGGAAGAAATTGTCCCCCTGTACTCAGCACTGCTGTAACTGCACCTTGAGTGCTGTGTCCAGTTTTGGGCCCCTCACCACAAAAAAGCCCCCCATTGAGGGGCTGGAGCGGGTCCAGAGAAGGGCAAGGGAGCTGGTGAGGGGTCTGGAGCACAAGTCTGGTGAGGAGCGGCTGAGGGAGCTGGGGGTGTTCAGCCTGGAGAAGAGGAGGCTGAGGGGAGACCTTCTGGCTCTCTCCAACTCCCTGAAAGGAGAGGGTAGCCGGTGTGTGTGTATCTCCCAAGGAACAGGTAATGGGACAAGAGGAAATGGCCTCAAGTTGTGCCAGAAGAGGTTTAAATTCGATATTAGGAAAAAATTCTTCGCTGAAAAGGGTTGTCAAGCATTGGAATGGGCTACCCAGGACAGTGGTGGTGTCACCACCTCTGGAGGGATTTGAAAGTTGTGTAGATGTGGTGCTGAGGGACATGGGTTAGTGGTGCATTTGCCAGTGTTATGTTAATGGTTGGACTCAATGATCTTAAAGGTCTTTTTCCACGAGAGCGATTCTATGATTCAGTAAACACTCTGAGTTTGTGCTTCCCCTGGAGTATTTATGCTTACTTTGTTGTAAAGAAATTTTAACTTTAACTTTTCTTTTTTTTTTTTTAGCATGCTAAGCTACATTGATAACATTTATTTATTGGAGATGTAAAACACAAATTGACTCCAAAACAGACCACTCTCCATTCCCAGGACAGTGAATCCACACAATAAAAAGCTTATGCTTTCTTAAGAAAATGTTTGTTTAATGTTTCATCTAAATGCTGGTTTGATGTCTGATCCAACAACATAAAGATTAGAGCTTTTTAAATTCGCAAAATATCATGTGCTGAGCATATTGAGCATTCTTGGCATTTGGGGAACAGAAAAAACACATGACTGGAAAAAGCTGTCAGAGCGAGTAGAGTCCTTCTGCTGCCTGTGGACGGAACTAAGGCTTGATCCTACATCAGAAATGAGGGACTTGATTAGATCTGTGAATCTTTAATTATCATTACAATCAGACTTACATAAAAGACTGCAAACTTTAAGATTCATCAGAACATTGTGGATTTATATAAATGCAAGATATAACAGGCTTACACGCTCACAAGCTGCAGATAAGTTATTTTTCTAAAAATAAATCTGTACTTTTTTTCTCATTTCTCTCACTGTTCTTTGCTTTGTATAGGTAAATTTTGTGTAATTTTCTTTCTCTGAGGAAAAAAAAAATAATTTGGCATAATTGTCTTTGTTGATCCCACATGTTGTTTACTTCTTCCCAGATTTACAATCTGCCTGGTCTCAAATGACCTTATTTATGATTTCTATTCTATAGGAAAGGAAATAGTTCCTAACTGGTGGTACCTGCCCTACCTGCAGGGGTTACTCTGCTGATGAAGAGTTTGTTAATACTTTTGTTCTTGATATTTGGAACTTCTCTGTGTGTTTTAATCAGATTTCTTAGGCACTGACTTGCTCTTACTTACTGATTGTAGCCTCAGATTCAGAGAATTGTTGAGATTAGAAGGCACATCTGGAGACTGTTTAGTGCAACCTCCCTGCTCAAAGAAAAGCTGCTCTGGACTGTGTCTGGTTGGGTTTTATATATATGCAGGGATCGAGACTCCACAGCCTCTCTGAACAACCTATTCCAAAGTTTGACGACACTCAGAGTAAAACCAGGGCTCTCCTATCTTCAGGTGTAATGTCCTGTGTTTTGATGTTTGCTCATTTTCTCTTATTCTCTCAGCAGGGCCCACTGAGAAGAATCTGGGACCGTCTTCTTTGCTCCCTCCCATTGGGAGTTAATTAATATACAAAAATAAGGTTGCCCTGAGCCTTCTCTTCTCTGGACTAAACAGTCCCAGCTCTCTCAGCCTCTCCTCATACGACAGATCCTCCAGTTCCTTTAGCAGTTTTGAGAAGGATTCAGTTTTCCTAATTGGCAATTATTGTTGAATTAGTGTATTTGCAGGGAATGCTAGTGTGTGCTGACAAATGGGAGATGCAATTTTCTGAAAAAAACTGAAGAATCTGAGATTCAGTAAAATTAATCAGAAGAACTCTTGAGAATTGGATGGTGGTTGGCAAATGTACCTTTTTTCTTCAAATCCAATGACTAAATTTTTTCCATTTTTATCCTCAGTCCACCTCAGCGACAATATCCCAAAAGTCCTTCAATGATAAAGTTATTATCCTTATGGACCTTGACTTCTAAATAGCAAACATAGATCTCTATTTTCAACACAAGAGACAAAAATGACCTGAAATAGCCTTTGCTATACTTCCATATGGCTCAGACCTTTAGCAATTCTTCTGGCTTTTTTCAGTATATAGAGCATGTCTGAACCTCATGCTCCAGAAAATACAGGCTGTGTAATAGACTTAATTTGGACTGGAAAGATGTAGAACACTGTTAAGACCAAAATGAACACAAATTTCATCAGGTTGAAAGGGCTGAAAGCCATTTCTTCATTAATTCTTTCTTTGAACAAAGCTTAGACAGGCTTTTAGCTTATAACTTCTGAGTTTTCCTCATTTGTAATTAGAAAAAGACAGATATATTTGCTATTAGCCCTTATATTATATATATAAATCAAAATTAGATTTCTAACATCTCTTGGTTGGAGATATTAATTACTACAACTGTGTATCATTTGGAGATTAAAACATTATGAAAGATGCACTTTTACAAACTGATGGAAACCTACAGTAAGGGGTTTTTTTTAGTGTTACATCAGTAAAATTATTGGGGTTTTGTAGCACTGGAAAAGCCTCTGAGATTGATAGGTGAAGAAAGCAAAATAGGGGACAGAGGTAATCAGGAATAAAGAATTTTTGTGAGCAGGCTTCCATTCCACTTGACAGACTACTCAAAAACATTGTTTAGGGGCTACAGAAGGAGCCGTTATGCCTTCAAAGTTTAGTTGGCAGCACCCTTGTGTAAAGTTCAGGTTGGTTCTTCTTAAGAAACTGCTTTTGAACTCGAAAGAATATTAATGTGCCCTCATTAGAATAGAATGTGCTCTTCCTTCTCAATCTTTCTGAGAATTACTTTTCCAGTACAGCTTTTACATATATTATTAAAACCAAAATGTATCTCTCTTTTTACCTTTCTGCCTGCATATACTGCAGAAAAATCCTCTCAGGGAGTCTAACGTTCATGCTTGCAGGCATCCTGGTGATCTTACAATTTTTTGGAACCAGGCACAAGGGCAAATATGAAACACAGAGGGACAGGACGTTTCATTGGCACAGGAGAGCAGGTTTCTCATCATTACGCCATTTCCTGCCTTGTTGACCACACCTCAGTCAGGAGGAACATAAAATGCCAGCAGCGCCAGAGCTACCCAGCCCATCTGAGAGGTAAGATTGAAAGCCTGGCTATAGAACAGAAGATTAAGTAACTCTGTGTTTGGTCCCAAAGACATGGGATTTTGGATAATTATATATATGCAAAATTGGTCTGCGCTGGTCTTTTTTCTTTTTTCCTTGTTTTTTTTTTTTTTTTTTTGATGGTGGGAAATGGTCTCTTTACTCTTCTGCCATTTCTCAAAAGTTATTGAAAGAAGTATGGTCACACAGCTGCTTTGTGAACACTGAACAAATAACTGCTGGAACATAAATCAAATACAAAATAGTCCTTTCCTAACTAAGAAAATGTTCGATAAAATAGTGCAACTGTGAAAAAGCAAAGCTATAAATGGAAACCATTCTGAGACCTTTTAGATCATTATCCCTAACGTAAAAGATGCCATTTACAGTGTGACAGAGAACCTATTAAGAAGTACAAGTCTTAGAAGAGGGGAGAGCAGATATTGAAAGAACAAAGTACTATTTTATTAAAATACTTGTCCAATGAGAGCAACAGAGAAACAGTCCTTTAAAGAGAAAAAAAACCCCAATATTTTAATGGGAAAATAAACTTCAGTTTTAAGTAGTTAGTGATAGTAGTAGTTAGTTAGTGCTGGAGCGAGTGCAGAGGTGAAGGGCCCGGAGAATAAATCTTCTGAAGAGCGATTGAAGGAGCTGGGACAGTTTAGTTGGAGGAAGAGGAGGCTGAGGGGAGACCTCATCCCTCTCTACAACTACTTGAAAGGGCATTGTAGAGAGGTTGGTGCTGGTCTCTTCTCACAGGGAATAGCAATAGAATGAGAGGGAATGGCTTCAAGCTGCACCAGGGTAGGTTTAGGCTGAACATTAGGAAAGACTTTTTCCCAGCAAGAGTGGTCAGACCCTGGAATGGGCTGCCCAGGGAGGGGGTTGAGTCTCCATCCCTGAATGTGTTTGAGAGTGGTTGAGATGTGGTGTTGGGGGATGTGGTGTAGGGGAGAACTTTGTAGAGTGGGGCTGGTGGTTGGACTCGATGATCCCAAGGGTCTCTTCCAACCTGAATGATTCTAGGATCCTATATTAGTACAAAACTCTTTTTTGTCTTCACTGCAGCCATTGGGTCCATATGGGAATATACATTTTTGCCTATGCCTGGCATTACTATTATTGAATATATTTGAACTTATGTGAAGTCAGCTTCTTCATAGCAAAATACTTTAGCATTTAGTTAAACTAAAATTGGGTTAAGAAATGAGCTCTTATTCAAAGCATCTTAACAGAAATGTCCTTTCCAACAAAGTGACTCCCCCCCCAATATATAGTCCACAATTTAAGCATTCCAGAAATATGAAGGGAGAATTGGACTTGGCTTCTCTCAGAGGAACAGCAGTCAGCAAAAGCCTCTTAGTCCTCTTAGCCCAAGGAATGTGTGTCTCTAACAGATTGCCAGGAAAGATTAACTGCTGCAGGTAGCACAGCTGCTGGTTCAAACAATTTTGATCTTTTTATATCTTGTGCTCGTTCTGTTTCCACATGGAATTGGTCTGCTTGTTACGGAGAGCCGCAGGTAGCACAGCTGCTGGTTCAAAAGACTCCGGTCCCCTTATATCTTCTGTGCATTGTTTCTGCCTAGAACTGGCCCAGTTGTTTTGGAGAGCCCCAAGGAAACCACTTTACAGAATAGTTTGCTAACCTTTTCAAGGAGTGAAATATGCTCCTGCTTGCTTTTTCTTTTTTTTTTTTTTTTTTCTTTGTAATGGAAAAGCTTGTTCATCAAAACCAGTATTTACTGTAGTTTCTTTGCATAGATGCTCCTAGGAGAGTAAAGATAGGCACTATTTGAAAAGACTGGCTTATAAAAACCCAGTAAGTATAGAAATTGCCATGCTTAACCATTTCTCAGGATGAAAACTGAAAGTGGGGGATTTAGATGAGACCTCAGGGAAAAATTCTTTACTATGAATGTGGTAAGACCCCGACCCAGGTTGCCCCGAGAAGCTGTGTCTGCCCAATCCTTGGAGGGGTTCAAGGCCAGGTTGGAGGGGTCTTGGAGCAACATGGTCTGGTGGGAGGTGTCCCTGCCCAGGGCAGGGAGTAGGCTTGGATGATCTTTAAGGTCCCTTCCAACCCAAACCATTCTTTGATTCCATGTACAGAGACGGTGTGCTACAATTCAGGTTTTCAGTAGGGTTTATGGGTGGGATGATGCATTTTACTTAAGCAGCTATTTAGAAGGCAGGTGACTGGAGTTAATTGTCATCTAGTAACAAGTCAAAAAAAAATAAATAGGCAGCTACGTAATCACCTGTCCTGAAAAAGATTGATAAATGGGATTAATTTCCCTTGTGAGGTGCCTATCTCCCTTCTCCTGCTGATTTTAAGTATCTCTAAGTGAAAGGTCTAACTTTTAAATAGCTCAAGTTACATGAAATAAATCACCCATGAGTGATTCAGACACCCAAGCCATGTTCTCGTAGCTGCACGCTGTGCTGAAGAGCCCAGATGTCACCGAATGTCCTGGGGTTTTTAAAAAAGCATGCATAAACCGAGGGTGCAGGAACAACTGGTATTTCCCTGTATGAGCCAGTGAGGTTTATTATCACACAGAGAAGGTTGCACGAGCTTGGTTATACTGCCAAGGTAATAAGGTGATCTTGCAAATTCAGGTCTTTGCTTTTTGGGGAACTTCTGGACCTTACTCTGTTGCTCTGTGGGTGTATGGCTAAATTGCTTACATTGTTCTTGAAGGTGCAACTTAGGTTTCTTTTAAAAAGCTCCTTCTTGCTTTAAAAGATCTTGTTTCTCATTTTTGTGTTTTCTCCTACCTGATTCAAGTCCCAAATCGTGTTTTCTCCTTGTTGCTTGGTTCCTCTGTATCGATATGAAGTTTCTTTTGCCTCATTAAGAAGAGAGGCAATTAGATGTCACAGACTCTGCCCCTGTGCCCTTTTCCAACCCAGAGCACTTAAATACCTCTTAAACACACGTTGGGTTTTTAACACTTCCAGTTTAGGGCTGGAGTGTACTCAATAGCTTTTTGAAGAGAGTAGAGGTACAATCTTGTAAATGACATTTTAGTAAGTGCCATGAAAAGCTTGGACACCCTAAATGATTTTGTAGGCTCGTTAGTAGATAAAAATCAATGAAATAACTCACGACTACGTGCAATCTTCCGTATTTCAAGTTCGTATAATTTGGTTATATTTTGATCAAGTTTATGAGGATGAAAGAAGAAAGATATCTAATATAGAGGCTCCCACACTAAATGTCAAGCTCCAAAGCTTGGAGGCGCTGCAGTTATACAAAGAAAAGGTTGCCAACTTTATTACATTGACTAAATGACCCATTTTTCCTTGGCTCACATGTCAAAGGTAGTTGAGCAATTTTCACTGAAGCTTTCCAAAATGCACACCCTGGGCCAACACTAGTCATGAAAAAATCCAGCATCAGTGCTAAAAGTTAGCAATGTTTGGAGCAGCTTAAAAGAGAGTTCCAAATAGATTTGACTGCTAGCATGCTTCCAATAGGTATTGATGAGGATTTTGCTTTCCAGAAACTTTATTGCAGTTAAAAAAAACTTCATTCACTCTACCTGGGGAGGTGTTAAAAAAGGTCTTATAAAGCAACAAGTTTTATCTGAAAGTGTGAGCATACATATGTCCATGTATTTTAAAAGAATTTTAAAGTGCATGAAGTATAGATGTCGTGACTGCAGCTATAGTGTAGAAAAATCCAAACTAGATAGCAAATATATCAGCTGAGGGACCACAACAGTCCAAGTGATAGCACCAGATAATTTACCCAATAAATTGCTACAGGGGATGACAAGAGAATCCTCTAGTGAAAATAACACTAGTGTAAAGTTGTTATTCAAAATGTCTACAGGAATGAAAGGGTAACCTGGTGAGAAAACAGATAAAAAACCTCACTGAAAAACTGAATCTGAACTGATCTCTTCAGACCGCTCACGTGGTGCAGTAGGACAGAATAGACTCTATTGGTTTTATGGCCAGATCTTGAGAGATTCTGATAATTTCAAAATACATCTGTTTGGAGTTTCAGAGGTCAGATTCTGACAGGCTTATTTGTAGTGAAGAAGTATCTTGTTTCTTGACATGTTTCTAAAAAAAAAAATCATTGGAATCACTTCCCATATAAGAAAATAAGCAAAAAAGTAAGGCTGACAGAATCTGGCCTTGCAAAGCTAGTGAAAGCTATCCATTTTAGTAGTACTGCTTTAACCAACACTACATTTTTGATATTATTAACCTTTCTTAAGACCTTTGAGAAAAGAAGAAACTCTGAAGTTGCCCAGTAATTTGAAGAGTATGCTATGAACCTCATAAAAGAGATCAATTTCAACAACAACCTGTCATCTCCTGGCATAAAAGGAGTGAAATTGGAATAGTCCACTAGAGAGGTTGCTGAGGTTCCAGTTAGTCCTCATGTAATTGAAAGAATTTGGCCATGATTGAAGCATAAATTGTATGGATATTTTTGGTAAGAAGCTTGGCAGTCTCCTCTGGGGAATTAATGCTCCTCTTATGGATAAAACGACAAAGCTCTGTCTTATATATCAGGAATCTTATTTCTGAAGTTCTTCTGTCTTATTGCAAAAAAGGAACAATGTGCAATATATCTGCTGTCCATTGTTAAAAATTCTTTCTTAGCTATCGGTAGTATGAAAAATGATGACATTACTCATGTAATCTATTTCTTCCACAAAAATAAATTTGGCTTTTTAATCATTACAGGGAGTTAATTATATTTTTAATGATAATATTTCAGATTTCAGGACCTACCAGTCACTCCTGTGCCATAAGCAATCATAAAAACTGTTGGGTAAATTAATCTTTGGGATTATGGCGTTACCTCTGCACAGTCTTGTGAAAAGGTCACGTATGTTAAAGTATTAAGATGAAAAAAATGGCTTCGGATTGGTGTATTTTTGTCAAATTAAAAGTGACCTTATTCTGAGGTCAGAATTGAAAGCTTGGTTAGACAATTCTGCATGGATGGGATTACTGTCACTTCCTACTTATTTTTAAGAAATAAATGATCAATCATGTGGGAACTTAATTGTCTCCCATTCAAATTTCATCCTACAAAGCTCATATTCACATCCTTAATCTTCACTTGATGTTTAATCCCACACAGAATTCAGTTGGGTTCACTTCTCTCCAGACAACTGCACTAAAGGTGATAGACCTGTTTTAAACCTAATTTCATAGAAAACCTTCAATAGATAGGAGACAAAGACCTTCTACTGTTATTTAAGATACCTTAAAACACAACTCACAAATTTAGCCTTATTTAGATCAACTTAATTGGAGCAACACTAGTTTTATTTTAGCATAAAATAATGCTAGATAGCATTAGAATTAAGGTAAGTCAGCATCAGAAGATTTATTTAATTGGGTTAAGCTGTACCAAAAAGCATTAAGCATATTTTTTTTCTCAGAGTCAGCTTCCAAAGCTTCCATTAACGTTGTAGACTGAGAATGCAAAAAGACTTCCCGATATTTTTGTGAAAGATATGTTTGAACTGAACCAGAAATTAGAACTTTGAGGGTGAAATTAGGAGGAAAATTCCTATTTTGAATTGCATGTAGGTATTGAAACAGGTAGAAAATACATCTTTCTAGTAATTTTAAAGTATGTAAAAATATTTTAAGATAATACTAAGAGGTTTTCAGCATAATCTGAGTTACAATTACAGATTTTTGAAAAGGATGATAACTAGGTAGTTATGATGCAAAAACATAGTGCATACATTGCAATCATTTAAATTGTTTTTCTGATTGTTAATATGTACATACAGTACAACTACATTATCTACTGTAACTAAGATATTTCAGGTGGTGAGATCAATTTTATAAAAGCACTACATTTGCAATTCTTAATTTTTATATCTTTCCACTTTTGTCTTTCAAGAAAACAGGAAAGCAACTCTCACAAGTATAATGGATTGACTGCTTTTCCTGTTTAAATGTGGATGTATCCAACTGGTCATGCCCATTAATTAGGTTAATAATGCAGTAAGGCACCTAAACAAGGAAGAAACTTGTGCGGTTTGTGCCAGGCAAGGAACTGGTATCTCTGTGTTCTGTATTGCCAGATATCAAAGAGCTTTTCAACACAAGGGTGCTCACAGATGTTGCCAAATATGCTGAGCAAAGATATTGTGTGCCAATATCTTTGAGAGGGATGAAGATGCTTTCACATAAAACTAAATTCTTGAAGGTTATTGGAAAATACTAACAGTAAAAATCACCATATGAAAACATCAGGGATTTACGCACATTATATAATTTATTATATGCTTTGTGTATTTATAAATATCTCATATATTTAACAATATGTCTGCTTCTAAAGGCCACATACTTCACAAGCATTAACACCTAACTGTTTGGGTAACCCTATTAAAAATAAAATGTGCCTATGAGGTATTGAGACAGATTGGTAGAATCTGGATAGATTCCAGACAGGCTTGATGGAGTCCAGAGCATAGATCTATTTGTTCCTTCTAATCAGTAATTAGGAAATACACTCTGCAGCCTGATATATGTAGCTGGTATTCCTGGATAACAAACAGATGAGAATATGCAAGACAGGATGTGATGAAAGTATCGGTACTGAACACTTTCCACCACAATTTGATGTATGAGAAGAGATGGTTTCTATGTAGGGGTACTTTAGCCCTTACTCAGTCAGAATGACAGCGTGTGGTTGCGGGAGTCTCTGTTTCATCTGCCCTCCTCATCAGCCAATGCAATGGATTGAGGTGAGAAAGTGGCACATGATATGGCTTTTGAAGTTGCCCATAGAGAGTGCCTTCTGAGCCCTTATCTCCTTCTGCTCTGAATTCGTTAACCAGCTTAGAAAACCCAGACAGTTGTGGCCACTGTGGCACGCTGTGATTTAGGAACTGATCCAGCAGTGGCTCATGATTCATGCTACTATTTAGAGAATACACAGAAGACAGTGCCATTTTATGTTCTAGACTAAATCACACAGTTGATAAATGGCTGTAACTCACCAGCCATCAGATATCAATAATGGAAATACCCAAGTAGCAAAGCAGAGTAGATGTTATGTCTACTAATCTATAAATATTAAATAGAGTGGTAAATCATAACTAAGTCAACAAATTCCAGTATGGAATATAAATTCTACAACACCTGTGGCTGGGAAATGTTTTACTTCCAATTCTTTTTACTTCCAATTTACATTACTACAATTCTATATGCAGAATTTCCCAGTTGTTACCAACATGGGAGTTTACAAATTTTTTTTTTTGGTTAGTAACCATGAAGCAATAATATAAACCTCATGTTTATGCATTATTTATTCAGTTTTTCTCTTTCTTTTCTTGCTGCTTCTTTATTGGGTCATTCTAACACACTGATAAAAGTACCGCTAAGTTCACATTTTTGTTTGATTTGTCTTATTTCTCTCTGTTATTTTCAGAATACGTTTTTGGCACGCTTCTTCTAGTACAAAAACCTTATTTCTCCTTTTGCAATACCATTTTCATGACTTTTTAATTTGCACGATTTCATTCTCTGACAAATAATGGAATGAGTTGTTACAGGGATGATGTTTTGTTAGTGGCTTCTTTTACTGAAACTGCTTTTCCTATAGTGAGATAAAAACCTGTTAAAAAGAAATTAATTAGATCTCTGATATAGTCCAACTGTGATGAACCCAAATTCAAACTGAAAAGGTATTGTCATTTTTCCACTTGTATCCCAATACTTTTAGTCTTGCTTTTTAACATGGTGGGGGAAAATAACAAATTTAGATAAACGCTGAATTTTGATGATTAAATATATGAACCTTTCCCCTCATTTATATGATTTAAAAATCCATTTTGCTTTTTGTCTAGAGACATTAGGAAGTATGTATTTTCAAAAAAGGAAAATAATTTTACTCTATATAAATCTCATTAGGCCTAGAATCATTTTGATTTGAATGTGTAGGGGTAGATGTGTATAAGACTGATTGAGACATTATCTTGTAATGAGAGTCTCTCATGAGAAAAAATTGTTGTCTTTGAAGACATAAAGATTTTGTATTTTGTTTCAATGATTTTAACTCTAAGATATATCATGAGTACAAATTATCTCAGGCCTTACACATTATGCCTCCTATATTTGACTTTATGTTGGCCTTATGTGTAAATTTTCAGTCTAAATTAAAATAAATTCCATTTAAACATCAGTTTCTCAAATATTTTGGTTTATAAACTTATGAATCTCTGTGAACCATTTTGAGTTCAACTCAGCTGAAAACATATTTCAGCAGAATTTTGAAGACTTGTATTACCTAATAGTGATTTGAACTAAGAAAATTAGATTAAAGTCCTCTTAAAAGGTAATTGATATTATAAGATTCCATAATTTTCTTATGTATAGTGTCAGTGTTATGTGTGGTTTAGAAAGCTGGGTTTCTCATAAGGTCTTGCTTCAAGACATTGGAAAATCAAGTAATTTCAAGCGTTCTAGCTTCTGCTTTGAACACCCATGTATTTGTACTGAGAACACTGAAAATCAAAGCTTGAGATCTGACTGGCTGCTTGTGGTCACAGGACTGAAACACCTCCGTAACAGTGACAGAGACTGGTCCTGACTGGCAGGGCTGCATCTCTGCTGAGAAGGACCTGGGGTTGCTGGTAGGTGGCAAGCTGGGCATAAGCCAACATTGTGTCCTGGCAGCAAAGCAGGCCAAGAGCATCCTGATGTGTAATAACAGGAGCACATCTAGGAGGTCCAGGGATTGTTGTCATCCTCCCCCATTCTCAGAACTCATGAACCTCCATCTACAGTCCTGCATCCATTTTTAGGTCCCTCAACAGAGGAAAGATGCTTATAAATTATATAGCACTTTAGGGAAGGGTCCCCAGGATGATGAGGACCAGAGCACGTGACATGTGAGAAGGTGGTCTTCTTCAACCTGGAAAAGAGATGGCTTCTGGAGAACCTGAGAGCAGCCTCCCAGAATCCACAGAGAGTTATCAAGAAGACAAACCAAGGCTACTCCTCCTCGGCATGCATGGTGGGAGGGTGAGAAAGAACAGATGTAAACTGAAACAATAAGTTGGCGAGGGGAGCAGTATTGATCTAAGGAAAAAGTGTTTGCACGGAGCAAACATGCTCAGCATGGGATGTTTGCTGTATGAAACTCACCTCAGATCTGAGCTGCCCTTCTGTCACTCAGACAAAACACTGTCAATCCCACTGCTGCTAAATGTTAGACTTCTGAAAAAATTTGGAAGATTTCTGATTCTGGCACTTTTATCATGTCGGTTGTTATGAAAAATTCAGTACTTCAATTTTCTGGCAGTTTTCGGTTCCTGTTTCCAACTGAATTGAAAAGTAAGAAGAAAAAAATAAATTATAAGAAGATGCCCTAAAAAAAAGACAACTTTGATCATTAACCCTGCATCATGTTTCTCAGGTCCGTTTGCTATTACGGGTCTATATTATTGGAAATGCAATATATTTGGTGAGAGTCTTTTAATTAGAGAGGTTCTAAAAGATCCGATCAATTACATTGTTTGTTTCAAAGGTCATCCAAAGTTTTAAACAGCGATGGTGTTGTTATCTTTGGGGTGTTTCATCTTAGTTATCTTTCTCTTTGTGCATATTATTTGTGCTTAAATAGGTTGGAGGGAGAAGTTATCTAAGTTAACAACAAAGGATGCTCCTCTTCATTTGTTTTTTTTTTGAAAGAGTTGTGATAGTGTAAGTAAACTAGGCTGGTCCTTTGAGAGAAGCTGTACTGGAATTCAGCTTTCTGCTTAAAGAGTAGCTGAATATTAATTAGAAGAATTTCTGTGCTCCTTTGGAACTTATCAGGAATTAAAGAGGACCTAGCTATTTCGGTTAACACCTTTTCCTCATTTTATACTTTAACGTTAATTTATTAGAAAAGAATCTTTTAGGATATTTAAAGATGGCTGCAAAGCATTTAATCGCTCCCATTCAATGTTTACAATGACACAAAATATTACTCAAACTTTCAAAATGAGTTTGCAAGTGTGGTCCACACAGCAAAGCAATGGAAATATTTTTTTAAAACACCATTTAAACCAGTAACAACAAAGCATCATTTAACTAAACATGGCATAACCACGTGCACTTTACTGAATTATTAATTTCTTTAGAAGATTTTGTATGTCTTTGAGCAAAGTGGATGGCAAAGCAATAGTGATAATGAGAAACAAACAGTAGTAAAAAGTGCTGTGTCACATTGACCGTATAATTTTTTTTTGTATTTTTGGAGAGAGGGGCAAAGCATGTTGAAATCAACATGAATCTTTCCAGGCTGATCAAGTTAGTATTAAAAGCAGGAATGCAATGACGAAAGCCGTTAATGAAGCAAAACTGTCTGGCCTTTTAGCAACACAGACAACTGTAGAATATATAATATATAAAGAACATCATATAGGAAGAAGTGAAAAAAAATAGTATTACTAAAAGAAATGAAGTATTACATTTAGGGAAAAAAATCATATAAGTGTCTGCTGTAAATCAGGTGCTCATTTAGAAGGAACAGAAGAAAACGTTTTCATCATCAGGTGGCTGAGACACCATTATAACTCACCACTGAAGAAGGTAACGAAGTTCTAATTCATAATTTGTGAAAGATTATTTCAGTTAATATCTTTACAAAAATTGCTGGTAAATCACACCTTCTTTTTTTTTTTTTTTTTTTTTTTAAGATGAGACTCGATAAATCTCCTCAGGCACTACGCAGGAATCATTTATTCCAAGACTATTAAACTTAAGAGTTTGATTTTTGTAAAATGCTGAAGGACTTGAGATTCAACTGCAGTATCGTGTCACTGTGGAACAGCCGATAGCTGTGCTTCCTAGGCATTGCTTGGTGCCTAAATATTATGTGGAGAAAATGTGCGTTCCTTCTTAGAGCTGCTGGGAATCACAGCTAGCTCTGCAAATGCTTCTATAATTTAGCAGGGGTTTTGTTTTATTATAAGCTGAAAGCTGACCTTTGAAGCACACTAAATTTTTCAGGACTGTCTTTTATGTGTAATTTATCACCACCTTGTGAACATGCTGCATAGCACTTCAGTTTTCAGTTAGTTGTGTGGTCTTCAGGAGGACTAATCCAGTGTTTGAGGCATTATCCAATAGAAATTTTGTGTCTCATTTCATTCTTCAGTTTGCACCTGTATCCTCTGCTTTTAAGTGATTTCTTACGGACTGAATCCTGATACATATCTTAGTAATGTACATAATTTCTCTTCCCTTTCTTTTCTCTTCAGCTTTTTGCCTCCTTTTTTAACTCTTTTTAATTATTTTTTTTTAAATACCAAAATAAGATAGGTATTGCATATTCTTGATGGGTCTGCTTGTGGGAGATGGTGAGTGATTGATTTCGCATTACTTTTATTATTTTATTTCTTCTTTTCTTCATTCATTATACTGTCTTTGTCTCAAATCTCAAATTTTCTCATGTTTTCTCTTCTTGCTCTATCCTTCTTCACACTGGGAGGCAGTGGGTGAGTGAGCAGCCATGTTGGTGTTTACCTACAGGTCAACCCACAAGCCTTTATTGACTTTTTTGTAATATTATTATTTCTAAATTAATATGAACCTTCAATTTAATGAAGTGGTAGAACTTAGCCCTCACTCTGCAGGAATACAGAAATGCAACTAGCTCCAAGTCTAATTTTGAGGGTTAGGCCAGGTGTATGGTGGGAAGTAAAAGTGGTTGTTTATATGTTTAAAATTAGGGATGTATAAGTATCTTCCTGAATTTTGTCCTGACTAAATATACTTTTCAGGGCAATGCTGGAAGTGGGATGCTTGTTACAGAATCTTTTTTGTGAGCTGCTTTAATGAGTCGCAAAGTACACATGCATACATAAATATGCATGAGGAGAAATAATTTAAATCTTTACAAATGTGCTGAATATTTGCATGGTCATTAACAAATGAGTTCCAGGCCATCCATTGAAACAACAGTAAAAAACAACAGCAGCAATCCAATCCTTTTTTCCTCTCTTATCTTGTAAAAACGCAGACTTCAAGAACATTAAGCTTCCTGTGTTAATATGGGACATGCTGATCACGGTGATTTCCACAGACTTTAGTAGGAGGAGTATGATGTGTCTTTCTCCCATGTTCCTGTATAGAAACGGACACACAAACATTTCCATGTGTAGCAAGAGGTGTTTCTGGATGTAGAAATCCCAATTAAAATGTTAATATTTGTATGAAATAGCAGAGAACCAGCATCTCTCTGTCATAGAAAAAAAAAAGAAGTTGTCTCACAGCACAAAAAA
>VXBJ01004734.1:321439-340250 GCA_013400055.1 Nycticryphes semicollaris
GGAAAACTACCTACCTCCTCTTACTCCTCTTACTCCTCTTACAAAAGTTTTGGCATCCTATATTAGGCCAGGTAAGAGTGAAATGTATATTTTAGAAGCAAAAGTGCTTATCTGGCGATTGATTTTAGAAGACTCTTTTCCCCTAACTCTAAGGGTTCCCTTTTGTATGAGTTGCATGTAAGATGCTGTTGACTTCTTTTTGGATAATATTTTTGTAATTCTATTTTCTCCAATCTTATCTGTACTCTAAAGTCATTTTTCTCAGTCTTCCACCACTTACCAGAGAGCCTCCATGACCGTGGTCCGTGTTCCAATATATTGTCTTCAAAAATGTTCAAGAATTGAAGACAATATATTGTCTTCACTTGGTGTTTAATAAACACATACAAGCTTTTAAGTGATCTGCTGCCTCTTCCCCAAAACATGCCCTAGAAGTCCTAGCTCCTCACAGATTACTCACGAAATATTTTGAAGCCTGAAACATGAGATTTTTAACCTTCTGTAAGTCATTTTTGTATCGATTGTATAAATACAGAACACAATATTTTGCCTGCATAACACATAGTAATAATAATTTGTACTGTCCAGCTGTCTGAGAGTAAAAAAAAAAAAAATTGCATATAATTCTACTTTAAATTTCTCTTGTATTTATTTTTATGAGACAGGTGGAAAAATAGTATACAAAACCGACATTACGTTTGGAAATTTCCTAAATGATGGGTGACCTAAATGGATGCTTCAACCGGTATGTATCAGATTCCGTGCTAATTGAATTTTTTTGGATTGCATATATCTGTTGCTTTAAGGTTAAATATTCACGGGTATTTGTGAGTCACCCTTGTGCACAATCTGAGCTATCTTTCTTCACCATCAGTCTTTTAAATGAAGTCTAAAAAAGGCGCACATATAAATATAGTAATTATAGTGAACCAGAATTTTGCTAGAAACATTTGGTCAGAAAGGAGGTGGTGGTAGCAAAGAGCATGAAAAATTGCTTCATAAAAAAATCCAAAAGGCCATTTTAACTGGAATATTTATTTATATAGACTACAGAAGTAAAAAAAAACAAACTTGCGAATGAAGAAATTTCTTACCCTTCTAGATTCCCCATGGAACATAATCATGCTTACCCAGCCTTGGCAGAAAGGTCAATATTCAATGTGTGTTTTTAACCCCCCAGATTTCTGTCCTAGTATCAAATCTTCCTTTTAAAGTTGTTGTACTGAAAACAAGAACATTAAAACAATTTCCAGATTTTAATCAAAGGCAGAATACTGTATATTAACTCCAAAAATAGATTTTCAAAATTAGCAGCCAAGAAGAAACTAAAGTGAGCTATTTTCTTTTTTAAATCACAAGCTTAAAAAGTCTTTGTTTCTATTCTCAACTTGTGCTACATCTTAACATCTGGGCAATTATGCAAACCTGTAAATTACATTTTTTCCCCTCTGAGTTAATTGGCACAAAATTATAATGAAAAGAATTCAAAACCTCGGTGCAAAATTATAGTCTCATAAAATGAAATTGTAAACATACTGATTAGCATGTAAAATTTTAATGAGACTGTGTTTTGATAGAAAAATCTTCAAACTGAGAAGTATGCAGCAACTTTCAGCAAATATTTTGCTTAATTAATGAATTTCAATAATTGATAGTTTTACCCCAGACTTAAGTACCATCACTGAAACCACCTCTCTTTTCTTCTTTTTTAATGAGACTGCTGTAAAGAAGTGTGAACTTCTTTAAAACCTATTCCTTTACTTCTGAAAAGATTTGGTACCAGAAAGCTGATGCCCAAGTGAAAAACGTAATTAGGGTTTTATATGTAGTAGGATCTGTAATTAGTGGTTTGTATGGTTATTCTAAGGCCAATTGTTCTTATAAACCTTCGCTGGGGATGGAGGAGATCTCACAGTTATGAGCTCTAAAAAATACAGGGATCTCGCAACTTTGACCTTAGCAGAGCTTCCATCTTGTACAGCTGAGGTCCTTTTTCATGGGATTATAGGGGAATGTTCCTGCCTATGCTCAGGGAAAGTCATTCTGCTCCTAAGAATGTCTAAATAAATGAAAAGTAGAGGAGAATCATGACAGCTTTCCTCTCACACACAGCAAACACCTGACACATTTTATATTAGTGAATATGTGTAGGGATACGTGTAAAGATTTGATTAAAAACCACAAGAAAATAAGTTGTAGAACTTCTGTTCTCACCATGAATTGAATGCAGGTTTTAAAAACGTCTGAGGATCAGTTTTCTTTGCCTTCATTAGAGCAGCTGGCATTTCAGCTATCACCAAAGGTATCAAACAGTGCAATGACAGACGCGATGTGAGTCTCACACTCATACCTGAACGGTTCCTACTGAAGCTAATAAAAGTTTTGTAGGCGTTAGGATTTTCAGAATGCACGTTCTAATGCTTTTGGAAATCAGGAAGCAGGAAAGATAAGTACTTCTTTACGAACACCTGCTCTTCTGAAATTTCTTGGGAACTTTTACAGGCCAGAAGTGTTGAAATAGCTAGTTTATTTAAGGCCTGAATTAGTAAACTCAGCCTCCATCATTCAAATAATTTACCACTGTTACCTTTGTCCCCTCAAAATTCAACCATGGAGGTTACACATTGTATACGTGACTGGTTGGCTTTTTCTGATTCTTTAGTATATATATATTAACTTAGAAAACTGTAAGGGCATATTTATGCAAATTAACAAGAGAACTTTATAAAATCCTTCAGATTCACCACACTTAATCACTAAAATGGCACAAAGAAATGCTGTCAGCTTATATTACACTTAAAACATTGAAAAACTGCATAGCATGTCAGTGTAAAGATTTATAACGGATTGAAATATAGTCAGAATGATCATTCTATTTATCTATATACAAATTCTTGACTGTGCCTAGCTCACCTTAACTGAAAATAATTTTATTTTAAAATAATAAATAATTTTAAAATAAATTTTAACCCCTCTCTCCCATAGACCTGTCTTTAAAGTCCATAAACAAATACTGTGTATTCTCTCTTCCACTCACTCCCGACTACCATCTCTGCTCAAATGGCCACCGAGGCATAGACTGCCCAGCAGAAATTTTTCTACCCCGTAGAACACACAGCAAGGTGCACCATCTCTGATTCCAGACCTCAGTAAGACACCTGGAATATTTTTTAGCTAATTCAAATTCATTTCTACCCCAGCAGATAGATATTTTCCTCTTTAGTGCAGTTAATTTTTCCATTCGCACTATTGCAGGCTCGTGGGGAGGGAGAGGTACAAATATTTCGGTTTTGGTCTTTTAATTATGTAGGAATCAGTCATGAAAGAATGCAAGTGCTGCTGAAACACTTTCCTAATAGTTCCCTCTTGCTTAACAGTTTTGCATTAATGCTGTGTGAAAAAAAATAATACATAATACAGCTCCGTGGCTGCATGAGTTGTGTATCCTAAACTAGAACAGGTTGTGGCATTTTGTGCCATATGTTATGCATGTCAGTGAAGTGAAGGGCATGCCTTGTCACATCGTATCCCATAATGACTTTCAGGGAGTGAAATATCATTTCCAGCTGAGGTGAGCCTTTCACTTCACTGATCTGCAAGTTAGGCATCTCAAGGAACACAGCTGTTTTGGGGAACTAGCCTCCTGTTATGGAAAAGCATAAGTTCACAGAAACACTAGTATTTGATTTACAAGATCCTACGTCTTAACAAGATATAGAACTTCCTGATAGAAATTGTCCAAGATAAAAGTAATTTCATCATGGTCCAGTTGTCCTGATACTGCATAAGCAACAAGAGTGATTTCACATAGCTAAGATAGATAAGTTTAATATTAATGGCAAAATATAGGCTTGATTCTTGCCCGACCTCCCAGAGTTTAGATGGATTTCCCACAGCAGGCGGGAAAACAGCCTGTTTGCTGTTTGTGAGTCACACCAGAAAGTAAATTTTCATTTTCAGAAAATAAAATAAACAGTCTGATTATTTGTAAGCTTGTGGAAGATGGTAACTAGTGAATTTTAAACATCATCCAGACCTTCTGATTTATCACATGAAATATGTTAGGCACTGGTGGTCGGTTGCCAGTGGTGTCCCTCAGGGCTCAGTTCTCAGGTCAGGCTTGCTTAATCTTTACTGGTGATCTGGACAAGGGGATTGAGTGCACCCTCAGTAAGTTTGCAGATGACACCAAACTAAGTGGGAGTGTTGATCTGCTTGAGGATAGGAAAGCTCTCCAGAGGTACCTGGACAGGTTGGATGGATGGGCCAAGGACAATTGTGTGAGGTTCAATAAGGCCAAGTTAGGTCCTGCATTTTGGTCACAGCAACCTCAAGCAGCGCTAAAGGCTCAGGAAGAGTGGCTGGAAAGTTGCCTAGAAGAAAAGGACCTGCGGGTATTGGTGGACAGCCAGCTGAACATGAGCCAGCAGTGTGCCCAGGTGGCCAAGAAAGCCAATAGCCTCCTGGCCTGGATCAGGAACAGTGTGGCNGGTTTGGTTTAGATATTAGGAAGAATGACTTTACTGAGAGAGTGGTCAGGCACTGGAACGGCCTACCCACCTCCCAGTGGTGGAGTCACCAAGCCTGGAGGTGTTTAAGAAATGTGTAGACGCGGCACTTCAGGTCATGCTCTAGTGCCTGAGATTGTTTGGTTGGGTGATTTGTTTTGTTTGTTTGGGGGGGAGGGGGTTGTGGTGGTTTGTGTGGTTTTGGGTTTTTTTGTGGTTTTGTTTGGGTTGGGTTTTTTTTTTTTTTTTGTGGGTGTGTATGGTTGGACTCAATGATCTTGGAGGTCCCTTCCAACCATGGAGATTCTGTGATTCTGTGTCTAGTTAGGGACTCCTGAGGGGTCGTATAAAACAGCACTAAAGCTTAAGACAAAAATTTTGGCAGATTTGAAACGTTTCCGATTGATTTACATCAGTGGTACTCTGTGTATGGAAGCAGGAAGCTGAGATCTGGGTGAGGGACAGCGTTAGTGCCATGGCAATCTCCTTACCTGATTGCAATCTACTGGAACAGTTTTGCTTGGAAGTCATCAAGGACCAGTCTCCCAATTAGCCATAGATGACTACATGTTTTTGTGCCATTTATATCTCTCTGGCAGAAAGGTGGCTAGGTAGAGTTACAGCAATGCATTTGCATTAATACTGTGGGATCAAAATGCTTCATTAGAATAAGATAATGGTTGATAGGTCCTCCAGGTCCCTCCTTCAGAGGTCAACTCTCATACCAAAGGATTGAGCTTCATCTACTGGATAAGAGGTGAGTGTCCTGATATCACTGCTGGTCTCTCAGACATGGTACTACCAACATACTTGTACAGTGGGGTGGTTATTGGAAGAGTCCTCAAGTCAATTCCCTCAAACCAGAAAAGCAAGTGGCTTAAAGGTTACTTAAACTTTACTGGCATTATTGGTATGTTTTTGAGGAATTATGCTACAAGCAAAGAGGCAAGACAAGTTTCCATATACGTCCATGATAAGCCGGGGATCATGATGATAGTCAATGACTATCAATGCTCCGGCAGGGGGATTGGACTGGATGATCTTTCAAGTTCCCTTCCATTCCCTGAGATTCTGTGAAATAAACATGAAAAAAAAAAAAAGGATTGATTTATTACTATAAAGGTATCACTTCATTTTCTGAAAATGCTCAAGGTAATAATAAATAAACTATCTCACCTCCTATAACAGGCTAAAGTATCAAGTTAGCCAGGCATTTGATCAAGGTTAACATTAGCTGTTTAAAGTTTAGCACATAAATGCCATTCTGACATGTAGGTTACCCCTCTTTGTAAAGGATTCCTTGCATGAGATGAGTTTTTCAGAATTTTTAGCAGAATTGTTACCATGTATTCAAAGCATTTTTGATGTCTTAGTAGGTGAATAACTTTCCCTCTTCTAAGAGGAAGTAGGAGACCTATTTCTTCTGTAGTGACCCCATGGCTTTCAGGATTTCCTCCAAAGCACATAGAAATTGCAAAAGTTCTCAAATTAAAAAGAAACCCAGAAACTGATTATAACTAAGGGAATCCTGAGTTGAAGGCCAGGCACATGGCTTTATCCAGAGATATTGAAAGGATACATGGAGACGATCTGTTAAAGTCTCTGCCAGACCCAACAGAAGGGCCTCCTTTTAATGAGGACCTAGAACCAGTACACTAAACTGGTATCCAGAAGATGATCCAATTGCCCATTTGAGAGCAAATAAAAGCAGCTGAGAATTTCTGGCCATTCAAGTAGGCGTCAATCAAAGGTTAGAACCGCTACTTGGAGTGACCAGCTTGCTCTGCTGCTTTTGCTTTTATTATAGAAGCTCTAATTTAGTGTACAACCAAAGGAAAATGTAAACGTATACCTTCTAAATAGAGAATAATAATTTAAGCTGCAATGATTTAAATGGAATGGAGGGGCTTATTTTAAAAAAAATGTTCATACAAGACCAGATAAATACTGATGCCAATTCTGATTAGTTGCTCTGCTTATATCCCTGGCAAAAAGTGAAATGTATCATTACACTGAAGCCATATGAGAAAAAAAAATGTCTTGGGCATTTATCTGCATATAAATAATGCTCATAATTTTTCCCAGCCTTGAAATGAAGTACAGCCAGTTTTCAAGATCTTATTAGATCTGACACATTAATTACAGGGTTGTTTTTGTTTTCCAGTTTTAATTTCAGGGCAATTGTAGTTCAAGCATAGATTTAACTAAGAGCTCTATTTTGGCAGATCCGATTGCTCCTGGCACATCAGTGTAATAAAGCTAGATCTTAATGAAACTGGAGACAACTTGGGCAGTAGCTCTGCACTTGATTTAGAGATGGTTTGAAAGTGAACGCAACGAAAACAGTTTTACTGGGGAAATGTTTAGAACTTACCCATTTCTGTTATCTGACTATTTAAACTCCTTTTCTATGGTACTAGCACTTTCCTTGATGCGGTGCAATGGTGCAGATTCTACCTCATTTCTTCCATACCGGGAAAAAACTATAATAAAGCTCCTGAACACAGCAAAAACAACAGACTAGAGGCATCTCCCTACAGCTAGATCTACATGCAGTTCAACTAGGCTTTCTTTTTAAAGTAATGCAAAATGCATCTCTTTTTACTAAAAACAATCAAAAATGCAGATTTCCTCAAACTATTTTTTTGTATAAGAATATGGTTTCAATATGGAAATGGTTTCAGTTCAGCAATCACTTGGGTTAAAATGAAGCAATTTCAGCTAAGCTTTGAAGTCTTGATAGGTTGCAGTGACTGTTCATGAGGAAATGAAGATAGATAGCAAACCTATAGCGTAGAACTCTGAGACTGCCTCACTCAATCCTGCTATAACTAAAAGCACTGGGACTAAGACTTCACCATGGGTTTTTCCTGTAGGCTAATTTACATGGGGGTTGTATGGTGCTTTACTTAAATTTTTTTGTGGGATTTTTATAGTTGCATCGCCTGTCACAGTTGAAGGCTAGAACTTATGTGGAATTTAAGTGCCAATTACAGCACTTCCTCAGTTGCATCTAAGCTCACCTGCAAGTACAGCAGCCCTGAGGAAAGGGACTTGGGGGTGCTGGTGGATGAGAAGCTGGCCATGAGCAGGCAGGGTTCCCTTGCAGCCCAGAAGGCCTATCCCATCCTGGGCTGCATCAAAAGAAGTGTTGCCAGCAGGTCCAGAGAAGTGATTCTGCCACTTTGCTCTGCTCTGGCGAGACCTCACCTGGAGTCCTGTGGGCAGGTCTGGAGCCCCCAATATAAGAAGGACATGGACATGATGGAGCGGGTCCAGAGGAGGGCCAAAAAAATGATTGAGGGGCTGGAGCACCTTTGCTACGAGGACAGGCTGAGGGAGCTGGGGTTGTTCAGCCTGGAGAAGAGGAGGCTCCGGGCAGACCTAAGAGCAGCCTCCCAGTACCTGAAAGAGGCTACAGGAAGGCTGGGGAGAGCCTATTTACAAAGGCCTCCAGTGACAGGACAAGGAGCAATGGGTTTAAACTGAAGAAAAGCAGATTTCGATTGGATATTAGGAATAAGTTCTTTACAATGAGGGTGGTGGACCACTGGAACAGGTTTCCCAGGGAGGTGGTTGAGGCCCCTTCCCTGGAGATAGTCAAGGGGAGGCTGGAGGAGGCCCTGAACAACCTGCTCTAGTTGGGGGTGTCCCTGCTGACTGTGGGGAGGTGGGACTAGATGACCTTTGAAGGTCCCTTCCGGCCCAGATGATTCTATGATTCTATAGATGTTGTGCGTAGCCTGTCATTCTGGTTACCATTAAAAATAGACTAGAAGACAAGCTGTCACACTTCAGCTCTTATCTGGAACACATAGAATCATAGAAACACAAGGTTGGAAAGAACGTACAAGATCATCTTGTCCCACTGTCCTCCTGTCACCAGTACTACCCACTAAGTTACTAAATCATGTCTTACAGAAGACAAGAAACCCAAACATCCTTTGGGTTTCTTTCTGGTCAAAACCTAGAAGAGCACTGTTCTCTGGCCAGATCAGGTCCTCGTATAGAGACTAAAGCTTGTTGAAGCTGCCATCAGCTGGGCCTTGAAATAATGATATAAAGCTCATTTTCAGTCTTCTTGCCCTTCTTGCCTGTTGAATGATAAATCTCGTGATGTGCACATGCAGTCCTGACATGACAAAAATAAAAGTGGCATTTTTCAAGAACGCTTGCGAAAGAAAATGACATTTATTCTCTGTGGACCAGAGACAAAATATGACATCAGGGAAAAATTTCAGAATCTGTTGGGATTCCAACACATAGCCTTTGGAACCAGGAAAGATGTCGAAGAAATAATTGTAAGAAGATGTCCATAGCAATGTATCTTAAATTATTACAAATTCTATAACAACCTTCATTTGCTGAAAACTTTGAGTCTTGTGACTACCAAATTTGCCTCATGTTGATCATTTGTCATTGAAAATGTGTGAGAGACCTTAAAAAATATAATTTGCAACTTCTTATCTCAGTTCTGTACTGAGCACAGAAAGATAGAGCAATTAAAAAACATGTTTCATCACTGAAATTTCATGGTTTGAATTTAAATTGGATTTCAAGATCTGGGGAAATAATGTAATAATGAGTGTTAGTATGCAGAAAGTCATAGAAAGTTAATGGACTTTAAAAACTGACACATTGCTCTAGAAGAGTTATTAACACAGTCCTTGGCTTCATAAGAGAAATAAGTAAAGATAGATGCATTGAATTAATTAAAGGAAGGAACTCCCAGCACAGATATATATATGTAAGGAATGACAGTGATAAACTATGAATTAAAGGAAGAAAATAGACTTTGTCTAAAAAAGAAATAAATTATTGAATTCAATGTACTTTGATAAAATTAAAACTCTTCTCTTTAGGTTCAGAAGATTTTGACACTCATTTTTTAACTCCTTTGAAATTTTCACTTCTGAAGTTGAATGACACCGTATTGAAGCTTTAAAAGTTTTTCAGTTACCCCTGAAACTATTTGAAGGAAGAGGTGACACCATAGTAACACATCTGCATGTTTAATGACAATGTTCCCCAAACTAAAGTTATTTCAATAATATTCCTGAAAGAGAAAGTTACTTAGCTGTAATTTTGCTTCTTAAGATATGTCATTATACCGGTGCTCATTATCAAAGCTCAGAACTCTACCATGGGAGCTGGAAGGACCATACCTGTTCTATTAATTTAACTGGCGTAAATGTGTACTGAAAATCAAAGGTGTCGGGACTACCTTGATGATTTACAACATGAAATAGTTTAAGCTGAATTAATTTAATGACAAAATTTGAAATGTTTTTGTTTAGGATTCACAAGGCAATGACAAACAGAATATACAGCGTCTGTAAAAGTAAGGCAAACTATCGATATATATCAAAGACACTTGTTAGTCCATTGTACTCTCAGACACTCCTTTTTGAAAATGATGGCTACTTTCCTAATTTTAATAGGCCAGAAAAGAGGGAAACATAAACACATTTTATGCAATAATCCTGCAAATAACTTAGTTAATGATCTCACAGCAATCAAATTATGTTACTCATACAGAATTTTCTAGTGCCAACCACTGTTTTCAGAATGAAACCTGGTAAGAGCATGAAATGCATCTCTGAATCAGAAAGAATGAAGCAGTAATTAAGCCATGAAAAATACCCATAAAACCTATGTTTACAAATAAAATCACCAAAATCATATATACTTTTGATCATAGGTATCATTTAAATAGCTTATTTCAGAAGTCAAGCATCCAAACTCACCACAATGTTCCAAGAAAGCAGGAAGAGAAATGTGAAATGGCAAACAGAATGCAATCAGAGCTTGGCAACTCAGCACAGAAGGTGAAAAGTGCAGAATTATATGTGAGATAGTTAAAATTGATTAGATGAATAAAATTTCATTATATGTGACAAAATGATAAAGAAGGTTAGATCTTCCCTCCAGCTCTTCTACAATTCCCTTTTAATTCTGACCTTAAGCTCCAAGCAGTTACAGAAAAACTTGCAACACCTGAGAGTCATTTCAATTCCATTCTACAGCTCATGGCCAAACTGAGAGGCAAGCAGGCCCTTTAATTCTTCTCAGGGATGTAGTTATCACATGCATGAAAAGTAAGTGCAGTCATGTCATCAGCATATAGAATGATTTTCATGCAAAAAGAATCTGAAACAGAGAGAAATAGATATATAGATAAATAGATAGATGCTCAAGATAGCATTAAGCTTTTAGTGGTGACTTAATGATAAGGTAACTCAGGTGACGTAAGATAACTCAGATAACAACCTGAAATTTAACAAATTTTAAAAACCAGAGAAAGATTAAAAAAGTAAAGAGAACACAGACACAGTTTAAAACTGGAAAGGTCATGAAGTGAAAATCCATAATGACAGAATCACAGAATATCAGGGATTGGAAGGGACCCTGAAAGATCATCCAGTCCAATCCCCCCACCGGAGCAGGAACACCTAGATCAGGTCACATCATAATGAAATGAGAAGAGACAGGTCACTTAAATAATCAGGTCATGATCTCCTTTTAAATCTCCATCCTGTATGTCAAAAATACCTCCCACAAATGGAGAGGTTTCAGAGATACAGTACAGGAACATCGTTTATTCAGTCAAAGTTCCCAATTATGATTTTAGAATCAGAGAATCAGAAAATGGTTTGGGTTAGAAGGGACCTTAAAGACCATCCAGTCCCACCCCCTGCCCTGGGCAGGGACACCTCCCACCACACCAGGTTGCTCCAAGTCCCATCCAGCCTGGCCTTGAACCCCTCCAGGGATGGGGCAGCCACAGCTTCTTGGGGCAACCTGGACCTCACCACCCTAATGGTAAAGAATTGCTGATATTTCACATAATTTCTTCAGTATATTCTCTCTTTCTTCTATTAAAATTCATCGAGGCTTTTTGATTCTGTTCTTCAGCATCAGGATTTGGCATGAAAGATTGTCACTACAGCTTCTGTTTCAGTCTAACCCTTAACAGAACTCCTGCATTCTCAGGACATTTTATTATTCATTTGAGAGTTTCTACACCCAACAAACCTTGAGCCTGATTCATCTGATTTTATGTCTTTTACTGTTAAAAGCAGATTTAGATCTGTGGATTCACCCCTCAAACAATTAAGTTGCTCATCATGTGTCTTTCTTGCCTGGAAATCAGTTAACGCTTCGCATTCGAGAGGGATAATACATACTAATCACACAAGCAGAGATGTGTTCATTCATTTTTGAAGTTATGCTGGCATTTCTAATCCTTTACAAACTTATTTTTTAGTTTCCTGTCATTTCTGTGGGAGGATTCTATTTCTTATTTTAGCTAAGAAATGATACATCTTTAAGATGTAATTTTCCACTGTAAACAGAAGAAAAAATTCATGTGACTGAAAAAAACCCACCAAGAAAATAGAAGTTCTTTTTGGTCACAAACTTCATTCTACTTTATAATTTTGCAAAACATGCATAATTTGCCAGATTCAGTAATTCTCCTGAAGCTACCTGTATTTTGCAACACGAATGAAAAGTTCAGATACATATAATTGAGAGTATAATTTCCCATGCAAGAACACTCCACAAGTATAAACCGTGACCATCTTTCACTCTGCCAAGGCTGGAGCTGGAGGATATTCCTGCACTCTGTACAATCAGCGAAGTTCAGGTCTTCCAGGAAAAAAAAATACTTGATGTCTAGCAACTATAACAAAGGAGGTGTCACTGAAGGAGTGCATTAACAAGCATTAATTCTTACTTAAATTGTGTGGCAATTTTTTGAGGGTTAGCTGCAATAAAAATTATCAAACAGAAGAATTTTATCGCTATCTTAAGCATAAAGGAATGGCCAGGTGTACATAGAATCACAGAATAGTTTGGGTTGGAAGGGACCTTAAAGATCGCCGAGTTCCAACCCCCCTGCCCTGGGCAGGGACACCTCCCACCACAACAGGTTGCTCCAAGCCCCATCCAGCCTGGCCTTGAACCCCTCAAGAGACGAAGTATCCACACCTTCTCTGGGCAACCTGTTCCAGTGCCTCACCACCCTCACAGGAAAGAATTTCTTCCTAGTACCTAATCTAAATTTCTGCTCTTCCAGCTTAAAAACATTGCCCCTTGTCCTATGGCTCCCTTTCCTCATAAAGAGTCCCTTCCCATCATTCCATATGATACACTCCAAGGAAAGTGTTTGCAATGCAGCATTCTCTTTCTTATCTACGTTTCACAAAAAAAAAATAAATAAAAAAATCCAGAAAAAAATCATTAGTGCATTGACTGGACATGGATTTTGTTTGAAATATATAGAAACCCTTTCCATAAATAGATGTGGCTAATGACAGCTGTCTGATGTTTATGATAACAGGAGTTAGGTAGGAAGTCAGCTCATGAGTCATGTGGGGTCTGTTCTTCAAAAGAGTGTGGGTAATTTTAAAAGGGACTACCTAATTCAATCTTGCTGCCTGGAACTGGGAAAGCTTGGCTACTGTATCCTTTGCTTTGAGTCGGGCTGGCAATCTATGCACAGTGGCCACATTCACCCCTCACAGCAGGATCCCCCTGGAAGGTCAGTCATGCACAGAGAGGAGAAGGATTCTCGCAACAGGGGCACAATCTCTTGGAACAACTGGCAGATCAGCAGATTCTACTTGCTCAGCCTTCATAAAGACTCACAGCGGCAGCTCTGTTTAACCAGCAGAGTTCAAAATTTGAAACCTTGTCCCTTACAGAAATTGGGCACAGATTGCTCCCGAAACTGGCCCCACAACACAATAACCAATCAGTTCCCGCAAGGCTGCGCTATTACCTTGACGACCCATTTAATGACTGGATATTATTAAGGTACTTTCTGGTGCTGTGTCAGTCAAAGAGGTCGGATGGGAGAGTAATTTGTAACTTTACAACTTCGGAAACCTGTTACTGGAAAAGCTTTTGTAAGCATATGATATTTTCACGTAAAGGCAGTCATAACAGCCACTAAAGGGAAATTGAACTCAGAAAAAAAAATTGTTGGAGACATTGGAAGCATGCTTAAACTTCTTTATATCATATTATCCCATGTAAATACTGTCATATGGGGAAGCCTGTCACTGTTCTTTATAAAAAAAAAATAAAAAGAAAAAGATAATACATACATACAGCTTAGATTAAGCAGTAAGATTCTCTTTTTCTCCTCCATTTGTGTCAGATTTGTGCAACCTCAAATTGTAGTTTAATCCAGGTTCTATTCAGAGCGGTTCAGGTACAGAAAGAAAAAATGTGATCTCTGAAGTCCATTGCTACTACCCAATTAATACTCACAGTAGCATAAAACAACTCATTGCGTTCCTTTTTAATTTCTGCCAGAAAACAGACAGTGTGACAGAAAATCACATTTCAGAGACTGTTAAATGTGGAAATGAGAACATTTTTTTTCGCGGCTTTCGCTGGCAATCATTCCAATGATTTCACCAGGTGAAATCATGTCTAAGTCACCCTCATTTTACAATGATGAGTAACGTATTCGATAGGTTGGATAAACCCTCAGAACAGCACCAACAGCCTCAAGAGAAATAGTCAGAGTCCCTTAGCTGTGACAAAGCTGTAAATTCTGGTGCCAGGTTGGAGTACAGTCCAACGAAGATCTGGAACTTCCAGAAGTCATCTTAATGTCATTGATGGTAATGATAAGGGTGTGCCACACATGAAAACATACCACAGGATATATACCGAGCAGAAGTTTTTAAATGGGAACACTAATTTTTATTTAGACTGTTTTTAAAGTACTCATAACCTGAGGCATCTTTCTGGTGTGGAGCAAGGACCAATTTAAAATAACTAAAAGTGAGCAAGTGATTCTGCAGCAAATAACTCTATGATTAGCTCTAATCAATAAAGTTTAGAACTCGATGTACAAGTTATGTCGATACTAGACTATAACAGGATAAATTGATTGTACTTTAGAGTGCTGCAAGACACTTCCATGTTAGCATTAGAAAGTGATAGATAATTTGTTTTTTGATGGTAATGCTTATTTTATAGACTTGATTATCTTCTCAGATTTGTGTAAATCAAGAGTTATTCTACTGAAATGAAATGTTAGAACATTATAAACATGTTCAAATTGAAGAAAAAAATGGTATCTCTCAAGGGGACTATTGAAAAGGTTTACAAGGGACAAAAATGAGAACATGAAGAAGTATATCCCTAAACAGGAATAAATGCAAAATAGTCCTCTTGTGTATCATCTCAGCATTCCCACACGTCTCAGAATTAGAGTATAGATGAAAAGTGAAGTATTATTTTGTTTTCTATAGCAGAAAATTCTAGGTAGGAAGAATTCCAGAGGTCAAGGCCCTCAGGAAAAAGAAAAAAAAAAGTATTAATAAATATTCTACTCAATTGATAGCAAGCTGACAAATAGGAGTAGCAAGAAGTAGCTAGGAGAATCAGATGGCATTTTATCACTCACATAGAATCTTCCTTGGAAGAAGAGGGACAATAGAAAGGCTTTCCTAAGTATTGCAAAACATCCAGAGACCACAAAATGTTCTTCTGAATGAAGGTAGGACAAAAGTATTTTGAAGAAAAGGAGAGAGGCTTTATGAGAGCAAATATTCTGATCTGGAGTGTTCTTCTGTCATGTAGAAAAAGTCTTAGAATTTCAAATTAGTTATTCCTGTTCTCTTTTATATGAGCTTGAATTTGGTCTCATAAACCTTAAGAGAACGCACAGACAGGCTTGTCAAATATTTTGATCTCTATGAGAATAGTCTTGAGAGTTATTCTCCACAGTCTTTTTGGCCCAGTGAATACTCTGAAGGGGCTGGTAATGGCCCACTACTGGGCTAGTAGAACCTAGGTTAAATTCCACTCTAGGGAACATAATTCTTAGATTTTTAAAAGGTTTGGCAGAACTTTAACCTGCAGTAGCCAATTGTTGGACACCCAGGACTCCCAGATGGTGAGAACTGTGTTATCAAGGCCAGAATCTGAACAGACCTCAAAAAAAGGTATTCTGCGTGGCTTCTAAATGTTCTGATCTCAGAATTATTTTCTATTGCCTGACATAAAATTCGCTTCCCATTGTCTAGACTGACAGAAATTGTATTGTCAAGCTAAAAAAAAAAAGATAAAATGCTTTCACATGTAAGTTTTCTCCTGCACTGAAGCTGTCTGACAAAAACATCATTGTTCTTAACAATCTCATCTTTAACAGTAAGTAATGCTAGGGTTGGCTACATTATTTTTTCAAAATAGTTGTTAAGATTGATGTATAGCTAAACAAGACTTGGAAGATGTCTAGACTTTGAGGTTTCTTTCAATTCAGACAAGTCTCCTCTTGTGAGCACATAAGAGCCAAAGAGATACAAATAGACCGTATAGGTCTCTAGTTCAGCATAAGTGACTCTTTCAATTACTTAACTTGGTCAGATATAACTGCTTAAAATACGTTGAGATAAGATAATTAAACTGTATTTCTGTATTTTAAATCTGTTTTGGCATTGAAGCCATGCCATTACATGAAGGCTGCCAAGATTTTTGCAAGCTTTGCAAATTAACTTTTCTGTATAATGCAGTAACCTACACTCTGTTCAGTACACCCAACTTCAAGGTTTTTCTGACACATCTCTAGAGGTCATATATTATATGGGATTAAATAATGACTAAATCTGAGGATCTGCCAATCAAATTGTGATTCTACCAGTTTGTAATGCCCTTTCCTTCTCAGAGCTTTGCAAACAGAACAGCAAAATCTCTCTAACACTTCATTTCTTCCTGCATATTCACTTAAATATGTGAAGAAATCTTTTCCTTTTTGTACTCATTATGTAGGAAGAGTCAGTGTCAACGCTATTTGGTCTTTACTTCTGCTTTAAAGTTGGTGAGTGCTTTGGGCTCCACAGTCCTTCCCTGTGTGAGTGGAAGGTCTCAGCATGTGCAGAGATCTGCCAACCGTATGGCTCAGAGTTACTGATTCTCCTTCGTCATGTTTTCAAGTTAGGAATAATCTGTGAAAAGTTCTATCCCCCTGTACCTCATGATTCGTGTAAATGTTTTGAGCATTTGGCTGCAGAAATGTGTTCATTATTACAGGGGTAAAAGACTTTGAGAGTGTTTTGTATACTCTAGAATCATAGAATAACAGAATGGTTTGGGTTGGAAAGGACCTTAAAGATCATTGAGTCCCACCCCCTGCTGTGGGCAGGGACACCTCCTACCAGACCAGGTTGCTCAAAGCCCCATCCAACCTGGCCTTGGATTGGGATCTCCAGGGATGGGGTATTCACAGCTTCTCTAGGCAACCTCAGCCAGTGTCTCACCACCCTCACATTCTCCCCTCTTTCATTTTAAACCCATTCCTCCTTGCCCTATCAAGAGTCCCTCCCCATCTCTCCTATAACCCCCTTTAGGGATTGGAAAGGGGTTTAAGATCTCCCTGGAGCCTTCTCTTCTCCAGGCTGAACACCCCTAACTCTCTCAGCTTGTTTCCATAGGAGAGGTGCTCCAGCCCTCGCAGCATCTTTGTGGCCTCTGCTGGACCTGTTCCAATAGCTCCATGTCCTTCCTGTGCTAAGGACTCCAAAGTTTGACCCAGTGCTCCTGGTAGGGTCTCAGTGGAGTGGAATAGAGGGGTAACATCACCTCCCTGGACCTGCAGGCCACACTGCTTTTGATGCAGCCCAGGACGCGGTTGGTTTCCAGTGTAACAGAACAGTTGGCTTTTTGAGTAACAGAGCATAGGGTAGTAATGTTCTCTTTTGAAAAGGGTGCTGTGATGATATTACTGTGCAAAACAGCTGCTGGGAGAAATACTCATCGGATTGGATGTGGCATTGCTTTAAAACGCATATATATACTGCCTTTTATGCCTCAAGCTGCACTGTATCACTGTCTGTATACATATATATATATATATATAACCTTGCTTGGATGCACAAGGTTATCAGTTGCAGGGGCCAGGTGTGCCAGATTAGGTGCTATATGTTAATTCTGCAAATACTTCTGAGTCGAGGTGTGAGTATTCTCATTTGTGAAGCTACATCTGTGTCTACATAAGTTATTATAAAAATGAAATGGCACTCAAAAAGTCTGGCACACAGGGTTCAACTTTTGGTGGTTTTTTTTGGGTTTTTTTTTTTTTTTGCTTGTTTGTTTTCACAGTTTTCACCCTTAAAATTTTGAAGACCCCCTCCCCGATAATTCTGGTAAAACCTTCACTGTTGTCTTGTCAATGCTGGAGCTTGCAAAACCATGTAATATACTTTGTGCTAGACTCATATTGAATTTAATTCATGCCAACTTGTTATGAGCTGGTCTGAAGCGTGACTGACATCACTGTGTTGTCACCATCCCCTTTTTACTGGGTTGAGCAGAAAATGGTGGCTGCCACTGCATTTTGTCGAGAACTGCTATCGTTAGGCATGCTCTGAAAAATATCTGCTAGATGTAAGTGTTTGTGTGATGTGGAGAGAGCCGGTGGAGTGGTGCTGCTATTTAAATGCTAAGATTTGTCTTAAAAAACAGGGAAAGAGAGTCTTCCTCCTTCCCCCCTGATTTGCCCTGAGGACATTCGAAAGTGGCTGCTAGTGTGGAGTTCAACACTTAGGCTTAGTTGAAGCTGATAAGGGACCCTTAAGCTTATCTCCTGAACTTTGTCCAAATTCAGTTATGCAGCCCCAGTCTCGGAGGGTGAAATCGTTTGGACGTGGCCTTTGGTGATCCTGAAATTCTGACTGGGAGAATAAAGTCACTGATGTAGATTCCGGAGGCCCTTCAGGCTCTCTGGATCTGACCTTTGCCGTGGCTGTTATCCTTCAGCCAGCGTTAAGAAAAAAAAAAAGCAGTGGCAAAGTCGTTTAAATGCAGCAGGGAGGTTTGGTTGGTTGGGGTTTTTTTTTGTCTTATCTGAGAAAATGTGAGGGGCAAACATCACGTGTGTGTGTGTGTGTGTGTGTGCGTGCGTGTTGTGTGTGTGATGGCAGAATAAAACTCAGTACGGACCGTCACCAACATAAACACTGAAATGAAGTGTGCAAAGGAAAAGTGAAAAAACATTTTCCCTGCGGGACAGTGAAGGTGAAGCAGGGATGAAACACGTTGGGAAGGTTGAGTTTTATTTTGCTGTCTCTGCTGAAGCTCTTTGAGACTCACTGAGACCAGTCTCAAGCACTGATTGCGTTACTGTTACATACTGGTCCTGGCAAATTATCTGATAAGGAAAGAGGCCCAGGGTGGTTTCTTTTGATGGAAAAATATTGCTTTATATATATATATATCTACTGGATGTTATTCATATTATAAAGTAAAAGGGAGAAGCCGAATAGTTAAAAAACTCATGGCCA
>VXBJ01004737.1:0-19021 GCA_013400055.1 Nycticryphes semicollaris
TTGTCTCTCAGGACTACCTCCCCTAGATACATAGGAAGATACATTACTTATTTTAATACATAGACAATTATATGTGCTTTGAATTATTGCATTTTTTAATATATATTTATACGTGTAGAAATAAGTTATTGCAAGTGTGAATCTGGATATCAAAGAATTTCTTATGGAGAAACACTTGAAAACAATTAGATAAAATAGTAACAGTTTTAGATTCCTTTTAATGAGAGGTAGTACCATGAGCTGTTTTGAAGTTTTATAGACAGACATTGAGCTCCTAATTCCTCAATTATTTTGCATAACTAAATATTCCTTCCTTTATTTAACATTTTATTGGGTTTTATTTAATGTAATTTATAAAGCATTTTGCTTCTGACATTGTCTTCTGTGCAAGTGAATGAATAAATAAGCAATGGCAACAAAAATCTAGTCATATCTATACTACATCTCTTTGGAATACATGTTTCTTTTATGATGGATCAGATTAATATATGACCACAGTGACAGCTCTTATCACAGTTATTCTGATGATGTATTAGTGTAGTATATAATCATAGTGCTGTCACTGTGATGATGTATTAGTGTGCTGCATCATCAGATTGATTGTGAAAGCAAACTGTGCCTAAACCAGAAAGCATTGAGTATGTCCGTTGTAGAATTCTTCTAAGCTCTGCCTGTATATCCATTTGTATACTTTTACAGGGAGAAAGCTTTTATAATAGTTTAATGTTCCCACATTCTTTCTGCTTTCTATTTTCACACTTCTGTTCTATCCTCTCTTTTCTTTCCACTCACTTAATTTGTCCTTCCAGGTTACTTTTCCTATTGCTTCTACATACAACCCTTCCCCATTTTACCACAGATCTAGTCTCTAGTCTTCCTTGTTCACCTTCCACATGTCCTCTCCTGTTCTGCTTTTCCACCATTGCTTAAACCATTTTTTTTCTAATTTTGTTAATCTGTCTCTTATCCTTCTTTCATTCTAGGTGTTCCCTGCAATATCTATTCTACCTTTCTGAAAAAGGTGATCTCCGACTTCTATATTTGTATTTCATTTGGATTCTGTAATTGTCATAACATCTGTATTTTAGTGCCCTTTTCTGCATATCTCCTCCATTTTTTCAAAGAAGGTGAGGTGAGGCAGGGTGAGACAAGGTAGGGTGGGAAGGGAAGTTATGGTAAGTCACCTACAGGTGCTTACAGTTGGTCACTATCTGAAATAGGATATGAGCTGGGTAGTCTTCAGTCTTTAAAAGGACAGCGTGTCCCCTTACGCATTTTCTCTGATTTATCTTGTCAATGAACACCAATTTAGCTACTGTTCCAATTAAGGACTCAGTTCTCTCTTAGAACAGAAAGGTACAAGTCTGGAATACAAATCGAAATATTAGTCCATGCTATTCACAGATCAAGAAAAAGAGATTTTTTTATTTATTTATTTTTTAACTATTTGTCTCTTGAAAGGTTTCCTCTTTATCTTAAAAAAAATCTTCAACTTTTACATTTTTTAAGTACAAAAACTTATATCTCCATGAAAAAATATTGATGCAAAGTACTTTCAAAAGTCGTCCTTTTCTCAGATCCTTAGCCATGTTTTTCACCCTAGAAAAGAAAGAAGTTCTCTGTACATACCTCAAGAGGTGGGTAGTTCAACATTCTTATGTTGAAAAAGTCTGCTCAAACATCTTAAACTGAATATCCAGGAGCAGGAAGGGTAGTGGATGCAAAAGGAAAAAAAAAATGCCAAAACAAAAAACCTTTATTGATATTTTGTATAAAACCTTAATTGGAAGATTTCAAGTAGTGTACTGGTGGCTGTGTTTCACGAGTTTTCTTTCCTCTCTTTTTCAAGTATGCACTTCTGATCAGATCTTCTGCATATTTCATTTTATGTGTAGTAACAACCCTTGTAAGAAAATTAATTCCTCGCTTTTGTTAACAAAATATCTTTCTGATTGAAACTAGACATTTTTTAGGTAGAGTATCAAACTGATCCTCTGTAAGATATGCTTAGCATATTTGTATGACTTACTAGCAGTAGTCCAGTAAGAATTAAATAATTAATTTAAGAAAATGACTACAGTAGGTATGGTTTCCTTTATCTTCCTATGTCTTTACCTTAAGATTACATTTATGTAAATCATTACTAATAATAAATATATAATGAATATAATTAATATTTCATCAATATTTCCTGTGAAATCTTCATAACTGAAAATAAATAATCAAATATAACAAAAGTAATTGCAGTAAAGCATTTTTTGATCAATAAACTTCAAACTAACTCCTGCATAAAAATATTGGTATCGAAAGAATTATTTAGCATGTACAGATAAAAAAAAATCAAAAGTAGAGAAATATAAAAGAACAAAGGGAACAAAAAACCAAAAATCTGCTAACATAATTAAGCTCAGCAAATGGAAAAAAAAAAAAAAAAGTTTCAGAATAGTTGAAATTAAGTACAATTTTAGAAGAAAAAATACTTTTTCTAGAAAATATACCGAAGTATTCATCCACAAGTAATTTTCCATAGGATATTGAAAAGTTATTTTTTCTCACTACTACAGAGTAAATTTCCTTCATAAACATTACACTGAGTTCATTATTATTATTTTGTCTGTCATAATGGTATTTACTATTGGACCATTTAAAAAACCACAAAATATAGATTTTAGCCTACAGTCCATTGTTCTTCTTGCAAGAAACCAAACTATTCAGGTGTGATGAAATATCTTAAATTATTGCTGGAGTAATCAAGCAGTATATAGTAATGAGAAAGTGTAAACTAGAATAGGTGAGTGGTTTTGACTTTACTGGCCACACTTAAAATCATAAACTAGGGTGACTTTCCATGAACTGTCAAATATTTTTTCAGTTCTTTCACCGTGCTTATGCCTTGCTTGTTTGTTTATTTCTATATTATAATGTTACTAACATCCAGTGCTCTCTATTTTCATGTCTCATGAGGGAATGAAAAATGTTTTCCTCTAACTTTCTGACTCTGTTCTCCATGGGCCTATCTTTACATTATCAGTCACACCTTTACTTTATTTATTCTGAATGTTTACAGTATTTCATTAAAAGAAACAAAGATTCTGATTTATTCTTCATTACAGAGAAGACAAGAAAACATACATGACTTGCTTATTTAAGCATAAAAAGTTTATATACACAAAATAGCAATGACTACCTATATTCAGTCCTAAAGAAATTGCTATTTCCTCAGAAGTGGAGGACTGTTTGTACTGAATTTAACTGAGTTTTAACTGAAACCTTTCCCAATCTTTATCAAAAGTTAAAATACAAGGTGTTTCCTTGTATTTTTCCATTTTTTGGTTTGTCAAGTATTCTCAAATCTGGTCTAACTATATTTTGTTCATATTCCAAAAAGAGTAAATGAAGAAAAACAGGACACAAAATGTAAGCTTGCTTGGTGAAGCTTGGATGTTGCTTGTTATGCTATGAAGCATTCACTAATATTGAAGAATTTAATTAGGAAAGTTGTAAATAAAAATATAGTACAACTTGATACCTTGCTCTAATGTTTTATTTTAACTAAAGCTCACTGTTTGCATTCTATATCCAAACTAACTCTTTCAGGTATTTAAAACTTGACAACATACACCCAGATGGAAATGGTTAAAACCACAGCAAACATTCCCTTTCGTTTTCTTTTAACAAGCTCCATTAGAACGGGGTATTATCTCTCAAAAGATTTTAAGCTTGTTGACTCTGCGCCATATATTTTAAAGAATAAAGCAGATGAGAATCCTCTTTGCCTTTTAACACTCCTCCTAAGGAGAGCATAGTGTGTTTTTTGCATTGCCAGAAATACTTAAATACATTATTTCTATCCTTTCAGTCTCCAGGGCATCTTTGTAAAAATGAAAATCCTGAATATTTCTCAGTTTTTGTTTCCCCTCTGATTATCACCTGACACATTACCTGATATTAGCTAGATAGCAAAGAAATGGTCAAAAGTGAAAATATGGTTTAACCTTCCAGGCATGTACCTAAATATGTTTTTTTGAATGGCAGTGTTTAAATACGCATGCATTACATTTGTTGCTAGAAATGAAAATGTACAAAAGTAAAAGTATCATATTATCTACTATTCTATGTTATTCTGATGTTCTCTCTCCATTTCCCTTGGTAATATGGACAGATGTACACATTACATAAGCCTAAATGTAGACATTTCATTGCTTCTCCTCACTTCAATAAAGGACATCCTAATAACAATCTATTATCTTTTACATTATTGCAATTATTCTTGCAGAAAATACTGTACTAGTCTGGGAGATGGCTTCTCCTATTTTGATTACTTACTTAGATTTCCGAACCGTTTTTATTTCAGTGTGCAGCAATACGTTATTCACAAACAGTCATCATCAAGGCTTCATCAAAGCATACATTAGTAGCTTTAGAATTCACATAGGTTCTCTATAGGGGAACAAAATCTAAAAACCAGAAAAAAGCATATATTAGAATATATTTCCATTTGAAATGGTATTGAGGGAAATGTAAGTCACTCTGCAGAATACACAAACAGGACCAAATTCCTGTCCCGGCATATTTCCCAATGGCCTTATTTCCAGATAGAATCGATGTGAAACACATCTTAACACAAAATATTGTATATCCTAAGGTAATAGGGGCTGAATACATTTTGCTAACCAAAAATTAGGGAATTTAGTGTAATTAAGCTATTTCCAGTGTTTAGCTGAACATACACACAGAAAGACTTGGGCTAACAATGTAAAATTACATTGAAAGATTTTGGCAGTTCAGAGCAGTCAACATGCTGAACACCTTAGGGGTCAAACAGTAAATTTAGTGTATGGCTGCGTGAAGACATTGATTAGAAAATGCAAAGGAAAGTAAAAGACGTAAATTACGCTCCTCAAGTACTTTAATCCAGAACCACAGAGAAGTGTTTCTTTCTGCATTAGGTTACAAAATTACAAGTAGTTCTATACGTTTTAAAATTTTATTTTACGGAGGACTTAACCAGGTTTAAACAGCAACAGAAGGAAGCAACATTATGCTTATGGTTCAAATATCCAAATAATGAGAAGAAATGCACACAAACGGGATTGCAATTTCTTGTAGCAAAGTTAAAATTCATCTTTAACACTCATTAGAACTTTTCAAAACACTGGTTAGCTTTCTTCATAGCAGCCTTCATAATGCTGTTCTTTGTATTGGTAGCTAGAATGATATTGATAATACACTAATGTTTTGGCTACTGCTGAACAATGCTCCCATAGCATCAAGGCTGTCTCTTCAAAACTTCCCCTTCCCCTGAAGACCAGTGAGCTGGTTGTGAGCAAGAGGTCATGAGGGCACACAGCCAGGAGAGCTGGCCCAGACTGGCCAAACAGATATCATAGAATCATAGAATGGTTAGAGTTGGAAGGAACTTTAAAGATCATCAAGTTCCAACCCCACTGCCATGGGCAGAGACACCTCCCACTAGACCAGATTGCTCAAAGCCCCATCCAGCCTGGCCTTGAACACTCCCAGGGATGGGGCATCCACAGCTTCTCTGGGCAATCTTTTCCAGTGCCTCACCACCCTCACAGGAAAAAAAATTCTTTCTAGCATCTAATCTAAATCTCCCTTCTTCCAATTTAAAGCCACTTCCCCCTGTCCTGTCACTACACTTCCTTACAAAGATTCCCTCTCCATCTCTCCTGTAGGCTCCCTTCACATAAGGTCTCCCCAGACCCTTCTCTTCTCCAGGCTGAACAAGCCCAGATATCTCAATTGGTCTACAGAAGAGAGGTGCTCCATCCCTCTGATCATCTTCATGGCCCTCCGCTGGACCCATTCCAACAGTTCCATGTTCTTTCTAAGTTGAAGACTCCAGAGCTGGACACAGTAGTCCAGGTGAGGTCTCACACGAGCAGAGTAGAGGGGTAGAATCCCATATTTGTACTCAGCAAAAAAAATCTGGGGGAAAGGATGAGGGAAGGAGGACACATATAATTAAATTGTTGTTCTACTGATGCGAACACTATGAGTACTGAAGCCGTGCTTCCCAGGCCTGGCTGGACATTGCATGCTGATGAGAAGTAGAAAATTATTTTTTTCTTTCTTTTTTTTTTTTCTTTGTTTTTGCATGCATCTATTCCTTCTCTTCATTAAAACTGCCTTTATCCCAACGCTGGTTTTCATCTCATTTTTTTATTTTCTCCCCCTGTCCTGCTGAGGTCACGGTCAATTCACCACACTGTCTTAGAATAAGATGAATCTCATACCAGTAGTTTCTATTTCTCTCTATTCACCATGAGAAGTAACCTAGGGTGATTTCATCAACTACAACAAATATACTTGGTCAAATGAATGTTTTATATTTTTTTCTTGTTAATTCAAAGGCTTTTAAAAAAGATGAGGTATATCTCAACCATCTTGCTTTTTCTTAAACATAAATAAAATGAAAACAAAATGAATCAATTTAAGTTTGAAAAATGCAATTATTAGGATAACTTTTTAAATGTAATATCTTACATTAAATAATATTGTTTCTGGCTATTTTCATTATATAAGACAGCCAAAAATGTGTGTTTTATGAAGATTGATGCAGTTTTTCAGAAACTGAGGCCAGTACTTCTATGTAAAAAAACCCAAAATCCCCTTAGAAAAGGTTAAGAAACAAATATTTCCGATATATTTTTCCATCCTTCATTATGCAGTTCATTTTTTTTTCTTGAAAAAGTAATCTTCTACACAGAAATCATTCATATTATCCATATAAGTAAATCATTTCTGCATGACAGGACTTGATTTACATCTACCTTCATGCAGGTTGGGGTTTTTTGGTTTTTTTTTTTGTTTGTTTATTTTTTGTTTTGTTTTGCTTTGGTTTTTTTTCTCCAGTGATAGATTCATTCAGACCAGAGTAGTACATATCACATTTGATCTTAGGAAAATTTCTTCCCTAAGAAGAGATACAATAATGAAACAGCTAAGAGGAAAAGGAAGAACATTTTTTTTTTTTTCCTCAATAACATTACGTGTTATATAATAGTATGGGAAGTAAGTTGTTTATTTTTTGAGGTAATACCTTGCTTCTGAAAAAATAAAGTATGTTAGTCTGTGCTACAAGGGGAAATATTAAGGGTTTTAAATTATAATGATGGATATCTTTGTAAAGTGATCTGTTTGTATCCCTGCATTCTATTTTCTTTTGAACTGTACGGGGGAAAAAAACCCAACACATACTAATTTTGGCTGGGATAAAGTTATTTTTCTTTTTAGTAGCTAGTAGGTTCTATGGTTTAGATTTGTGACCAAAAGAATCTTGGCAGCACACAGCTGTTCTAGCTATTGCTAAGCAGTGCTGACACACTATGTAAGTGTCAACATCTCCGTTTCTCACGCAACCTGTATTAGCAGCTGGAGTCTGAGCATGAAACACCTAAGTATTTCAAATGGGACGAAGACATCAAGATTTAAGCACCTGAATTTCACCCCTAGTTTACATTGGGACATTTATATTGAGAAAAACATGGAATTGAATTCTATACTTAGTGTTTAATTTTTTTTTTATTAAAAAATAAATTGCATATTTTTTCCCACTTGTAACCCTTAGTAATAATTTTAATTAATTAATAAATGTATATGCAAGAAAGTACTCTCCTTTAGGATCTTTGGAATTCAACAATATATAAATATTCATGGTATTGCTCTCCCTTTCCTAAAGGACGACACCTGAACATAAAACACATTTATTTTCAATGGAATACATGCTCTAAATTACTCAGGTTCAAGAAATGGAGCTTTCATAAGTACAGTTGCTAACCTTTAAGCTGCTAATTGCTTAAAGTTATGACATCATAGTAATTGTTTAGCAATTCATTTTATCCAGTATTCCAGGTGTTGCCATTGAAAAACTGCTTGTTTTCTTGTTTTCACAAATATAATATTCATGTAGATAGATGTTTATGTAAATCATTTTAATTGGAAATATATTAAACACAGAAAACATTTGCTTAGGATGAGGAAACCACATAGTTGTGTTAATGCATTATTGTTTAATGTATATAATAAATGAAACTGCTTCCATACAAAAATAAATGGAAATAATTTTAATATAGATACATTCTTATTTCTCATAATAATGTGTTGTGGTCTTTGATATATTGTTGAAAAGTTTTAAGACCTGTGTTTTAATAACATTATTCAAGAGCAGTTGACCTGCTTAGATAATTTCACAATGAGTTTATTATCTAATATAATGTTTAGTTGTTTGGAAAAAGGGTTGTTTTCTAGCATGAGATTTTTACAAGTTTAACATTGCTGTCTCACATTTCTAGTCTTGTTTGACAGTTGTGAAAAAATTACTAGTGACATTTCAAAAAAAATTCAAGGACATACTTAAAAAAAAAATGTATATTCTAAAAAAAAATCTGAGATCCTCTAATATATTTAAAATAAATTTTTGGTGTAAAAATCTAGATAGGTAATGGATGAGGTCTTGTTTTTTAGCTACTCGTTTTTTGTAAATTCCTAACATTTCACTGCAGATTTAAGAACATACAGATTATTCAGTTTGCTCTTCTCTTTTAGAATTCTCTGTGTTTCTCTCCCCATACATTATAATAACAATATATTTTAAGTCTTAAATGATGGTTCTGCAAAGTGCTTACGTGACAAGAAAGTGGGAAATTATTACAGATAAATAAGTCGCTAAATTATGACTCATGCTTTTCAAGATGCATTAAGAGTTCATGTTGTTGAAAGATGCAACATCAATGCTGCAGTGACATTCTGTAAAAATAACAATGATACTTCAAAGCACTGAAGAGAGCTGTGAAACAAAGCAAAAAAAACCCCACCCTGCAGTTATTCCTTTTCAACAATTTCCCAAACTAAAATTTACAAAAATTGTTATCTTTGTTACATCTCTAATAAAACTACTAATCAGAATTGTAAAGGAAATATTTTACAAATTGTTGAAAGAATGGAAATATTTTTTTGCAAATATAGAGTAAGAAGCCAGTTAACATTGCAAAACGTGTTTTTGACCAGCACTCTGGTGGAACAGAGAGGCCCTTTCGATATTTCAGCATCCAGTTTCATCCCTGTGCTGGTTTTATTTCCTTTTCCCTACATTCTTTGAGAAATAATTTGAAATCATGTTCTGATAAACTGTGTAAACACAGGATTTGGATTCTGTATAAATATTTTTCCGTGTTTCTTGACTTTAGATTGGCTGTTTAACTTCTCTCAGAACAGTTTTCTTCTAAAAACTTCTATATATTTTTTCTATTATTACTTTAGTGTAGTTTTTTAAATATNGTACATATTATTTCACAAAACCGCAATATTGCTATCACATTCTGCACTTTTGCTGTTTATTACTGTCAAGCGTAATAAAGTGCTTTGACATTGTATTTCTTTTAGTTTATCTATTAAAGCATTTTGAATAGTCAGCAGTCAGTAATAGTATAAGAGTGGGAGATGAAATGTGTAAATTAAAGCAATCCTTAATGTCTAGAATAAGATAATAAATTAAAATGTCAGTAGTAGATGAAAACATTCTTTCAGATGATGAAATAAAAAAAAAATATTGTATTTAAAATGACAAAAAGTTAAAATGATACTTTGAAATCCAAACTCAAATGCTTAATATTGTTAGAGGAAAATATATCATTCAGGATCCAACAACCCGAACAAGATGAGGCTGCTGCAGCTCCATTCTCAGGTCCAACCTGTTGCAAGGCTGAAAATTCCCAGCACATGCAAGCACAGAAACCGCACACCTCCCCATATATGTAGATACATACATATGTGGGCAGCAGCCTCAGAGCACAGACAGTATTTGAGAGTGCTCATGTGAACACAGGCAGCACCAGTAGTCTCACTCTGCCCCCTTTTGGCTGAGCAGGATGGTGGTCTACTACTGAGAATATACATTCGTATGTATGTATGTAGTATGTGCATATGTATAAGGTAGATCCCTACAGAAGCTGGGCTCAGACACTCAGTTTGCCCAGTTGCTGTCACCTCAGCATAGAAGCCTCCAAAGCCACAGTCCTACTCCAACTGGTTACAAATCCTCCTCATTCACACCATGCACTTCCTACTGCTCCAATCTGGCCAAGATCCCCCCAGTCCTGTAGCCAGCCCCACAGTGCTCTCACCCTTGGAGACGTACGGGTGGTCTCTCACCCAAAAGCGGCCCTTTGGGACATAAGTGCTCCCAGACCACCTCACTTGCTCACTGGCTGGTTCGGCTTGATGTTCACTTGTGGTCATACACTTACTCATATAGAGGCACTCACTCCGGTTGCTGACAACACAGACTCCGTACACACACATGCACATGGATGAGAGCCCCTTACCACAAAATAGTTGAAGGAGGATCTCAAAAAGACTAATTCACTTCGAGCCCATGGTCTGACTCACCTTGCTGGTATGCACAGGACAGAGTCCTCACTCAGGGGAGAGTTAGGTAGGAATTTAACATGAAGATATGACAGGTGACTCTGATTGGGCACAGGGCATAGCCAGACAAGCACACTTACCAGCTCCTGGTTGCGCAGAAACCTTTATTCCCTTATCCCCCAGTTTCCCACAATTGTTACTCTGCAAATCATCTAAACCACTCCCTTTTCCTGCCTTTGGTTCCTCCACTAAAGAACTTATGAGTCTTGTGCCATCCCAAAACAATTTTCCCCTGCATTTTATAATGGTCCCAAAGTCCTATAGCAGCAACCCCCATTAGTCCAAAATGTGCTGTGAAGAATTTCTCACCTTGACTCTTCCTGATGAGTTTCACGCCTGCACATGGGCTGAGATTCTCCTGGCACAGCCCTGGGAGGGGTCTGGACATGGTGTCCCCTGTCCTCAGTTTGAGCTCCTGCTTGCCATTGTGCCTCCCTGTACTCCTGTGGGCTTGTAAAGATGGGCCTTTTATGGGCTGATGGCCCCACTGATGGCCTTGGGAGTCACTGGGCAGAATTTTTGGCGGCTTCACATCTACCATGCTCTCTCTGTGTTCCTTTGTGAGTGCAGAGACCATGGGTTTTTATCACATAATCTAACAAGTATGATTCTAGAGAAATAAATTTTCAATTTCACTTTAAATAATAATAATAAAAAAAAGATAAAAGGTTCTTCCACAAAATCCTTGTCTTTTGAGTTGATATGGATATAAATTATTATTCTGAGATATTATACAGTAGTTGAATTTATTCCAAAGATTCCTTTTGGGCACTGAAGTGAATGACAGTGAAGAGACAGTAATTAGTAGACAGTATACTACCACTTTTGACAGTCTGAAGCATGACTCAAACATTGTTAGAAGCCTCGAGGACTGCGAGAATAAATTGTATCAAACAAAAGAAAAGCCAGTGTAGATAGCAGCTGTGGAAAAACATATATAAAAAGCTTTTTTTTTTTTTTTCAAGTAGAGTCCCACAGATGAAAAAGGGAAAGGTTTAGCGTCTTGCAATTCATAAAGATGTGAGCTTTAGCAACTTTGGTCTCCTGTGAAGCACTAAAAGATAACTGAAAAGCAAATTTCCAAGAGAAATGACTGTAGTAGAATCTTCATGGATTCATTTTCAAAATTTCAGCCTGTATTTCTAAAATGGTAAAATGAATATAACCTTAAACAAATAAACAGAGATTAAAAACTTAATAGGAAATATGTGGGTTGACACAGATTGGGCTGATTGGTGAAGTATACATATAGTTCTGACTTGATGTGTTCATTGGAACATAATTGCATCAGAGGTGGATGTCAAACAACAGCTTTTATCTGATACATTTTGCAGAACTACAGCATCAATAATATTTTATCGTCACATTTAAGAAAGTAATGTCAATAGAAAAAATTAATTAGAAAAAAAGCTGAGGTCAAAATCTTAGAACAAGTCCAGCACATTTTATGATCATGAACAGAAAGCACTATATTTTTTAGCATTCCATTAATTAGACACTTATATACTAGAAGTCATGATGAGGATCAGATGTGAACTTACACCCTGTTTTACTCTATTTATAAAATAACAACATGAAACAAACAACCATCCAGTGCTATGCCTCTAGGAACCAAAAATTTGCTTCTGCTTAGGGCACAATTACTTAACTTCATCTACTCATTGAAGGAAGCTTCTTTTTCTTGGGAGGAGGAAAAAAAAAAAAAAAGAATGTTATAAAAAAGAAGGAAGAAGTCTTTCCAAAGGCAGCAAAAATGCAAAAAATATTTTGTAGGTCTGCAGATATGCACAAATTTGCATTAAGTGCATTGAAGAAATATAGCACTATCATATTGTAAGAAAATATTAAATTTTGGTCACTAACCAATCTAATCTGGTGTATTGCAAAAATACATACATATTATTTAGTTAATTCTTCTTAAAAAGGAACTAAGAATTATGTAGGTAATGTCATTTACACAGAAAGAAATAGAGCCTACTTTTAGGTGCCTTGGTCCAATACTGGTGCTACATGTGAAGTTTGACTCCCTGGGTGCACACAGAGCACACTGGCCAACATGGGAGAACTCAAGAGATGGAGTTAAGGAGGTCCCATGTGCAAACTAATCATGAGGCTCTAGGAACTATTGTTGATTTTTGACTATAAAGGGCGTACTTTAGAACTCTTCTCTAGAAAATGCTCAACGTTCTTCTGGAGACCTTGAAAATACTTGCTGCCTCTGCTGGGTATAAAAACATATAACACTACAACAGTTCTTACAAGGTGATATGCACTATGCTGCCTTCTAGAGTTCTCATCAATTATTCAAATTGATGTCTGTTCAGACCACACTACAGCTCTCACCTAAGTGGAAAAAACATCCTAAACATTTTATTTCAATAATTACTCAAATATGTAAGGGCCAAACAAATCAAATTGACTTATACCATTCTTTATATGTATTAACCAGACAGCTTTTTTTACAACAGAGGGCTGAAAAATGGAATTATGGGGGTTTGCAGGATTAGGAAGCAATGATATATGATGGCAAAATGAAACGATAGCAAAAAGTTACAGCTTTTGCTAATGTCATGTCTACTGATTCATTCTTTAATGCTAAGTGAAATAAATCACCACAGTGCATGATATTTCTAATTCCATACTAGGCAGGAGAAGGATTTCAGCAGGGCATGGTAAAAATGAGGGGTAGATAGATAGTAGAGAGCTAGTTTATGGTGACCTATATGCAAACATGCCTCTTGAGATAAAACCCTTATTTCTTCATATTTTTCCGTTCCTTTGATATAGTGCTGACAGTAAATGTGATATTTTAGAGTTATATGGTATTTTAGAATGGTGAGGGTATATTCCCTTTTATTTATTTATTTATTTATTTATGATATGAGGAACAGTTGGATTTCATTCTGTGAGGCTCAGAAACAGGAAAATGTCACGTCAATGCATGTTATAGTACAGTGTCATGCAGCAGTACAAAAATTATTTGTCCAACAGAGGCTAAAATAATTTAAAATGTTTATCATAACTCATAAGACATTCAGCACAATTCAGTACCAGAATTCTCATAACACTTTTTTACAGATCTTAGCTGAAAAACATTTTGCTTGGCGTTTAAGAATCTTAAGGTGGATCACAGAAGGGAGAGAATTTGAATTTACACCCTTAGTTACTACAGTTATTTGGTAAATGTAGTCATGCTGGAAAACTTTTTAAAACAACATGGAACATAAGTGGCATATAAAAATAGGACTCACAAGCAGGAAAATATCTTGATACCTCTTGAATTACTACATTAGTCTGTTCAGGGATAATTGAATACATATTTATCACAAGTGTCTTGTCTTAATTTTCTTTGTAAAAAGAAAATATGTTTAAACTCACACTGTAACTGCTAGCGATTTCAAGAAGAAGATATACTTGTTTGGCTGTAATATTCATGTCAACATCTGCAGCACTATCACTTCTGTTCATTTTCGCAGAATGAACACCTACAAGTCTCAACTACTGGATGTCAAGTTTATGCCTCTAGCCAACCTGTACATTTATAAATGAGCAGGAAGGGTTTTGCTGACAAAGTTCCCTTATTTAACAGTATCATTCAACTAATTCAGCTCGAATATCATTAATTTTACATTTGACACTTTGAGGGCTATTTTTCCTCCACTTATTTCTGTATTATGTGTCTTGATGTGGGTCTGTTCATCTAAGCTATCTTAGTTGTCCGTGTTTCATATCCTAATTATTTGTTCTGTGAGGAATATGCAGTTTTACTTCATGATCTTCACATCGAGAGATAATTCCTTGCAGTCAGCTGAATGACTACTGAATGGTGAAGTGGACATTCAATTTGCTTTGAAATGTTGTATTCCTTGAGGCTATACCCTACATTTTTCACTTGTAATAGATATTCCTACTTCTGTAGTAGCTAAACCCAACAGGATTTATCCATTCATTTAACTATTAATAGAGACTTTCTCTCTCCCCCTGTCACAACTGTGATAGGTTCATTATCTCTTTATTTCAACTTATGCCACATTCCTTAAATATTATTTGGCATATTTTCACTTAATAGACTTTTAGATTACAGAACATCTCCATAAGTATTGTCATGACAGCTGTTTTGGGTAACTTTGGATGCATTTGGATTCATATATTATTAAACTGCATATTGAGAACAGATAGTCTCTCTCTTATTTTTGCCCAATGCCCGACATGCCCTTCCCACATACTTTCCCCTCACACACCAGTCCCTGTTTGAGTGCATTCCCGCAGCTCCAAGTCAAAGTTATTATTTTTATTTAGAAAGTATGCCCTTCAGTGTTAACAGGATGCTTGAGGACAAGTCTATGAACACTGAATTCTGTGCTGATTTCTGGCACAAAAGACAATAGACACTTTCAAAGTGCATCTCACAGAAACACTATTTTTCTAAAAATACAGTATTTTCCTCTCAGGCCCTGTGCGAATCTCATTTTCACCCCAGTTCCACAGTTTCTCTACATTCAGACCTAAGTTTCCTAATACAAGAAAGCGAACTCTGGTCATCAATACTTTCCTGCAACTCAATTGTCCCCATCCCAGTCATCAGAACAGATTTCTGAACCTGTTCTTGATTCTCATAAACTTGAGGATCTAAGGAAAAGCTGAAAGTTAGGCCTGATGCATCCTGCATTGTGTGGCAATAGGATGAAGAAAAAGTAGCTAATCTTCAAATTCTTTTTATAACATTATATATTTTATTTTAAAAATCAGTCTTATATTACTAAGCAGTTAATCAGAGCTAAAGAAATTTGAGACAGCAGGGTTCATAGAATGTTTTCATAATTTGTTTATAATGTTATATATTTTTATAATGTTGTTTCAGTCCAAATCAAACTGCTGTTCAGACTACTAATTTGTTTCTTACTTCTAAAATGACTAAGTCAATAAATCTTAGAGTGATGCTAAGTATCATGATGAAAGCATATGGCCTAGGGGATCATCAGATTGCACCATGAACCACAGTGGCATGAGAAGCTCCTATGGCAAGTGTTTAACTCTTAAAACTCCATTCCTTTTTATAGCAACAGCTGTGTAGATTTGTAAAATCCACGTCCAGAAATAAAGAACCTTTGTTCTGAAACCTCTAAACTTTTGCAAGAATGAGTCAAAATTTATATGTTTCATTAATATCATGTATTGAAAAAGTGGCTTCTACAATACCAGTACTTTCTGTCGTTGTTGCTTATGCATGGCTTTATAGCTGCAGTTCCAAGTAGAAAATTGACTGTTTGATCTGTATCTGTGAGCACAAATCATCAACATTTTTTTTAAACTCTTAGCCAGTGCCATAAAATATCTGAATCTACTATAAATGTCATTTTCAATGTATAGTCCTAAAGTTCAAATCAAAGTCAAGTAAGAAGATTGTTGAAACAAATATTTATTTTTTTTATCTTGGTAAAAATTGTTGTTCATGATTTATATTCTCTGTAGCAATCAAAAAACCCATATTGAACATAGTTTCATATAATATATCCCCTTACAGTATGATTATCAAACTTGTCTCCTAAAAATGCTTTCACCTCTGGAAGTCACTAATTCAGATCACACAGCAGAATAAAGAACACAGTTGCATTAATAGTATTATTTACCATTTGCTTTTAGGTACAAATTGTCTCAGTTTATTACATATCTGTTCAATTTATTGCCTTTCTTGCAGCTGCTTTATGACAGCAGTGATGCAATGGTCTAAATGTTCTGGGTATCAGGGAATTTTACAACTTTGCTTGACAAAATCTTAGTTGTTAGTAGATATATAAATGAAACACAGATATCTAATATCAGAATCAAGTGCTATGAGTGTATTATTTATCCGGAAACCCAGTATAGCTTATGGATAACTTAGACCTCAAAATGTTCTTTTTGATGTGTTTTATTGAAGCTGACACAGTTACTTTGATCTGCATTAGCTAAAGACCTTTCTCATTGTATAGCATCTCTGAAGCATTAATAATTAATATTAGCTAGGGAAATATAGAAGAGACATAACATTTTTGTTATTACTTCTACAGATAATTTGTATTTCAAGACATAGAAAAATAAAACCAACAATAAAATGAAACAAAGAAATAACTTCCCAGAAAATAAAATTAAACCATAGAATCTTCAAAATAATAGTTATTTTAAAATGCAATTTTCTTTTTTTTTTTTTTTTTGCTTTCATTGAACAGAATGTATATATGTATATTGTCAAAGATTTCATTCTCAACTAAAGTATCATTCACTTCACAACTTGACAGAAGGTCTTAATATCAGTGTCATTTGGGAAAAAAAAAACACCAAATTTACCAGCAAAGCAGTGTTTAACGTGTTTAAATATGCACAGCTGAAATCCAAGAGTGTGCATAAATGGGCTGCAAAGCCAAAAAAAATGTTATTGAAATTCCATTGGAAGAAATTATCTTGTAATTCCATTCCATTACAGAGTAACAATGGCAAGTTCTTCAGTACTAGCCTCTTAAAGACTGAAAAGAATGCATTTTAAGAGAATTCTAAACAATGCTGTGCTTGTGTGTAAAGCAGTATCAAACTTCTTTTTGTTAATATTCTCATAATTTAATATCTTTTAATTGTATTTTATGTACAATGATAGATAAAGTATATTAAAACACCCAAATATATATTTACATGGTTTTTTTGTGTACCGTAATCCTATATACTTAGAATCTGGTATTAAATAAATTGAATGCAAATATGAATCATGTTTTACATTCTTTTTCCTTTTATTTCTTCACATTCTGAGTGTTACTAGTCTATCAAGAAACTAGCAACAACAAATCTCAGACATTGACTGTTTAATAGTTCCTACTGTGTGCATGCATAGACCTAAAGTTGTAATTGCTGTAACTCTCATCCTGTTGAATACTATTTATATAAGTACAGCCTCTTTAGAAATTATTGCAATTTATCACAGGAAAAATTCAGATGCCAATGCAGTTACTCAAACTGACTTTCAAATCAGAGGTTGCCATACATGTAAAATCTCCTTTCCACACTTAATTTGGAGTTCATAAGTCTATATTCCATTCTTTGCAGGAGGAGAAAAAAAGAAAAAAAAAAGGCTTATGCTGTCTTATTCTATTTTCCAATGAAAAGTTTGCAAATATATTTCATGATATTTTTCACATTAAAAGTAACAGTTCTGTCTCTGTTTCACAATGACACTTGTTAAAAGTGGATGCCTTTGTATGCCCTTGTGGGCCTTGTGCGTTTGGATTTAAGAGATTTTCCTTTTGGTTCTTACAATAGAGAGCTAAGATATACACATGAAAGAGTGATTTTTAATTTTTTTTTCTAAATGAGCAACTTTCGTTTTACTCATCAGTAGCTATATTACTTTTTCAACAGTTAACCTTATTAGCCTTATATTAGCTTTTCTAATTTTTAAGATTGGACCTGAGCAAAGTTTGTAATGAACAAGACTAACTTCTATGTCAATATATACATAATAGTTAACATCAATATGTTTAGGTTTGTGGGTTTTTTACTACTTCCAAGCAACAAAACTATTGAAAACAAAAATAATTTTTTAATTCCTCTGTTCAGTTTCAGTTAAATTTAAAAATATTTTAATAACAATTCTACAATTTCTTAGTAAGACTAATAAGGAGAGAAAAATTCCAAAAGAAATCAGAATATTTTGAACCATTAGCAGAAATTTTTAAAGCTTTATTATTCTTCCTTTACTAATGTTTAAAAACCTTTGTCAGTGTTAGTGTTTAAACCTGAACTTCCTAGATACTGAAAATTTTCAAAGTTTTTCAGCTTCTGTGTGCTGCCTGGTAATCCATATATGCTCTTCCAGATTTTTTTTTTTTTTTAAATGAAAATCCTTGGAACTGGCTAGATTTAAAAGTACTTGATTGAATTCTATTTCCTGATTTAACTGAGCCTTCTTACATGCTGATGATGACTCATAAAAGGCAATATGTTTTAGTAGCCAGAATAAATCTTAGATATTGATTTAGAGACTGAAGAAATCATTACCTATTCCTTCAGATTTTGTAAATAAATTAAACTAAAAGCAAATTACAACCAAGGCAACCATGTATGCATTTTTATGGATTTGAAAATATGATATTTTTTGTTCTCGAGTATGTGCAACTTACTGCATGACTAATTCTGAAATTATAGTCTTTGTTTAGAGATTCAAATATTCGCATCTATTTGGTTTAAGAGCCTACATTATAAAATCCAATTGAAATTTTCAGTTAACTTAGTGAAGGGCCCATCCTAACTTACAGAACTAAATTATATAGTCACTAGTAATTTTTTAAAAGTTTAAGATTGTTTGTCTGCTATTCAAAGTCATTTTTACCCCTTTTTTCATTATGAGAGGAAGTCCATAACCTTAGTGCATCAAACTTGTCAAAGGAGTAATATCTGAGAAACTGACTCTTCCAATTTCATGTGTATTTAAAAACTAGAACTCATGTTGGACCCCAGTAAATCTGTTGTGGTTTCAGCCAAAATTAACAAAGCCAAACTGACAGATGGCTCTTTCTCCTCCAAAAAAAGAAGGGAGAAGAAG
>VXBJ01004737.1:34257-50889 GCA_013400055.1 Nycticryphes semicollaris
TGAAAGAAAGAAAGAAAGAAAGAAAGAAAGAAAGAAAGAAAGAAAGAAAGGAAGGAAGGAAGGAAGGAAGGAAGGAAGGAAGGAAGAAAGAAAGAAAGAAAGAAAGAAAGAAAGAAAGAAAGAAAGAAAGAAAGAAAGAAAGAAAGAGAAAGGACGGAAGGAAGGAAGTAAAACAAACAAGCAAACCAACCAAAGAAAAAAGAAAAAAGAACTGGGTGTAAGTTTCATAAAGTGTCTGGAGGATTTAAAACCATATTAATTTTGTCAGGAGGTACCCTAGCATGGTTGCTTCATAATAGTAGAAGTCTTATCTACTAAATTTATGACTTTTACAAATTTAATAATTCTAAATAAAAGAAGGCTAACAATGATTGACTATAAATTTGCATAAATTTGCAAGTGAGAGAAGTTAGGCAAGACATAATACCAAGAAAAACAAACCAGGAAGAAAACCAAAAGTCCTCCAACAAAACCAAAACATTAAAAATACTAAAACTGATTTCATGTTAATTTTTTTAGACATTATCAAGGACTGCTTATTTGGAACAGCAGGATATGAGATGCTTGTTTTCTTGTCATGACTGAAGCAGTTATGTACGGACATAACTTTAATGTCCCATATTCATTGACAAGCCCTACAATGTATAATGCATATATCTTCTGGTATAAGTATATTGAATAGCCATAAAAGTGTGGCATGTAACCATATATGAGTAAAAAATGTATGTCTTATCTCCATCAGATTTTAAAGTCAAATGTCTAGTGTGCTTCAATCCTTTTTGTGTGCATGATTGTTTTGCAATTAAGAGAAAACCAATGGAAGACACCCTTTTATCTTCAAATAATTTTTCTGCTTGCAGATTTCTAAAGCAGATGGCAGGTTACAACACCAAATGTTGCCCTTGCATAGTAATTTCCTTCCATAGGTCTTTGAACAAAAAAAAAAAGGATTTATTCACAATTATAACCATTGCAGAACCCCTTGTCACTCTAAGTTAAATAATTTTTGGAGAATATGTTATGCCCATTAAATTATGACATTATTTAGGAAAGAAAATCAAACATATTTCTAGTATAAATATAAATTAAAATCTTTGCTTAAAATACAGTATGGTTGTGAAAAGTAAATTTCTAAGCATTTACACATTTTCTAACAGATTATGATAAATTATAGGCATGCTCAACTCAAAGATTTTGTTTTCCAAATCTTTGGTGCGTCTGTTAATACTGTAGGTTTATTCTGGAGTGACTGAAATAATTAAAACTGATTCTTTGCATTCTTATTTCTGAAACACATGATACAACCTTTTCAGTATATTTCCTTAATTTATTTCATTGACTGATGTATTTTGGAATAGCTAAGATACTGTTTTAATGTATCAATATGTTGAGGTTTTTGTTTTTATTTATTTATTTATTTATTGATAATAAATAGGAAGAGTTGTATTTATTACCTGTACTGCTGCACTCTAAACTAGACATAGAAAAAATGGAATTCATTAGTCCAGTTACAGTAACAGTAAGGCTTGAAGTTAATAGAGAAAAAAACTCCTCAGTGATAATAAACTAGAAATTATTAAGAGAAAATGCTTTCTGCACCCACTGCTTCAAGGTTATACTCACCCTCTGAGGCGATCCTAGAGGTCTTCAGGTCAACAATGACAATTTACACTGAGAAAAGGCTGCTGGAACTTCCTCATCAATCTTAACCATCCAGCCTTCTCTGCCAAGAAGTGGTCAACAATGCAAGTATCACACTACAATGTCCTGTAGTCTCTTTTGGTCTTTTTTAGGTGATTTCTTATCACAGATTGTGTCTTCCACCCTAGTTCTTTCAAGGTTTTGAATCCACTAGCTGGGTCTGCTTACCCCGACCATCACTATAAGGACATCATCCGCCATCAAATTCCTGGACCTTGCCCAGCTCTCTCACAGCCACTCCTCTGCCCTGGTGATGTGCATGTCTCCTCTACTGGACAAGTTTCCCGGTTGGCCTTCAAGCTGGCCCCATCCCCGTGGCCATGCCCAGCCATCTAAATGTCTTTAGATCTAAACATCTAAAGGCTGTGTCTAAACCTGGTGCCCCTCAGCAGGCCTGATCCTGATCACTTCCCGCAGGCTGAACTCAGCCCATTCTCATGCCCACAGAACTGCCTGATGTTCTAGGCAGTGGTACCCATGTCCTGGGCTGTGTGCCTTTGTAATCATAGGCTGGTGTTTCTTAAACAGTGGCAGTTCTGGTCTATCATTAACTTTGCCATACAAGGTATTCACAGATGTGAAGCCAGAACATGTTAAGCCATAATTAATCATTAGATAATTTTAAAAACAAACTAAAACTGGTTCAGACCAAATCAAGCCCAGACAAGTCCTGAGACTCTGCACTCTAGGGCTAATGCAAACCTTTTGTTCTCTTACTAATAATATCAAAATCTTATTTGCTCATCTATAACATTAACACTGTAGTATAAATAAATCTCAATAATTTTTCTTAAGGTCACGCCTCAGTGCACCACATAAAACTAAGGCATTTTACTGTCTGAAGTAAAAAACATGAAAAAATGAAATTGTAGACAAACTTCTATAAGGCCATTGTGGGATACATGCAGATTTTGGAGTTTTAATTCTAATTATTTTCAGTTAAAACTGCTTCCTTAACTCATCCATGATCATTTGGAAAAAAAAAAAAATCTTATCTTTTAAAGTACTAGGAAGACTGGGAAGGAAATCTTTACAACTCATCATAGAATCATAGAATGGTTAGAGTCGGAAGGGACCTTATAGATCATCGAGTTCCAAGCCCCTTGCCATGGGCAGGGACACCTCTCACTAGAGCAAATGCCTCAAAGCCCCATCCAGCCTGGCCTTAAACACTTCCAGGGATGGGGCAGCCACAACTTCCCTGGGCAACTTGTTCCAGTGCCTCACCACCTTCACAGTAAAGAATTTCTTTCTAGTATCTAACCTAAATCTACTTTCTCTCAATTTAAAGCCATTATCCCTTGTCCTGTCACTACACTTCCTGACAAAGAATCCCTCTCTGGCTCTCCAAGCTTATATTTGGCATTTAGTTATTCACTGTTGCTTGTCACAATGTTGACTTTTTTGATTTTAATATTTTTTTTCTTTGTTCCTTCACACGCTACATGGTGTGTGCCCTCTCTTGCTGTACATCACACTCCAACCTGGCTGCTTTCAGCTTTTTCTGTTTGTTCTGTTTATCACTTTGCCTGGGGGAGCTATGATAAAATCATTGGCATTTAACCTAATCTGCTATTATGGCCCTGCATTACTGGCATGCCATTACTATGGGAACCAAATCGTAGAGGCAGATAACAATTATGCTTTTTAGCTCTTTTCCTCTGGAAGCCAATTCAGGGGAGAAATTAAGAATGGCACCACCCCTTCTTCTCCTCTGGGACAGATGTTTCCTGCAATAGTCCTTCAGTTTCTTGAATCTCCCTGCATAACCAGTATGCTTGTATTGAGGTGTGCCATGAATATGGATTTGTCTTTTCCTAAGGTTAACCAACCAGTTGGACATGTCACACAAGGATATACCCTGAGATGGCTAATTTGTGGGTGGCAATGTATGGGAGAGAATTTCCAGAGGTGTTCAGAGCATTTTTAACCTCTGATGTTCTGAGGCTTCATGCCTGAACAGGTGTTGAATCCTGTTGAAGTGGTTTGTGGGATTGCTACAGCAGTAGAGACCCACTAGTGATAAAGAGGCAAACCAACATGAGTTGCTGCACTGTGGAAAAACATACGTACCTGGGTAGAAAATATTTCCTTAAAGGTACCTCATGTAGATGTTCATGCAAGAGCCACACCACTGAGGAACATTGAAACAACAAGCAGGTAAAACCAGGCTACTAGAACTGAAGTCACTCAGGTAGACCTGAACTGGAAACGTAAGCGAGATCTATCAATAGCTTGGTGGGCTCATGAAACATCAGGAAATATAGGAAGAGATGCAATGTACAGACAGTGTGATGATCAAGGGGTAGACTTCATGATCAACACTATTACATGGGTTATCCATGAATGTTAAATGCCACATAAGCAAGCAACCTAAGTGATTAAAGCCTCTCTGGAATGGAGGACAGTGGCTGGGATACCAAAATGGGGAGGTCTGGAAGACTGTTTATATAATACCACCATAAACATACCTAGGTAAACACCAGGTACTTGCTATGGTGGAGATGACTACCAGATGGTTGGAATCAAAGCCTGCAACCCGTACAGCTACTTGAAACATTATACTGGGCCTTGAAAAACAAGTTCTGTAGTATGTAGTAACATGACAAAAAAAAAAAAAAAAGGATCAGACAACAGGACTCATTTGCACATTTGCAAAACAACCTTATAGATATCTGGGCCAAGGAACAAAGCACTCTTGCTTGCCTGTCCCTTCTGAAGAGTTTACAGCCATCCATTGCAGGACTCCAGTCATGCGAGACATTCCACATCACTGTTTCTGTGATGGCGAAGACGTAGTAGTGGCAGAAGATGTAGTAGACATCGTTCATTTACAATTTCTTGGTTTTATTAAACAGAAGCTGGATTTTTGTATTGGAGGGAAAACAATTTTGCTTTAACAGTTTCTATCAGTGTCTTAGTTCAGTGTACAAATATTTCTAATTTTTTTTTTAATGTAAATGACCAGATACAACAATCTTAATTGTTCAGTGGAGAAAATCCAAGTGAGAAAGAAGCAAAAAAATATTTTTCACAAAAATATGACTACTTAGCTTTTCATTACCAGGTTACGGAGAAGATATCTTTCTCTTCCAATTGCTGATCAGCTGAACTCCAACAGGAGAGATTAGGGATATGTGAAGGTAGCAGTGGAGAAACTTCAGGAACACATAAGATACACACTAAAATCATAATTCAGTGTTGGTGGAACTAAGAGAGTTTCTCTGGCAAGACTTGTAAGTGATATGTCCTGTTTACTGTCCTCTCAGCTCTTTTGAACTGCCTCCAGAAAGTGGGACATGAACTGATATGGTAACAAGGTTTTGAATGATCATAACTAATTCTGTTTCTTTCTTTCATGCTTTAAAAGAAAAACACTTGTAAACAGATTGTATGTCTGAAGAAAAAGATGAGAAAATAGGCATAAGAATACTTAAGTTTGTGTGCAGAGTGTTGTTTTCAAAGTCATGCTCTTTGATTTCCCACTTGGTTTTTTTATTTCTATTTTTTTTCTGGCTAGTGCACCTTTGTTTTCTTAATCATCTGCCATTTGTTGCCTTTTGTCCCTCCATCTTAGTTGCTATTTCAAATTAAAAAAATACTTAATTTTTACTTGGTTTTATTTGTTTTAATATAGATTAATAATAATTTTACTGATGGAAAAGTATTTATGATTTGTTACAATATATTATTTGTAAGACAGACAAGTAGAATTTGCTCACCAGGTATAGTTCAAGTTCAAAATATTTTAAGTCTAGAAATTCAATGCCAATAATAAAATTATTACTAACCCTTTTTAAAATAAACTCTTTATGGATGTTAGAAGCAAAATTAATGGGAGACAGAACACCAATAACTATGTTCTTTCTGAGAAGCCAGTTTATTCTCTATGATCTAAAAATAAAATCAGGTATAAAAAATTAACAGTTAAAGCAAAACAACAAAAGGTTTGTTTCTCACCTAATGGAATCATGCTGAGTCCTCAAGTACAGAAGCAACAGATAATGTTTTTGGTGTGGATTTTTTTTTTTTTTAATCTTTGCTGAGTCTCTCTTTTTTCTTTCCATCTGCCTGCAATCTCAGAAGCTATGCACTGTTGAGTAGATTAGTCTTATTTCTGACTTATTTCTGAGAGGGGTGGTATTCACAACTGCTGAGTTTAGCTTACCTCCAAGTCTGCACTTTTGGTCTTCCTAATTAGCCATATTGATCTTTTCAGAGAAGATAAGTTCTTATCAAACATCAGATCAATCTGGACTATGTGTTATTTCTCAGTCCTGATTCTACAGCCAGCTACTTTTTTCAAATGCACTCCTAACATGTAGTCTAAGAATCCCCATGAGGATATTGCCCTGTCTTAGTCACACAGAGGAGTACTATCCTCCAAACATCTGAATGCTCTAGATCTGAAGATCTAGAATGACACAATCCTGAAAGCTAAGGGCTGAGAAGGGTAGTTTAGAAAATAAGTTGATATATCTGGCAGTTATGGGCTAGGGATGTAACTTTGCTTTTATACCAAGGAACAACAAGAAATAAATCTCTGTCTAACAAGGCACTGAGATTTTTTCATTTTATGCAGAGCCTGAAGTTTTGCATTACATAATTTCTGAATTCAAAAATATGTTGCATATTTCATATGCCTCACTGAGTGCCATTCTTGAAATTGAAGTGCTCATGACACCAAGTAAGCATCTAAGAACCTTTCTCTAATCCCTTTGTCATTATCTCCTACCCTACACCCAAATCATGGGCACAACGTGTACCTCCTTTTGTTGCTGATAAAAGAACTGACAGACTTTGGAGAAGGTAATATACTTTCTAATTCAATTAGAAGCTCATTTTTTCCATGATGTATTATGGGAGATGCTGAACATAGGACTTCATGCAGTCCAGTCAAGATAATTCATTCTTCCTATACAACAAAAGTAGTAAGTCATGATCTTTTCTGGGGAAAAAAAAAAAAAAAAAAAAAAACCCTAAATTTTAAGGAATTATTTTTTTTTTTTTTTTTTTTTTTTTTTTTTCCAATGCTTTGGTCAAAGGAACAGTTCTGGCCCAAAAACTTTGGCCAGGCTGTGTTGCCTCATGTCTATTCTGTATACTGGAGCTGTTGATGTATAATTTATGAGATACTACATCTTGGTAAAGGGCTCTGTGTAGATTGAATTTGTATACTTTGCCTTTAGAGTTGTATCAGCTGAAACCATCAGAAAGATTGATAAATTGCTTCTTCCTCACAAGCAAATGTATATGTTCAGCTACAGGAATATATATGATGTAATGTGGGACAGGCAAGGAGGACATTATATAAGGGAGGCCTCTGCACACGTAGGGCCTGAAAAGTCATTAAGAAGAACAATGTGAGATGACAAAGATAGGAAAGATGACAAAGTAAAAAGCTTTCCCTAAGGAAGCAGCAAAAGGTGCTAAATGATACTGAATTTAGGACTGAAACATGTACCCTAAAGGACTTTTTATTGTGAAATATAGCATTATTTGTTGAACAATTGAACATCAGCTCTTATAAGAATAATCAAAGATGATTGGAAAAAGCAATGACAAGGTTTGGGAAACCTGAAAATGTGAATATTGTGCTGTCAGCACTAGCAAACTGGCTGGTAGTGAGACTTTTTTTGCTGTTGTTAATGTGCATATCTACATATCATAATTTGTTGTAGATTTTTCATTTCTTTAGGAACTCTTACATGAACTGTAATACTTGCTATAAAATATTTTTCTATGAAAATAATTAATTTCTTTGATAATTAGATATGTCAAGTATAAACATGGAACTGAAGAAAATTTTTAAAAAGTATTGTGTGTGTTCTGTGTTAGAAACAAGATTTTTCAGGGTAAAAACTAAACTAAGAGCACAGAATATAGATACATTGGCTTCTGGGCACAGTCTGACTTCATGTATTCAACCCATGCATAGAAATGAAGCAACACAGCTGGGAGCCACTGCCTGGAAATATCCTGTTATCAGAAACCTGGCATAAGTGATGGTATGTCACAAGCAAGGAATATGTGCTGTTCATTTTAATGGCCACGAGTTGTGCAGCAGTAGGAGCATCTGGTGCTTGAGACTATAGCTTTGCTTATGTCTCAGTATGTGTGCTTTCTCTTCTTGCTTACTCAGGTGATTTAGTACAACATTAATGTGGGCTAAATTTCATTGGACTGGAAAAGGATCATTAAAGTATTTCAGAAGTAAAAACAGAATCTCTTACAAATTTCATTCTCAGTGTTGAAAGTACTGTTTTGCTACACTGTATTTCAGGCACTTGCTAGTCCTCTGTTGTAATTAACATTGGGTAAGCCAACACCCTTTCAAATTTTAAAAAGGTACATATTTTTGTCTGTTGAAATTACATTTCTAAAAGCTACAGTATACTAATTTATCATACATTGTAATACTTAGTTCCTTTACCTCATAAGAAACCACAGAACTTCTATTGTTCAGTTTGATTCTCATCAAAGAGATTGTCTGCTTGGCAAGGAAGGAACTGGAGGAGACATGTAAACAAGGTAAATTATAATTTAAATAGGAAATACTCATAGCAACAATTTGACTAATAAGAACCCAGGTGGTGATCCTGAACCTTGCCCACACACACACACACAATACACCCCAAACCCCAATATTGGGCCCCCACCCCCCCAGGACGTGCTACCCAGCACCCCACATTCCTGCACCCCATAGCCCTAGGGTCGTCCCTGAACCTGGGGACTGCCAGCTCCTTGGAGCACCCCTCCCACACCCTGCCAAAGCCTTGGTACTATGGCACCATGGCACTATGCCCCTAAATTCCAGACACACATCCCTTACTCCATGGAAACAACTTGGCACCCCACAGACCTGGCAACCCCAGGACCCCACCACTCCCCACCACCCCCCATGGCCCTGGGGACATCCAACTCCTGGCGCCAAGTCCTGCCCTGGGGGAGGAACAAGCCCCAGCAGAGGTGAGACTGGAGCAAAGCACCCAGGCAGAGAAGGGGCTGGTGGGCACCAAGCTGACCATCAGCAAAGATAGCCAAGGGTCTCCTGGGCTGCAGCAGGAGGAGCGTGGCCCTCAGCCACAGCTCAGCATCTATTGCCCAAACACGGTCACTTCCCATTTTTTGGGACCAAATTTGGGGAATCTAAAGGGGCATGCAATGATTTCTAATAAACAACTCACTGCTGCTTCTGGCATATTTTAATCAAACTTAGTTCAATGAAAAAAACCAGCTGTTTGTATATGTTGTGACTGCTATGTTACATGAGTAAAGGTTTATTTCTACCAATACAAAAGAACTCATAGGAGCAATGACAGGTGAGGGAACCCCAGTAACACAGTCTGAGATACAAACCCCTGCCCTAGCCCTCCCAGGACTATCCCCTGGAGAGCCTCAACCATGGGGCAGGGAGAAAACCCATCACTTTCAGTCAGCAAGGGAAGCTCTCCAGATAACCTTCAAAACTGAGGGGAGGTTTACTTATTTGCAATGTTTAGGTGAGTTTGGGAAAATAGAGGGACAAGGAGGAGAAAAAAAGGACCAGTCTATTAGAAGCCCTCTGGTATTTATTCTTAACATTATTTGCATACCTGCACAATTCTCACATTTTTTGAAGATTTCTGGGGACTTTGATATAACCACAAACCATATTAACTGAATAATACTCCTTATATTCCACCTTGCATCCATCTTGAACATAATTACCTAAAAAACGAGAATACTGTGATTCATGGGGAAAAAAAAAAACAACATTAACTTATAGTGCTTTGAGAAGGAGCACTTAGATTAAGATAGTACTTTTTTATTACTTTATTATTACATTATAGTGATGCAGGAACATGTTATTAAACTGAACAGAATTTTCCTGATCAAAGCAGAATCACAAAGCAGAGTGGAAATACTTGGGAATGCAAAAATCCATTCAGTGGGTAAAGAAACTTGAGGGAGATTGGAAAAGAGGAATGACGCTTGGAAATACTGAAATGACGTAACGTTTCAGTCAAGCCAATTATCAAGATCAATTATCGTTTCAGTAGTATGCTCTGCTGCTCTGTGCCACGCAGGAAAAAGATAATAATGGAAAAAGGGTTTAATTTGTTTTTCATTTATTTCCTGCTTTTTGGGTTTTTTAAAAATCTTGGGACAAACTTATTTTTTATTTTTTTTTAATAGATGTATTGACATCACCTACAGTTTCATCATGGTCAATGATTTCAAAGCTGAAGGTAATGTAGGAAATTTTAGTTAAACCAACTATTTGCAAACAAAGGTGTCAGGTGACATCCTGTATCTCTGGTTGTATATAACAGAGACATACAGGATAAAACATTTTATAATATTAAGGAGCAAGTTGCGTTGAAATCACAAATACTTGTTAAAGCTTCTTTGTCCTTCACAAAAGAAGAAAATAAAATCCAACAAAAAAATCTAATGTGATACAGCCTCTTATGCTGAATTGGCCCTTTCTGCATTGCTGTTTCACACTTTTGCAGAAGAATTTATTTGAGGAATTATTCATAAGTATTATATTATTATCATTCCAGCTGAAAAACCTTGGTCATTTACTTAAGTTGATTGTCTATCAGAAAAAAATAAATTCAATTTACAGAGCCTCCTTATTTTATTTTTTTTAATTTCTTCTCTTCAGTCATTTGTGAATCTTTATATCTATTACAGAGTTACAGGACTGAAACAACAATAACATATTCTTAGCCATAAGGTGACCACCATAATTAAGATAACTTAACAAGTTCTGTATCTTTTAACTTAAAAAAAATTACAGTACCCATCAGAAAAAGAGAAACGTAGAATTTTCTGAAAATATACAGGTAGCTGTGCTTAGAAAGGCCATTCTTTATTTATATCACTTACTTCATGAAGGATCTGATATAAAAATCAGTCTTTATAAAATTGTTACTGGTATGCGAAGAACAGCATATACATTTTCCTTCACACCCTGCCCTCCCTGCCTTTCCTCCACTACCACTTTTCCTCGTGCTCTATACATGTAAAATTTATTTACAAGAAAATACTTAAAACCTGACCAAATAAATCATGCTTTGACTTGCAGAACAGCATTTTCCATTTTTGAGGAGATGTCAAGGTAATTGTTAGATGATAACTTCTTGATGAAAAAAGTGGATGTAGCTAAATATATTTCATGTTACACATCAAATAATTTACCTATATATTTACTTTTGTTTACTTTTGTTTATGTGACTACCCTCATAACTGATTGATTCCATTCTTTGCTAAGTGGTGGACAAATTAATTTTCTATATCAAATGAATTGTTTTTTTCAGTTACTGCAATGGCTAAAAAAATTCTCTATGTGGTCAAAATAAGCATATTTATATTTTATGCACTGAGAAAGTTATCCAGAATCAAGCCAGACAGTAATACTTGAAAAGCAAAGCAAGCAAGCAAACAAACAAACACAAAGCACAACACCCATTGAGAGAGAGTATCTATCGTTCATTTATGTGTCCAGTCCAACCCAGCCCAAACCACGATAATAGTTCATTTACATATTTTTCATATGCTCTCTTTTTTCTCTGAGGAAGCTCCTAAAAGACAGGATAAAAGGCAGCACAGAAACAGATGAGATAATCCTGAAGATCTGGTCCTGTGAATCTTTACTCTTTAGTCATTCCTACATTTTGTCTAAATCTGTTTGAGAGTTCTATAAATATAAAAATCTGTTAATCATTAATTCCTTCCCTCTAAATAAAAATAATTAGCCCCTGTTAAGTTTTATATAAATTTGTTTTATACATTCAAACTCTTTGTCTCCCCTTTAGTGTCAATTTTTAAATTCACTGATAGGAATCCTGAGACCCTTTAGGAAGCATGTGACTTCAAAAGAGGAAACCTTTTCAACAAGGACTCAGAGTTCACCAAGCTCATACAAAAGAAGGTCATAAGGATTTTCTTTTTTCAGCTTCAGCCTGACAAGGAAAAAGAAATAAATGAAGATAGTGGAAAGAAACACTTAAAGGTTTAAGAAGAGTCTGTAAGAATGTAACTTAATTGTCCTCTCCACATACAGTTAGCTCTTTTAATGAAAGATGATATTATCCTACAATAAAAAGAAATGGGAGTGGCAGGAGGAGGAATCTACTGAATATGTACAATGAGCAGAACCTTTCTACTTTCATGTCTCCTAGATCTTGTAAGGACAGTCTCAGCTGCCTCAGGCAATCAAAGACTCTACCTGTCTCTGCACTACTCCCAGAGAAGTGTTTTAGGCAAGTTCACAGTAAGGTAGTAACATGTCTTTCTGACCTGCTTAAATGTATTAAGTTGCTGTCTGTAAGAAAATTCATTTTTGCTTTAGACTTACAATAAGGATTTTACATATAAATTTTGATAAATTCAATTTTTTTTAGTGACTGGCAATAAATTAATTAATCTGGATGTTAGATTAATGTAGGAAAGTTGACATTAACATGTCAATTCAAATTTGTTAATAACTACTGTTGTGGTTAGGGTTGCAAATAACTTATGACATGCTCTGTGCTTGCATTTGTCTCATTTTTATGAAACTGCTTGTTTGTTTTGGAGACACCAGGTGCATTATGTTAAAAATGTTTCCTAGTCTTATTCTGTATGACCAGCTAAGCTATGTATCAGAGGAAAATTCTACTGTATATATGTAAAGTGGGAAATTATGTGATTTGTGTTGGTAATGACAAAGTCTGGATACCCATAACCAGAAAGTGAAATCTGTTTCCTTAAAAATGAAGGAGGGAAAATAAAACATATTACTAAAAGAACAGAAGATATATCTTGCAAAACTATCCAGAAGCAAGCCAGTTGAAGGGATTCAAAGATGAAAAACTAACATAGCAAGTGCCTGAAGTTTTTTGCTTCCCAGATTATTGCTTGCAAGATGCAAAACGATTCAGATAATGAAATTTGTACAATTGTAAAAGTCAAAACATGTTATGAAAGACATTTATTTTGCAGTTCACTGGCCAACGTATAAACTGCTGACTGCAGGCCATGTTCAGATGAAAGTTCTGTAACTTGAACAACAAGCAGAGCTACACGTATAATCACATAATGGTTATAGTTGGAAGGGACCTTAAAGATCACCAACTTTTAACCCCCCCACCATGGGAAGGGACACCTCCCACTAGACCAGGTTGTTCAAAACCCCATCCAGCCTGGCCTTGAACACTCCTAGGGATGGGGCACCCACAGCTTCTCTGGCCAACCTGTTCTAGGGTCTCATCACCCTCACAGTAAAGCATTTCTATTATCTAATCTAAATCTCCCCTTTCAATTTAAAACCATTACCCCTCATCCTATCTCTACACTCCCTGATAAAGAATCCCTTGCCGTCTCTCCTGTAGGTCCAATTCAGGTACTGGAAAGCCATTGTAAGGGCCATCCAGAGCTTTCTCTTCTTCAGTCCCAGCTTTCTCAGCCAGCGTCATAGCAGAGATGCTCCAGCCCTCGGATCATTTTCATGGCCCTCCTCTGGACCTGCTAGCCATGCTTCTTTTGATGCAGCCAAGGATGTGGTTGGCTTTCTGGGCCACCTGCATGCGTTGCCAACTCATGTCTTATCCACCAATACTCCCAAGTCCTTCTCCTCAGGGCTGCTCTCCAGTCATTCTCTGTCTTACCTATATTTGTACCTAGGATTGCCATGTTCTAGGTGCAGTACCCTGCACTTGGCTCAGTTGAACTTCATGAGGTTTGCATGGTCCCATCTCTCATACCTGTCCAGGTCCTTCTGGCATCCCTTCCCTTCAGCTTGTCAACAGCTTGGTGTCATTGGCAAACTTGCTGAGGGTGCACTCTATCCCACTGTCCATGCCACTGACAATCATGTTTGTCATGGTTTTTAGCCCAAATTGCCAAAACCAGACTGGCAGATGGACTAACCCCCAAAAAAGAAAGGAGAGGAAGAGGATAAGGAGATTTATGAGTTTAGAATGAACTGAACTACTTTAATGAAGTATTAATTCTAAAATTAAAATTTTTAAAAAAGGAAGAAAGTAATTAAATAGATACAATATATACAAAAATGTATGAAGTTCCCAGGATGGCAACCACATCACCAGCAGGCATCAGGAAAAGTCCCAGACTGGACTTGGTGACTGACAGGAGCTGGATTCCAGATCTGGACTCAGGAATGCTCCAATCAAGGTCAAAGGCAGACAAAGAGACAACAGTCTGATGTCAGCCATCAGAGAGAGAGTTGACCATTTGATCCCTCAGCTTTTATACTGAGCATGATGCAGATAGGATGGAATACCCCAGCTGGTCAATTTTGGGTCACCTGTTCTGTCTGCTCTTCCCGACAGGTGTGACCCATCTACGTATTCTGCTTCTGACCCTCCAATGGGGCATATAACGAAATTATCTGACCTTCGCTGTTATAGCAATAAGTATAAGCAAGGGCCTCTCTGCATACCATTCCTTGGTATAATCAGGTCTTACACTGTGAGAGTGAACAGTTTTCTGAATGATATGCTGCTAATTTCAGATTTTAGTTAGTTAGAAGAGGCTCAGCTAAAAGGGTAAAATTACTGAACAGAAAATTGCTTCTGTTGTACCTCAAACCAGGACAATGTTAAAAAGGACTGATCTCAGTATCGACCCCTGAGGAACATCACTTATCATTGGCATCCACCTGGACAATGAGTTGTTGACTGCAACCCTTTGAGTGCAGCCATCCAGACAGTTCCTTGTCCATCCATCAAATTCATGACTTTCCAGTTTTGAGACAAGGATGGAAAGTGGGACTGTCAAACACTTTGCATAAGTCCAGGAAGATGACCACTGTTGCTCTGCTCTTGTGTACCAGTGCTGTGACAATATTGTAAGAAGTTTGTAAGGCATGATTTGCCCTTGTTAAAACAATGTTGGCTGTNGACTGATCTCAGTATCGACCCCTGAGGAACATCACTTATCATTGGCATCCACCTGGACAATGAGTTGTTGACTGCAACCCTTTGAGTGCAGCCATCCAGACAGTTCCTTGTCCATCCATCAAATTCATGACTTTCCAGTTTTGAGACAAGGATGGAAAGTGGGACTGTCAAACACTTTGCATAAGTCCAGGAAGATGACCACTGTTGCTCTGCTCTTGTGTACCAGTGCTGTGACAATATTGTAAGAAGTTTGTAAGGCATGATTTGCCCTTGTTAAAACAATGTTGGCTGTTGCCATTCACCTCCTTATTTTCCACATGCCTTAGCAGAGATTCCAGGAGGATCTGCTCCATGATCTTGCTGGGCACTGAGATGAAACTGACTGGCCTGTAGTTCTTCAGGTCTTCCTTTTTTCATTTTTTGAAGATGTGGGTTATTTTTTCCCTTTTTCAGTCAATGGGAACTTCACCAGGCTGCCATGACTTCTCAAATATAATGGAAAGCAGCTTAGCAACTTCATCTGCCATCTCCCTCAAGACCCGTGGATGGATTTCATCAGGTCCCACGAACTAACCTGATAGCCTTCTATGATGGTATGACTGGATGGATAGATGAGAGGGGAGGGTGATAAATATTGGCTACCTTGACTTCAGCAAGGCTTTTGACAGTCTCCCACAGCATTCTCATAGGTAAGCTTAAGAAGTGTGGATTAGATGGTTGGACAGTGAGGTGGATTGAAAACTGGTTGAAAGACAGAGCTCAGAGGGTTGTGATTAGTGTCACAGAATCTAGTTGGAAGTCTGTAAGAAGTGGTGTTCCCCAGGGGTCAGTACTGGGTCCTGTCCTCTCAATATATTTATCAATGACCTGGATGAAGGGATGGAATGTACTTTCAGCAAATACGTCTGCTGATGATACAAAACTGTGAGTTATGGCTGACACACCAGAAGGCTCTGCCACCATACAGTGAGACATGGACAGGCTAGAGAGCTGGGTGGAGAGGAACCTGATGAAATTCAACAAGGACAAGTGTAGGGTTCTACACCTGGGGAGGAATAACGTACGTCCTGCACTACTACAGGTTGGGGGCTGACCTGATGGAGAGCAGCTCTGAGGAAAAAGACCTGGGAGTCCTGATGGACAACAGGATGACCATGAGCCAACAATGTGCCCTTGTGGCCAAGAAGACCAATGGCATCCTGGGGTGCATCAAGAAGAGTGTGGCAAGCAGGTCAAAGAAGCTCATCCCCTACTCTGCCCAGGAGAGGGCCCCTTCTGGAGTACTATGTCCAGTTCTGGGTTCCCCAGTTCAGGAAGGTCAGGGAACTGCAAGGGTACAGCAAGGGGCTACAAAGATTATTAGGGACCGANTTCCAACCTCATATCATTCTGTGATCCTGTGATTCTGTGACTTACACACCTCAGGTTCCTTACACAGTCTCGAACCTGATCTCCTACAGTGGGCAGTTCTTCATTCTTATAGCCCTTGGTTTTATCTTCCATTACTTGGGTCACGTGGTTAGAGCCCTGGCCAGTGAAGACAGAGGTGAAAGTGTCATTCATTAACTCAGGCTTTTCCATACCCTGGGAGACCAGATGTGCTGTTTCCTTCTGGAGAGGGCCCGGAAACAACATAAAAATCAGTAACGCAACAAAGCTTAGTAATAACATGTAGCATTTGCTGTTCAGTTTTAGAAGGAGAAAAAAACCAAGTTATTAAAATTTCAGGAACAAAAGTGTAGAAACTACATTTCCAGAGAAGAAAAGAGATCACAAAGAATTACAAGTCTACTACATGTATTCAAATATACACTAATTGAAAAATTATCATACACTCTCAGGAGCTGATATGGCAATGTTTTAAAACTAAAGAAAACAACCTGTGGATTAGGAGATAACAAGGTCAAAAAAATTTTTTGGAAAAAAACAAACAATCCCAAAAACCTCATAACATTTCCTTTCCTTTCCTTTCCTTTCCTTTCCTTTCCTTTCCTTTCCTTTCCTTTCCTTTCCTTTCCTTTCCTTTCCTTTCCTTTCC
>VXBJ01004737.1:51095-63839 GCA_013400055.1 Nycticryphes semicollaris
CTTCCCTTCCCTTCCCTTTCTGCATATGGATAATGAGTAAGAGAGGATTTGAATCCTGGATATATCTTAAGTGTAACCAAAAAACAAACAGCAATTTATAAAAAACAGCATCTAAACATCCAATTACTGCCTCAGGAATATGACAGATGCNAAAAGGGAAAACCATTTTGATAATCAAGACTTATCACTTATTTTGTCATGGTTATGATTAGCACTGAATGTGATCTAGAGTCTGAGAACCCCTGTCTTCCTCACATTCCTTTATTATGGTTTAATTAATGGGGGGGGGTTGTTTGTTTGTTTGTTTTTAATGGAACTGCATTTCAATGTCTTTGATTAAATGTTTCAAATCAACAAATGAAAAGCTTTTTTTTTTTTTTTTTTATTGTTGCTGTTGGGATTCCTACCTTTGGGGTTTTTTTTGTGGGGTTTTTTTGGCTTTTGTTTTGTATGAAAGAAATGTCTGAGAAAGTAACATCTTGAGTTTTTAGAAGGAGAGGAAAGGGGACAGGGGTCTGGCAGTTTTTATTTCAGGTGTTTTTAAGATTAGACTCTGTTTTCCTGTTCAACATATAAAGAGACATTTGATAACAGTAGTACTATCTAATTATAAAACAAATTAAATTTTATATTCAGATAATTTGATGACATATCTTCATAATGAAATATCTTTTCTAAACTTATAACCAAAATTTTATGTCTAATGATCTAATTACAAAACTGAAAAGAAAACCCCCAAGAGACAGTCTGTCTTCATCAGAAAGCATCCTCACATCTATTTTTTTTTTGGCTTAATATTTCGCCCAGTGGTCTGAAATCTCTGTTATTCATTTTGCTGGTCTTTCTTCTCCTTTATTGTAAACCATTTTACTTATTTAATACACATGATAGTTAAGAAAGTTTTAAGTTAACATCGTCACATCAAAGAACAGTATTCCCTTTTGTGATTGATTGATTTTTGCATAATCACCACATTCTTTCTTGATGAATCTTATCTGGAAATCACTGGAAATCCCTATGTGGAAATTTCCTAGTTCATTAGAATAGGAAGTAATGTATATAAGAGAAATTAGCAGGTCAATATTCTACTTTTTTTGCTTTTTACTTTTTCTTCTTTTTACCTTTTCTGCTTTTTATCTCCTCTGAGTAATTTTTTTTCCATTTCTACTTCTGTGCCAGTAAGTTGCCCATCACAGATCTCTAAATGTCATTCTCTAGAATAATTTCATAACATTCACTTAAATGTCTGGCTTTATACTTGATCTTCTGTCTTCTCAATATAGGTCAAGTGCAATTCTTTCTCTGAATTTTTATTGATGTTAGTGGAATTGAACCAGACTGAAGTAGCCTGAATCCGAATTACAGTGAAAGAAGATTTAAGTTTCAGTTACCATAGATTCTCATACTGCTGCAAATTTATCTGTTTCCCCTCTGATTAATTATATATTTCACTTTGTAATATGCCGTACTCAGCTCTTTCCATCTACTGAGGAATGCTACACTCTCAAAGAAAATCAGTGTTACAAATGACAAATTAAATCTCTTAAAGCCATGACTGTATAAAATAAGCTCAAAAAGTTCCAAGAAGTCTGACATATACATATGATATACTGGCAAAGTTTGCTGTTGAATTTGTTGAATTTGAAGACTGACAACATACAAGTTATCACTTGTACTTGATAATTTATCATCCGTACTCAGTAGTCTATCTACCAAAGAGATACTCTAAATTTCACCTTATCTATGAGAATCAATCTGTTCTGACAGCTGGAAATGTTGAAAAGAGTCTTCCAGGCATACCAGTAGGTTCGATTTGGAAAGTAATACACGAACACTGAACATATTTGAGCTAAATCTCTGCTACTAACCCAAAGATTTATGTGTTCTTGAGTGGTTATAAAGTTTTCTCCTGCAAAGTTACTTGATCAAGTTATGTTTTACAATAAAATAAAAGTGCGGACAATAACAAGTCATGATGGTCACTAGCTGTGGAACGAGAATGTCTGCTCCTTTAAGGTTATCTGGCCAAAGGAGACACAGACCAGAACATACAAATGTGACCAACACATAACAGACATGACAAGAGCATACATGGTCAGTGGCATGTGAGAATGTTTATTTTTATGAGTTTTATGTTTTGCATAATATTATCAAATATTACCACTGGAGGAAACAAAACCCTAGCAAACCAAAGATAAAAGACCAGAAAGCAGAATTCCTGGTATCTTATTTCCCATTTCTGTACCCAGCAATGAGGACCTAATCTTCCCACTTTTATGGCTTCAGAATATTGCTATCTCTGGTTACCCAGTGCCTTTAACAAGCACATTGAAAGTATTCTTCCATTTACTAGCTTTTTTTTCTTTCAGTAAGGAACTTTTACAGGGTGGCAAAGCTATGGATTACAAATAAGAGAGAACTCAGTTCTACTTAATGAGTGATCATTATTATCATTAAGCTGTGTTGCAAAGAGCATGCACAGCTGTCATTGCAGTCTAACCATTTATATCTTAGTTCCTCTTGGACCTAGGAGTTACAAGCGCTCAACGTCAAATGACGTTAGGCAGAAGATGAATACTTAGGGAATAAGACTAGGAAAAACAGGACTAGTAGTTGCCAATTGAACATTCCCAATAGTGTAACTGTTAGCCCCCAAGAAAGGTGGGGGGTTATTTGTATTTTATTGATTGATTGGTTGATTGCTTTTCCCCCCTTGGGATGTTTATTTCTTATAAAAGCTAGAGTGGGCTTTTCTAAATTACTTTCTTGAGCTTAGGCTTCTACATGTAGAAGTGTTTGCACCTTTGTAAAGTACTTATTTGTTCATGAGATAAGAAGTATTACAGAATGATCAATACTTTCTACATTCTTCCCACAACAGGGTGAATTCTATCTCTTAGTTTGTGTATACTTGAAATTAGATATGAATATCACTGAAATGTCATTCAGGAACAAAGTATCTCATTAAAAGTACACAGATTTGCATCGGTTATTTTCCAACGATATGTTACAAACTTTTCATGATGGACTACTACATGCTGGGTGATGACTGGCTAGAATGCAGCTTTATGTTAAAGGACCTCAGGGGTTCTGGTAAATGCCAAGCTGTACATAAATTAACAACATGTTTGTTGAAAAAAAATAAAAAGGTGAATGTTAGCCCGGGCTGTATTAGCAAAGTATTGCCAAGAAGTCAAAAGAGATGATTCTTCTCATTTATTCAGCACTAGTGGGGCCGTACGTGAAGTGTTGTAACCTGTCCTGGGCTCCCCACTGCAAAAGAGACATGGGACATACTGGATTGAGTCCAGCAAAGGACTACTAAGGTGAGGAATAGACTGGACTTCCTCTAATATGAGGAAAAGTAGATGGGACTTCAGCCTTGAGATGAGAAGGCTCATGAGGGATCTCATCTATGTATATTTCTCATGATTTAACCACAGCCAGCCACTAAACGCCACACAGATGCTTGCTTACTCCACCCTTCAGATCAGGGAGCAAATCAAAAGAGTAAAAGTGAGAAAACTCATGGGTTATGATAAAGACAGCTTAATATGTAAAGTTAAAGTTGCACAGGCAAAGAAGGCAAAATAAGGAATTAATTTACTACTTCCCATTGGCAGGCAGGTCTTCACCCATCTCAAGGAAAGCAGGGCTCCATCACACATAACAGTAACACCATCACTCCAAATGTCCTTCCTTCCTTCTTCTTCCCCTAGTTTTTACTTGCTGAATATGATGTCATATGGTATGGGATATTCCTTTGGTCAGTTGGGGTCAGCTGACCCATCTGTGGTACCTCATAACTTCTTGTGCACCCTCAGTCTACTCATTGGTGGTGTAGGGTGAGAAGCAGAAAAGGCCTTGACCCTGTGGAAGTGCTGTTCAGCAATAACAAAAACATCCCTGTAGTATCAACACAGTTTTCAGTGCAAATCTAAAGCATAGCCCAATACCAGCTGCTATGAAGAAAATTAATTCCATCCCAACCAAAACCAGCACAATATTAATATCTGAAGGAGGTTGCAAAGAAAACAGAGCCAAGCTTTTTTCAGTGGTGCTCAGTGACAAGACAAGACACAATGGCCACAAACTGAAACACAGGAGGTTCTATCAGAAAACACTTTTTTATTTTGAGGGTGGCTGAACACTGGCCCAGGTTGTCCAGAAACTTTGTAGAGTTTCCATCTCATAGAGTGTACATCCCTGGATATATTAAAAAAACACCTGAATATTGTGCTGGACATCATATTATAGGAGGCCCGGCCTGAGGGGGAGTGGCGGCCAAGCTGACCTCCAGAGGTCCCTTCCAACCTCAAGCATACCTTCCATTGACTTTGTGACCAGCAGCTGATCAGACTAAACTATGTTTGCAACTATACCTACGCCAAATAATCTCATAGTGTAATAAAAAAAGAACTATTTATAGCTTTTGAAAAGGGAGACAGACTGTTTCTGCCTCTGTTTTGTGCAATGGACAGTTTATTCAAGATTACACATGTGAAAAAGGCAGGAAAGACCTCTGAGGAATCAGTCAGGCTGTGATGCTGTCCTTGGTAAGCTGCATCTAGATGGGCTGGACAAGTAAGAAAGATAGTTTTTCTAATAAAAATATGCTTGACATATTAGGGAAGAGCCAAGGTCATAAAACAGAAATTGTCAGTAATTAAATTTCTTATAAAAGCATTTCTAACGTTTAAAGTCCCAGCTCTGCATAATCTTTTTTAAGATGATGGAGACACAGATGTGATGGCACAGAAATGTTAGATCAAGTACGTGCTCTTGAAGCTACAGCAGGTGTCACCGTTATTAAACTCTGTCAAGGTATTGAATTTGTACTTCTAGAGGTACAGAATATGTTTACTTACTCTGGAGCCTCCCTGACTAATTCTGCATCTAAGTAATATTCAGGAATCATTCTACCACCCTAAGTAATTCTTGATGGATAGTTCAGAATTATTTCCACAAAAAATCTTTTATTATAGATATTTGCTAAACTACTAGTGGTAAACAAATTCAATAGTGCCGTTGTTTCAGAAATGTGACTACTTTGGAAAATTATTATAAATGGTAATTTGCAATTCTGAATTGTGAATAGTTTGTAAGAGAGCTGTTGATAATTTTATTCACAGTAGCTGGTATTGGGCTATGTTTTAGATTTGTATTGAAAACAGTACGCTTTCAACCCAGGATTAGTTGAAAGCAACCCAATATATTACTTCCTGAATGCTTGATAACAGAAATCATGTGTATGATCAATCTTTGGGGTAGAAATTTGCAGAGATTCAGAAGACCTTGTTGTGACCTGATCTAGGTGTTCCTGCTCTGGCAGGGGGATTGGACTAGATGATCTTTCAAGGTCCTGTCCAATCCCTGATATTCTGTGATTCTGTGATTCTTGTTCATCCCTTTGTAAGTCAGAGAATAACTGCAACATCCATATTGCTTCAGGATCATAAAAGCCCCCTTTGTGAGTGTATACTCAGCAGAGGAAGAAAAAGGGAAGCTAAATACAGACTCTGTGACCATGAATTCAAATTACACATCATGACTTTTGCAATGAAAATTTTAGTATACAAGACTGACTGTTATGTATTTTTCATCCATTTAAGAAGTGGTTTTGAGATGATAAATCTCTATCTACTCATTGCTGTTCCTCCCATTTGGTTGCCTGCTGCCTGTTCTTCTTTGAAAGTATGGCTAGACTCACTGGCTTTGCTAAGAGTTTCTTTAGTTTAGCTTTTAGCAAGACCATAGATATATATAGTACATAATTAAAAGCTTGCTCAGATTTCAGAATACAAGAAAAAAAGTCTGAAATGTCTAACATATTTTCTCAACTGGCAATAAATTCTTGCCATTTAGCAAAATATTTTTGAATGTGGTTTTCTATTCTTAGTAGTTTTCTAACTCAGGTACACTACACTGAAAGCTATTGCCCTCATTTAGAGTGAGCTTACTGTGCCTGGAGTAAGTAAGCACAAACATCTGCACATTGTTTATTCACCAGCTCTTAACCAAACAGTTCTCCTTTTGGGGCCCCTTTTCCTAGTGACACTCTTTAGAGATAAGTTATACTTGGTGTTCACTTTGGTTTTATGAGATTAAAGACTGCAAGATTTAGTTCATTATGTCTCACTCTCATCTGGGTGCAACATTGACTGAAAATAAACCCCACCAACCCACACCCAAAATGTTTTAATCAGTAACTTGTATTAAAATTAGAGAGATGCGCTGGGGGGGAGTAATTCTTGATTATCCTGTGAAGATGGTACAATTCATTATTAACAGTTTGTATAATGGCAAAGAAGTAAAATACATAAATGTCACAACATGGAAACAATTTTAATCATGTGAGGCAACACTGTCATTGAAAATTATCTTGGTAAACTGAAGACTTAGTTCAAATCAGTAAGTGGGAATTCTGTAAAGTACAAAGAAATTTAATTGGGAATGAGAGAAAAAAAAAAAAGGAAAAAATATAAAATTCCTCATTACCAGCTAGGAAACACTATTTAAGGAAAGGATCTGATATGAGGTAATAAAATGAAACAAATTGACAAATTTAACACTGAGGAAAGCATCAAGAATGGTATCAAAACCTGTAAGAAAGAGCTGAAGGAACTGAGTTAGTTTAGACTAGAAAAGAAATAATTGTGAGAAAACCACAGTATTCAGTTATATGAAACTGTAAAAAGAAGACAGTGATGTATTGTTTTCCATATCCTCTGAGGGTAGAACAAGAAATATTCAATATACAATGTGGTAAGAAAGGTTTAGATTTGCTACTAGATAATTCTAAAAGTAATTAGCACTGAACTTGCCAAGGAAGGTAGTGGACTTTCTTTGGAAATCTTAAAGACATCTTGGCCAGTATGCTTTGTCTTGCTTAAAAGCAATGGTATGTGTTTGTTCAAAGATGTTCTTTCATTCCTAAAAGATGTGCATCTTAGAAATAATTCTATCTCTCGGTCTAGAGTTCCATAAAATGTAAACATTGCTGTGGAAGGAAATGAGTCAACCAAAACTGTTATGAAAAAATAAAAAGAAAAATCATTCTAAAACATCCCAAGATCAGCCCAAAACCTGGCAAGTCATCCAAATACTGTACTATTGACCTTTGAAGTCCTTGTGACAACTCCTTTTTGTTGTTGTCAGTCATAGATATACTTTGATAGATGGTCCTTTCAGCTTATTTTTAGGATTTTTCATTGATTTAAGATCAATCATGTCATAAATCACTAAGGCAGTGAAATGTAGTGATGAAATAAGACTACTGAGCATGGACTTTTTTTTTCTTTTACTATTCAATTACTGACTAAACATTGCTTCCAGGCTACATTTTGAATGTGATTTTTATGAAAAAAATAAATTATTCATTAAGAACATATTAAATCTGGTTGAAATCAGTCTTTGAAAGAGTACTACAAAATAGGTAGGATTAGCTTATTAAAATCATCTGGAAAATAGGGAATTTGTGACAGCGGCTGAAAGAATGAGGAGAAAAGGTTTTGTTTGCTGGGTTGGTCTGTTTTTTTATCTCCTGAAGTTTTTTCTGATTTGTAGCAACAGGCCACACTACACGCATTTCTGTATTTCAATTTCCACAATTACAGTTCAGAAGGACTCTATTTTATACATACATAATATACAGCGACAGCATGAAATTGTATGTTCCAATTCTAGTAAAAATATGCACCATCCCGCCACCCTTCTTCACACCCCCAAAACAGATGCTGTTTGTCCAGTTTTTCAAGGCTCTTGTATTCAACTAAATCCTAGTTCTTCATCTGAATGTGATATTGTTGCTGTTGAATGCATCTAAAAAACTCCACAGTTTTAAAGAACTTTAAAGCGTCGTTAGTGAGCCGTACAATTATCTGGGTGGGGAAAAAAAAAAAAAAAGTAATGTGGACATTACTTGAGCAATAGGTACATCAATCAATTCTGAATGTGCCTGACAAACTACTCTGGGGCATTATCTAGTTCATGTAAGTACGTCAAGTACTGGTTGGATAGTTCCATTTATGAAGCTGTGCTTTGAGATCAGAAGAGAAGCAGGTGAAAAAGACACTAGGGACAGTCCTAAAGCTCAGTTTCCAAGTAGGACTGGCAATCAGATATAAAATCATAAAAGTTCACCATTGCAACTATATATTGTTCTTTCTGGTTTGTTTTTAGTTTTATTTCTGTATGTACAAAGTGTAGATTTTATTTTTTTTTTTTTGTTATTATTATTACTTTCTCTGTTTCTCCAAAGTTCAGTTACATTCCATCTGGAAGCAGAAAATAAGCACCTACCAGTGTAGCATCTGACTCAAGTTATAACTACAAATTGGAAACTAGAGATCTTAATTCAGAGTTATAAATATCAAACATAAAATTTGAATATATTTGGATCAACTCTCTTGTTTTTTCCAAAGGTTACTGATCAAAAATTACTCTGCTGGTTTACCATATATTTAGGAAGAGAAGTTTCTTTTTGTCAACAAAACTGAACTTTCTGTGTTATTCTGGTGTGCATAATATGATGGAGTGTTGCCCTATAGCTGAATAGAAACAGATGTATACGGAGAAAATAACAAAAACAGACACAGATGGTGTATCACATGTATAACTTCTTAATTTATCCCTCTTTGTGTGGTACAATTATCCCAGCAAGTAGGCTGTATTCATTCCCTTTTCACAGATTCTGCCAGTTCCTGCAGGGACACTTTTTTTTTTTTTTTTTTCATCATGCCATAAATGGCCAAGGCAGCACACAAGGATTCCTCACTCTCTCATTGCACAATCTCCAGGTCCCTTCCCTGTTCATTTTGTCTGTTGTTTGTTTATTTGTTTCTTTTTGAGTAACTCTGATTACAGTGAAAGTAGGATTGTTTCAGTTAATTGTTTCATCAGAATATTGATGTGGTTTTCCTGTTTAGACAAATAAAACCAAACAACTCATCCTATTTTCTGAATGTTATTTGCAGCTACAGGATCCTCTTTTCCACAGGAGAATGTGTTGTTTTAACTTTATGTTCAAATTCATATTTGCCTCATGAAATTTGTATAAACAGCAATGTTTGGCTTACTCTGAACTTTGCATAATGAATTTTAAATTGGGACTTTGGTTTGAGTAGCAAGCTGCTCAGTGTTTCCCCACCAATTTGTAAAGGTTGGGAATGTATTTCCTATCACAGCCTTAAAGATGTTTTTAAGCTTGTAGAAATTGTGAGCATAGAAATAAGTATTCATGTAAGCAGTGAAATAAAAGGTATTCATGAGTTTATTAATTCAACTCCTATGGCAGGTGGCTATAATAAAGCAATGCTGTGTCACCAAAGTAGGTACTCAAGAGGAGGATACATTGTAAAACAAGGTACATTTGTTGTTTCTAGTCTGGTTTTATTTAATTTGTTTGGTTGGGCATTTTTATGTAATAAAGATAAAAAAAGGCTTAATTCATTGCCATATACTTGACAGTTGCCCAGTTCTGTTAACAATACAGCTATACACTTGATTGCATTACTTGGGGTTACATTTGCTGAGGTCCATGGCTCTACGTCACTTTTTGCCCAGTAAAGATCTTACATACAGATCAGGCAGAAAACATCGAATTAACATTCACTTCAGGCAAGCAGATAAGAAACAACACAGGAACAGGACATCCAAAGAGGTGGTAGATGTCTCATCCCCAGAAACATCCAAAGTCAGTCTGGACAGGGCTCTGAGCAACCTTATCTAGTTGAATATTTACCTGCTCTTTGCAGGGGAGGTTGGACTAGATGACCTTTAAAGGTACCTTCCAAAGCAAACTATTCTGTGATCCTATGACTTTAAAAAATGTGTAAATATGCTGTTCATAGTCAGTGGTTTTAACAGAGAAATCAATCTCTTTCTATTCGATCATTTTCTTAAATTTTGTAGATTTTTAACAACAACCTCTGTAACTACACACATTTTCAAACAGCAGAAAGCCATTCAGAACAGAGATGATGTTAAGGCATGGCCCATATTCATAACAATGAAGGGAAAAAAAGCACATTGGGTGAATTCTGATGGAGAAATCTTTGAAAACCTCTTACTGTCGAAGAGCAAATAAAGGAACAAACATTACTATAAAAAAATATTTAAAAAAATCTACATTAACTGTGACACTATTTTTTTATCTTTTCTCTGTGTTCTTAGTGCTATCATAAGCAGGAACATCCCCAAACTTTAAATGAAAGCAGAGCACCAATGCATATTCTTGTCTGGTTTTGAACTTGCTCTGGATATTATTCCAAAGAGTTTGTTATCTTCTTCTGCTTCCCCAAAGCTCTCCCACAACTAGGTATTTCTGGCAAGCTCTTTTTCCTCTGGCTGTATTGAAAACAACAACAAAACTTCATAAAAAATACTTTGCTTTCTGTTTTTAAGCTTCATTCTCCACTAGCTCTCCTTTCCCTCTACCCTGAGCTACAATTGGCCACAGACATGTAAAGTAAGCATCTATATATTTGCTTATATGACACTGGCATGCTTCACTGACTTTACTACATGCAATTCTTTCTAAATTTCTTCTTTTATTAGGTGTTAGACAATTTTGGTGTTTTTGCATGGAGGAGACAAGGTCCATATTTGTGCTTGGACTACAGAAAATTAAATAAATTAATTGGCTGGATTTACTAGACAACTGTACATTACTGCCTCAAACTCAGATTTCTTCTATAACTGGTAAGACATCAAAGAGCAGAAATGTAATTATTTTTTTTCTTTTTCTTCTTCTTTTTATTTGCTGAAAAGGTCCAAGATTTTTTATTATGAATGTGTTGATTATTGGATTGTTTTATTTTCATTGCTTTTTTCTGTTACAATATTTTTTTTAAAAAAAAGACAGATATAATATGCCATTTGTTTTTTTCAATCCTAAGAAAACACTGTATTAAAAATACCATTTTTTGGTCAGTATTGAGAAGCATTCAGTAGAGCCATTAGGATTTCTGGTGGAGACAAAACCTAAGGCAGGTAGCTGTTAGCTCCTGATGACTTATTGCAAATACTTTCAGCTAGCAATATTCATGTTCTGTACGTGCTAAATAATAAATGGAAGTACTCTGATATGAGAAACTATATTTAGCTGTTATTACTCTCAAGAAATGTTGGGAGCAAATTTGCTTAAGTATCCAACTTAAGCTGGTCAATTAAATTTCCACAGCTGGGTAAGTCATCTGGCAGGGTCCTTTTTTGATGACAGCCTGTCCTACAGACTATTTCACAGCAGTAAAATCTGCGAGCTAGAAAAGAAAGTGCTTGGTCAGGTATTTGATCTCATGTCTGTTAGCAGAAATTGTTTTGAATACTGAAGTCTAGATTAACTTCCAAACTTGCATTAGTGTGTCTTGATAAGTATGTTAAGTGCACTCTAGCATCAGCGTAAAGAAAATACAGTTCTGCTCTAATTAATTACTATCTGGAGAAACTGTCAAACCAGGACTCAAGGCCTGGGCATACTACACTTTCTTTCACAATTTAGTCTGGACAAAGATTTACATTAGTAAGGTATGGTATTTGTGACAGCTATTTCTTACAATAGTGGCTGTGGTTTTTTCCTAGATATTTGGTGATCATGCTTTTTGTATGTTGCGTCTCTATTGAATGAATGAGGGAATTAATTCAACAAGGGGCAAAAAAAAAAATAATCAGATTTTCTGCTCTTGTTCTTGTGGTCCTTTGAACCTTCTTCTGTGTAATTGTTTTCATTGAAACAGGAATTTCCTTTCCTAGTTTATATCTTGCTCTAAATCATTCATATTATAAACTATTTAATTTTGCCTCATCTCATTGAAGCATCACTTTTTGTTCTTCTCTTGAATTAAGCAGTTTACTAGAATATATACTTCTAGACTTAAATTGCTTAAAATAAAGGATGGCACTTTATTTATAATCTTTTCTGAAATGTATTTCTCACAGTATATGAACTCACCTCTACACAGTAGTTTTGTGTATTCTTTTTTTCATGATGGAAGCAACAAAAAATACATCATTAATTACTTTGCTTCAGCTACCCTTCTAAATATTTTTAATTAGCTTATTTCAGTCTAAGAGGACATTTAATCACGCTTGTTCATATAAAGATCTTTTCTTATTAAGGAACACTTATTTTCTGTATAAACACTTTATTCTCATAAGGAAAAAATATAATTTCTCTATTGATCAAGTCAGATTTTGTCTTTATAAGGGTTTGAAATGTAAATATCTGCTGTTACATAAGTAAATTTAGAGAATTATATTGAAAACAATTGCTAATACAACAGACTACAAATGAAAGACTACAGTCACCAGTGGTGTCCCTCAGGGCTCAGTTCTGGGGCCGGTCTTGTTCAATATCTTTATCGATGATCTGGACAGGGGGATTGAATGCACCCTCAGTAAGTTTGCAGATGACACCAAACTAGGTGGGAGCGTTGATCTGCTTGAGGGTCGGAAGGCTTTACAGAGGGATCTGGACAGGTTGGATCAATGGGCCAAGGCCAATGGGATGAGGTTTAATAAGGCCAAGTGCCGGGTCCTGCATTTTGGTCACAACAACCCCGGGCAGCGCTACAGGCTTGGGGCAGAGTGGCTGGAAAGCTGCCTGGCAGAAAAGGACCTGGGAGTGTTAGTGGACAGCCGGCTAAACATGAGCCAGCAGTGTGCCCAGGTGGCCAAGAAGGCCAACAGCATCCTGGCTTGTATCAGGAACAGTGTGGCCAGCAGGAGTAGGGAAGTCATCGTGCC
>VXBJ01004737.1:69092-80098 GCA_013400055.1 Nycticryphes semicollaris
AAAAAAACCAACACAAAATATTCAGTGGTGTTTTAATAGTTTTTGACCTTTTAGGGAAAGATACGGTCCACTTCCCAGCTGGTTGCTAGACTGAGTGACACAGAAGATACCTGCCAGTCTTCACAGTTTCCTAGGATTTAATATAGGAAGTGAAAGGTACAGTGATAAATAGAGGATTATTAAGATAGATATCAAATGCAGAGCTACTGAACTAAACTAACACTTGCAAAGTACTGGAATACTTTGTCAAGACATCAACATTGTATTGCTTTTATAGATTAATGAAGGTTTTTATTTATTAACTTTCTGTGTACAACATAGTAGAAGCCCTTTGTAACAGAATTTGTTAGTCCAGAGGCAATAGAATCAGATTCTGCTCCCACCTGTCTCAATGTAAATATGAAATAATAACATCATGATATTAAAGTTGACAGTAGCGAAATTACAGTTAAATATGTCCCATGAATTTGGAGTGACCCATTTTTATTCATTTATTTAAATGTTTAAGTTATATTGGAAACCATAAAAAATTAGATATTTTTTTTCTGTCTTTCATTTTATAGTGATTTGTGCCTGACTGGCCGCTGAAATGAACAACAGATTGCCTCCCCCACCTCTTTCTCAAAGGAGACAGGGAGAGAAAAACTTCATGAAAAACTAAATTAATTAAATATTAATAATAAAATAAAAATAAAATAATGAAAAATATATACAATGCATATAAAACCAGTATCAAGCTTCCAGGATGACAATCATGTCACCAGCAGGCACTGGGAAAGTCCCAGACTGGACTCGATGACAGTCAGGAAATGGATTCTGGATATGGGGTCAGGAATGCATGGACTGGTAAAAAAAGCATATGAACAGAGTCCTCCCTGGTCACCAGCCATTGGAGATAGGTAGCTGACCCTTTGATCCTTCAACCTTTATAGTAAGCATGGTGCCGATTGGATAGAATACCCGACTGGTCGGTTTTGGGTCACCTGTCCCGTCTATTCCTCCCCACAGGTGCAACCCCTCTACTTTTTTTCCACTTCCAACCATCCAATGGGGCATATAACAAAGTTATCTGATCTTTGTTGCCACAGCAATAAGTATAAGCAAGAACCTCCCTGTATACCATTCCTTGGTATAAATTATAAACAATCAGGTCTTATCTCTCTGGGATCAAACAGTGTCTGAAAAATATGCTGTTAACTTCAGAGAGTCCTGTTAGTTAGAAGAGGCTTAACTGAAAAGTAAAGTTGCTGAACAGAAACTTGGTTCTGTTTTACCTTGAACCAGGATAAATGTAGACAGTACAATTAAAGTACATGCACAAAACGATACTACCATTTTGCAATGCAATGGGTTTATCAAAACTAACATCTAAACACTCACACAGCTTCTCACTCCCTCCTCTCTCTCATGGAATAGGGATCAAATGGAAGGAAGGTGAGAAGACTCATGGATTGGATCAACTCCCAGTTGTAGACCCTCCCAGTTTCTAGCCCAGGCTGGCCTGCTCACTGGGGAGGTGCAAAGCGGAAAAAGAGAAAGCCTCAATGCTATACAAAAACTGCTCCGAAACAGCAAAAAGACCAGCATATTATCAATACCATTCTATCCACAAATACAAAATACATCATCATACAAACTGCTATCAAGAAAATCAACTCCATCACAACCAGACCCAGTACCTGGAGCTATAACGCCAGATGCCTGAATGACTAAAATATGAAAGCAAACTGTGTAAATGAAAGAACGTATTTTATTTGCTGATTTTGAACTGTTTTTTCTGATCTGGATATGCGTGTATGTCATTATGCAGTCAGATAATCTGTTGAGTTGTGATATGTGAAACAGTTGACTGAAAGAAATGCTGTAGTTTTAGACTCTCCTTTAAGGAGATGAAAGTTTTCAATCACTCTCAAAAAGAGAAGACAGAATTGATCAATCCCAAAAGCTAATTCTATACTAATAAATAAAAGTGAACTGTGGAACAGAGGGAAGGACAATTCTGGACAGATGTCCATGGGACATAGTCCTAACTATGACAATTTCACTTTTATACCTGTCTTTCTTCTGAGATTCAATTAATCTTAGAATATATTTATTTTTTTTCTCTGTTATACAAAGAAAACAATGTTTCAGATAAGAGGATCTACATCGTAGCTTTTTACATCTGGTTAGATGAATCCCTTCAAAGTGCTGAGAGTGGTATGTACAGATTTTTAAAGGTATCTAGGAGAGTAAAGGTCTATAATGATGTTTGGTGATGCAAAGTAATCTCTTTTACATTAATTTCCTTTCCATTATCTTTTTGTTTCACCATTTCTGTTGATATCATTTGTGTTTGAATAATAATAAAATTCTGAGTAGGTTGATTTCTCTTGCTCTAGGTTTTCAATATCCAGCACAAGTAACACAGAGCTCAACATCAAAAACCCAAAATATTTACATTATTTCATTTAAGAATAATATGTAATTTTAGATTTAATCAAGATGGGGGTGTGATGCATGGGAAAATCCACATAACACAAACAATATGAGTTTGCAGCCCAAAACCCCAACTGTATCCTGGGCTTCATCAAAAGAAACGTGGCCAGCACATGAAGAGATGTGATTCTAATTCAACCCTGCCTGGAGTACTGTGTCCAGCTCTGGAGCCCCCCCACATAATGACATGGACCTGTGGGAGTCCAGTGGAGGGCACAAAGATGATCAGAGGGATGCAGCACCTTTCATTCAAAAACAGGCTGAGAGTTGCAGTTGTTCAACCTGGAGAAGAGAAGGCTCCAGAGAGACCTTATTGAAACCATCCAGTACTTAAAGAGGACAGGAAAGATGAGGAGGGGTTCTTTATCAGGGAGTGTAGTGATAGGATGAGGGGTAGTGGTTTTAAACTGAAAGAGTGTAGTCTTAGATTAGATATTATGAAGAAATTCTTTACTGTGAGGGTGGTGAGGTACTGGAACAGGTTGCCCAGAGAAGTTATGGATGCCTCATCCCTGGAGGTGTTCAAGGTCAGACTGGATGGGGTTTTGAGCAACCTGGTCTACTGGAGGTTGTCCCTGCCCATGGAAGCGAGGTTGGAACTAAATGATCTTTAAAGTCCCTTACAATCCAAATCTTTCTATGATTCTAAGATGCTACGAATCCTGCTAATCTAAAAATTTTGTAGGGTTTAGGGTAAATTTATCTGAAGGCATGCTAACTTGTACCATATTGGACAAGCATGTACTCTTTGAAGTTTTGTGGAAAATTGTGTTATTACGATTTTCATTCAATATTTCATTCAATCTTTTCCATGACTTAATCTCTACATTTTAATCATATACTTTCTATCCATAATAGCCATGTAATTAAAAATGACACTAAAACCAAAGCAACAAAAAAAAAACAAACCCAAAGAAAAAATAGAACTATTAACTATTTATAAATTAAGTGCTTAAAATTGTTGTGCATCTTATTTTAACTAACAGTACAATTAATTGCATTATTTAATTAGCTCTGGTGCTATTAAAAAAAAAAATAATTCTCACTGAACCACTTTTACCACTGGTCTTCATGGACCAAACCTACTCTCAGACTTCTGCCCGTATGCTACGGTATAGGAGAGAGAGGGCCAGCCCACAGCAGAAGAATGAAAAGTTAGGGAGGGGGTAAAGCAAAGAAAATTTCACACACAGGAGGCGTATGGCCAGCAGACTGAAAGAAATTGATATTTCTCTATATTCAGCACTGCTGATGACACATCTGGACTAACGCACTAAGATTTTGGGTCCCTAATTCAAGCAGGATTTTGAGACATGGGAGTGGTCCATCAGAGGGCTATCCAGATCATCAAGAGTCTAGATCACATGAGATAGGGTAAGGGAGTGTGGGTTGCTTAGTGTGGTGAAGAGTAGGTTAAGGAGTAATTTCATAGCAGCCTACAATTACTTGAAGGGAAGTCACAAAGATGAAAATGTCCAGATGATACATCATAGGTCAATGGCCCCAAACAGCAGCTTGAGAGGTTCATTCTAGGCATTAGGCGAATAATTATAACTCAAAAGGTAGTGCAATACTGGAGTGGGTTGCCCTGAACAGTCATGGGCTCTGCACACGTGGAGATCTAAGAGATTCAGTCAAAGTCACAGCCAACCTGATCTCATGTTGGCAACAGGACTACTTTGAGTCCAAAGTTAACAAAATGGCCTTCAGAAATCTCTTTTAAACCACATTTTTTTTATAATTCTCTGGCTGTATGATCCTTGTTTTTATATTATGAACATCAGGGACTATTCATAGCTGTTGACAGCAGCTCAGAATCTATTTGCCTAAAATTAATCCTTGAACTGCTACCAATTTTAAAGAGCAGGGCCTCAAAACAAGCATATATTTTAAACTTTCAAACTGTAGCCCTAATTGTTTCTACTAAGTATAGTCAAGGACTGGGAATCTTATGTACCATTTCAGTTTCAGAATGCTTCAATGTAATAAAGACAAGATATGCTGCCAAGATAGCACAGGATCACCAGTGCTGTCTGAACAGTTTGTGTTAGCTCTTCTGTCAGTAAAAAAACAGATTCAGTTCCTGGGGCTCTTGATACAGGATCTTTCAGAAGAATAAGTCTAGTAAAAAAAAAAAAAAAAAAAAGATTATCCAATGTCAAGGTTTTCAGTGGGTTCTAATCAAAAGCTGATTTATTGTATTTCATAAACAACAAGATTAAGTGAGATGTTTATTCTCTGAGTGATTTTGAATGGAATCCTTGAACTAGAACTTGAGCTGAGGTAAACAAAAGTCTATGAGCAATTTGTTGAATCTTGGTCTTTTAATTTGTTTATTTAAACAGGCTGATGATTTTTGATCAAAACTTTCTTCAAAATAATGTAACATATTTCTTCAAGAATACATAAACAGTTTGTTTATAAGGTATTTTTAAACATCACTGAGGCCCTAAGATAAGAAATCAAAAATGCCACTGTTGTAATATTTTTCTTACCTTAAAGATTTATTAGGTTGTATCTTACTATGGAAAATTGTGAAGATTATGATAAAAAACAACAGAAAAACATGCAAACTCTAAAGATAAAACATATCCAAAATGCTTCAAGCATTTTTCTGACTCACATCACTTACTCTTGATTACTACGCATGGATGAAATGTAGCCTTAAAGAGCAGAAGTCTTCTAGCTGTATAAGCACAAAGCCCCACGGAGCTTTAGTAGTGATCTTTTTGCACTGTAAAAATTACCATTTCCTCTTTTTAAGCTGTGTTTACAAGACAAAACCAGGACTCCCCTCAAATGCTAGAGTTTTGATCTTCAAATCTGCAACCTAATAAGATATTTTAGTCATTCTGTTTAGTAGAACTTGCTTGATTTTCCACATTTTTTTATTGTTTTTTGACATGCTAATAATTCAGTTTAACACCTGTTTAGTTTTGGAAACCATTATATTGTATAACCCATTCGTTTTCCTCCTTTCTTTTCAAAGCTTCTTTCTTCAAATTTCATTTGATACAGACAAGTTCTGTGTAATAAGAATTAACTAAGTCCTGTTCACACCAATTCACATTGTTCCCATTTTATAAATTGTGTTCATATGTCAGAATGGAAAAGTTATTGAATCATTTAAGGTTTTTTTTTTTTTTTTTTTTAAATATATGTGAGCTTGCTATCTGTCTTTCTCTTTGTATGTTTTTTAACTTTCCCTATATCTGGGAACAGGAGAGAAAAGAGAAGTTGAGATGTGGATGTGAGCAGAATTAGAAACTATATTCAAGATTTGAAAATGCTATGGCCAGTGGCTTAGTAACACTTTTCTGCTTTCTACTTTATCTTTTTCTTCTTGGCAATTTCTTCTTAACATAGTATTTTCAGCTTCTGCTAAGGTTTTCACATTATATTTCTAGAGCCAGATTTTCTATGGTATAATTCTCTGCAAAAATTAGGGGGGTAATATTAAAACTACAGCACAGATATTCCACCCTGCAATGAGGGTATTTAAGGGGATGATACTTCATGTATTAAACCTTTCATGGACCATTGGATCATTAAATCATCCAAAATCAATGAATCTCTGAAAGTCAGTGTTTATCCATTTTAAAAACAATAGAAAATTCTTGTTTTCCAAAAGGCACAATAAATATTGGGATGAAAGTTTGTTAAAAAATATCATGTATATCTTTACATATGACACAATGCAAAAGAGGTGATCTTACTATTCTACCTGAAAACAGTGCCTTACAAACCTGTTACAGCTCTCTGAGAGTACAGACAAGCTGATCTACTTATGAAAGCATGGTAGCCTTTTTACAAAGGTTTGACATGGTGCCTTAACAAAGTCTCTGTAAGCAATTAATCCACTATGTGATAACAGGGGAGACAGTACTGTGAATTGAAAAGTTTATAAAACATTGGAAATAAAAGTTGAATAACAGTCTCTTATGCTACAGAAGGTGGTTGCTAGTGAAATCCCACAGAGATTTGTGTAGTTGTTTGTGTCTTTTGGTGTGCTTGCAAAATATCTGCAAAAGATTTAGAACAGAAAATAGTTAATGAGTATACAAAATTAAGACATATTAGAGCATTACTTGAGTTAGTAAAACCTTTAACTGACATAAGAAAATGGAAAAAAAAAGAAAGACTGGATGATGAGAAAATTTATGCAAGGAATAACAACCTTAATTACACAAGTGATGGACTCGTGTTCAACCTGTCCTGATGGCAGCACTGTTGTTATTCCAGAAGGCAAGTTAACAGATTGACAAAGCATTTTGACTACGCACCCATCAGCATGAACAAATGTTTATTTTTATATGGCAAGCCAAATTATCTGAATATCTACTTCTCTTCCCACCAATGTATCAAAAGTTATTACATCTAACACCTCCTCAGAATTAGGAAAGCATTTTAGAATATATATCCTTTATCTATAAAAAAATATTCCGGTTTGCTAACCAAAAAAGTATAGAATAACTATTTTGAAAGCTATGCTGCAGCTTCTTATATTTTGGGGAAAAAAAAAAAAAAACAAAAGTAAACCCCAAAATAAACAACCAAAAACTCACAGAGACTGGTTTCTAGTATCTTGCATAAAATTTTTGTGTTGCCTGAGCATGAATGCTCCATTATTTAGCAGAAGAGTTTCTATCAGGGTCTCAATACAGACATTGTGATTTCCTGTGTATTCTATTTTTACACTAGAAAGTTTATTTACATTATTAACAATACCAATTAAACTATTAAATTGGAAGTTAATGTACTGTACATGTTGTGTTTTCAATTGATGTTTTAAGAGTTGAGTACATACAACTGCTTCAGAGCACCACCTTGAAACTACTCTTTGAGAATGAACAATCTTGTCAAGGGAAGTTTTTTTCTGTTAATTTCTGAGTTTCTTCATATCTTGAGCTTCCTAACTCTACTTCTTTTTTCTTATTCTCACCTTGGCTGATCAGAAAGATTAATCCACATAAGGCATGTCTTTATGAACCTCAGTGTTTAAAGGTTTATATTCCCGCTATTTTAATATATCGGAATATGCACTTTAAATGATATATCTGCAGATAGCAGAGACCCCAGAGACAATGTTAGATGACAGTACAATGACATGCCAGTACATTTTAAGTTACTGCTTAGTAGACTTTTACTTCAAACAAAATTAACTTTGAGTGTTACAATATTAAAGTAAGCATAGTTACACTTGATTGATTACTGGTAACAATAGATTTATCTATGAATATAACTTTTCTTACTTGAAATGTTGTAGAGGAAAACAAAACAAAAGAAAACAACAGAAATTTGATTACTTTTAGACAAATAAATAATGCCTAAACACTTTTTTTCAGACAGAAAGTGTGTGCTCCTGGCAATAGATATAGTGCCCCAGTCATATTAGCTGATTAAGAAATATTTCATTTTTCTTTCTTTAAATTTTGCTTGCTTGTATCCTCAGATAATCAAGAAATAATAACTGACAATAAGTACAAGTATTGTCATTTGTACCTGTGAAGCATGATAATATGTAAGATCTAGTTGAAATATCAGTATGAAAAGTGGCAAGAAACTGGGCAACAAAATGAAAGAATGCAAAAAAAAAAAATCTGAAGTTGTAAAAATAGGCATTAAATATTGATCATATACATAGCATTATGAGTTTGACAAGAACAGAAGGTTATTACCATGTACTAACACTGTAGTGGCTGAACAGAAATAAGGACAGATGGTGTAGCTGAAAATCTTATTAATTAAATTAACTTTGGAGAAATGCTATAAAACCTTTCTTTAAAATTTATTTTACATGGGAAACAACTGTTCAGTTTTGCAGTTGCACAGAACTTGAGTAATATCAATTTCTGCTAAAAAATTAATGCTATTATAAATTATACTTTGTCTCAAAAGTAAGCCAACGGTGCAGGTTCTGTTTAAGGTGATTGATATAATTTCAGAATCCTCTGAAAAGTTTCTGCTTTGAACATATAGCTGATTACCATAAAGAGCATGGTGTTCACCAGTAACGAAAACTGCACTTGTCAAAAATCTGTACTTCTCCATGAAAGAAAAAAACTTGCAGTTTTTAGATATCCTGTATGGGAAGGTTCACCAGCCTCTAGTTTTTCCAAGTTTTTATCCTCATTTTGCTTTCCGATATTTTTTTTTTTCTTCACATTCTCTGCCTTCCAGTTTGGCTGTAAACTCTCTTTAATTAATTTTCAAATATTTATATAAAATATATTATTTATATGAAATAAAATACATAAACACTTGACAGATATACTAAACTGTCTTACAGAAAACTACATATCACTAATGCCTACCACAAATTGGAATATTAAGCTCAAAAATTAGCCAAAAAAAAATTGAAAATTCACTGGCCAGCTGAAAAACTATTAGTTATCCAGACAGTCATTAGAAATCAACTTGACAATCAATTTTTTAAACATAGTAATATCTTCTAAACATATATACAGAAAATTGCTGGCAGCAATGAAGTCTTTAGGTAGTAGCTAGTGCTATTTTTTTTGGGCCAGCATACATTACAATACACAAACATGCAACAATATACATTTCCAGCAAAAAAAAATTAATATCATGATGGAATTTACTATTCAATCCAACGTTTTTCGTGGATGATTTTAACAGACTTCCAGGGAATACTCATCATAGGTGACATCCCCACTGGTATTTAAGATCCCTTGGGTTTCTTGTATATCTGAAATAAATAGTTCTAAGTGTCATTTGAACTACCTGGTTCAAGAGCTGGGAGAGATGCACTGTGCATCATCAGAAATAATATCAGATGCCTGAATCTGTGCAGCAGAGTCCTATCCTTTTAATTACTTTATAAACTGCTCATTTTTTTTGACAAATAAGTATTAAAGAGGTGGTTCAACTCCATATTAAGAGAGTTAGATTGACTGGGAAACTTTCTAGACCACATTGACTATATTGAACAGATCTCAGCTGTTGTGAGAGCTCAAACACATACCTTCTGTTAAGATAACTTCATTGTATATAGCACAATTTTGGTTTTAGGAAGATCACAGAATCGTCATGGTTGGAAAGGACATCCGAGATTATTGAGTCCAACCATATATGCACAAAAAACCCCTACAATCTCGGCCACTAGAGCATGCAACTAAAGCATGCCCTGAAGTGCCACATCTACATGTTTCTTAAATACCTGCAGGGATAGTGACTCTACCACCTCCCTAGGCAGGCTGTTCCAATGCCTGACCAATCTTTCAGTAAATTCCTCCTAATATCTAATCTAAACCTCCTCTGCTGGCCACACTATTCCTGATGCAAGCCAGGATGCTGTTGGCCTTCTTGGCCACCTGGGCACATTGATGGCTTATGTTAACCTGGCTGTCCACCAACATCCCCAGATCCTTTTCTGCTGGGCAGCTTTCCAGCCACTCTTCCCCAACCCCATAGCATTGTCTGGGGTTGTTGCGATCAAAATGCAGGACCTGGCATTTGGCCTTATTGAACCTCATATGACTGGCCTTGGCCCACCAATCCAACCTGTTCAGCTCCCTCTGTAGAGCCTTCCTACCCTAAAGCAGATCAACACTCTCACCTAGCGCTTCTTCACACCTGCTTCAGATTCTTTCAATCTGCGGGGCAGATCTGAAGAATCAAATGTATGTGACTGATATTTGAGAGGTGACTGCTATCTTGAAAGCAAGAGATGAGAACAGAAAAAGAAATGCTTCATTTTTTTTTTTTTAATCATTGCTTGATTTTTTAATTGATTTTTTAACCATGACTTGATTCATGCTACATGTAAATGTGCTGTATACATTTCAAATTGATGAGAAATGAAACTGACAAAAATGTCATATGACTATTGAAGTGGAAAAACACATAAATGAGACTGATGCTAATCAATTTTATTACATTTTAAAGTGCTATGCATCATTTTTGGTGTTATCACTTGCTTTATATTTATGTAACATCTAATAAATTTATTGGAGAATAATCGTTGTATGGTTGTACAATCTGCATTTGAAGATACTGACTGGACCATGGTTTTTGCCTTAAAGAATAGCTATCAATTCTATGATCACATGCTATAGAGATTATGAATAACAAAATGCTGTGGAAATACAGAGGGACTGCTAACAGCGATAGAGAAGGCAGATGACTTACCACGTCTCCCAGCGAGTGGCTTAAGTAATATGTATATGTAATGTAAACATTACTCATTATAATTAAGAAGAAATCATAATGAAGGAATCCTTCATAGAATACATTCTTTCTAGTGAAAAGACACTCATCATATTTCAAGAACTATTGCTTTTATAAACATATGACATTCTAAGTTGAGACGAGATGGTAATTTAAAATCTTACTTCAAAGTTCATATAAGTGAATAAGGGTATCTCTATTGAAAATCATGCTGCAGGCATGAGTCTTTTTTTCTTACCAAAACTAGAAAGGTAGCAGGTATGATATGACAAATAGATCTTTTTAATCCTTAAAAAAATACAAACAGAAGATACTTTTTTTTTTTTTTTTTTTTTTTT
>VXBJ01004737.1:80111-93064 GCA_013400055.1 Nycticryphes semicollaris
TTAATATATAATGTCTTTGTGCTGGGTATTCAAGATGGGGTTCAGCTATACCACAGTAATAAGTTTGAATTATATTTATATGGTACAGTTTGTAGTCAGCCTTGTAAAACAACACATCTCTAAAGAATAGCAATACCTTTGTAATATCACTTTTATGATAGATAGCACTGCTGCATTTTCTTAAAGTAATTATTAAAAAGTAAAGTATATCTCATATAGAGGAATTCTGAGTTCAACATACACACAAAAAAAAAATCATTTGAGGTTTTCTGTAACAGAGACAGGTCATGTTTTCTGAGCATAAAAATGTGTAGTGGTAAATACAGGTGTATAAAAGTATGAGAAATTAAAATACAATCTATTTGAGAAAATACAGTTGGGTTTGAAATCTTAAAGCTAACTGATCCCAAATAATAACCCTTATTTGCAAATGTTATATGTAGAGAAAAAAAAGTCCATATAATTACCTCCAGGATACAAACCTCCCTGCAGTAAGAGAGACATGATCACAATCTACCATTCCAATGTAATCTTGGCCAAAATAAATAACACCTTATACTGGCACTTAGCCTGAACATAAGTATTTGTTCTCTAAGTGCAATATAAAACATTCACTCTCATTTGTCACTCAATTCCAAATATACCTAAACACAACTATCCTTTCATCTTACAATGAACCTTTATGTGTAAAAAGACCTTTCATAACACAAAAGTGTCTAAAGAAGGTCTGTTGTTCACTTACAAATTTCATATCACTCCAACTCCACACACCAGATCTTGAAAAAAAATTCCACTAAACAGATCACAGAAACCAACATCATGGATTACAGCTGCTAGTCTCTGGCCTTGAAAAATAAGCAGCAGTAGGAATCTACCTGTAGAGTGAACCATGGTAAGAGTGCTAAAAGTCCATGCTCTGCAATTCTGAGGAGTTTTCCTTCTGGATTAGCTCTAGTCTGTGGACAGTGTACCCATTGGCAGATGTGTTTAGTGTGCTCCTGGACCACACCTTTTAATTTAGTTTCATCCTAAAACAATTCGATTCAGATGCTCCAAGACTGCTTGATGCAAATTAAAAGGCAAGAGCAATCAGGATATTCACTTCATGAAGTGTCCTTTAATTCTGAATTTGAGCACTGTAACATAGAGTCATTTTTTGGTTCCATCTATACTGCTAAAACATGCTATCAACTGGATCACTAGAGATCTAGCTGAAGCAGTCCAAAATTAAGCATGGATGAAGTACAATGTGGATGAATGCCTGGCCATTTTATTAAAAGAATTAAGATAATCTGATTCTTTTCTTTTCTTTTTTCACTGCACAGGAAACCTTTCAATACAGTAGTAGAAAAAGAAGAATGAGACAATATGACTCTGTTCTGGGAGGAGATAATAGCTTAGTTCTCAAGTTAAACGTAGCTGAGAACCAAAGTGTTCCATGTTATGGGTAAATGATCTAATTAACTGGCTGCTATATAGAAGGTGCAAGCTTTGTTTCTGTGCAGCATCTATTTTCCAACAAAGGTGAGGTCTTCTGAATCCCAAATGGATGGAGGAGTAGGAGTGGGAAAGATTGAACCAGGTGCTTATTTTCAGAGAGAATCGAGGGAACCCAGCTATAGTCTGTTTTCTATATACTAGCTATAACTATTCATCTGTTTGCATACAGAAAGCTGAATGTGTGAGATATGTTGGCTCTCCATAAAGAGGAAAGAGAGCCCTGAATGAGGCACCCGTAATCACTCTTTAAATGGTGTGGGATACCTAAATGTCCATTTTCAGTGTTCTGAATTATCCAGTAATTAAACCATTTAAATTCAGCTCTGGGATTTGAACCTGGCCTCTAATTACTAATCTTTTGCTTTCAGTCTGGTAGCGTGTAGGCAACCACAAAACTGTGTAAACTGTGAAGATGCCAAATCTGAAAAAATAGATGCATTTACCCCTTTCTAGAATTAGAGCTTTTGAACGTTCAAGAAATTTGAAAAATATCTTAATAATAATTCTGGGAATTTAGACTACTGCAGCTGCTGCTGTTGTTAGTGAGGAAAAGAACACAAAATGCAAAAAAAAAGGAGGTTGAGTTAGTTACACTGAGAGAGCATTCAAGCTGATTTCCAGTTGTTCTGCACTGAATAACTGTACTCATACTTCACAAAAGACTTTACAATGATTTCCATGTCTCACATTTGGCTTTGTCATCCATGCACATCAGCTGAATGTTGGAAATAAAACTAATTAAAATCCTGCCCTTTCTCACAGTAAGAAAAGGCTTCAAACAACCATCATAATCTTAAGCCAAGATAATTATAAAATGCAAATCTGTATCAGATATATTGGTATCTTGTAGTCATTAATGTTTTAGCAAGGAGAAACTTAATTTCAAAACCACAGCTTCTTTTATATTATTTGTACTTCTCAAAAAGAGTGCCTTTCATATGGAAGTCCTAGTTTTCAAACTTCTCAGCCTTACAACCCTGACATTATCACGCTTCCTGCAGATTTCTGTTTCTATTGTAGTAACATAGGGATGAAATGGACTTTATGAGTTACCAATCTTGTCCCCTGCTGTGACTATAATCCTGAGCCCATTGAAGTCACTGGGAGTTTTAGCTTTTGCTTCAATGGTAGAATGATTAGGTCCAGAATATTTCACAAGTATTCAAATTAAAGTTGCTTTTCAGACATTTTCCTAATGATTTATTAAAGATAATATTAAAATGTCCTAAATTACAAATGTAATTGGTTCACTGCAGTTGCAGTTTGTTTTTTAATTTCCCAGTTCTGTGATCAAAAGCTTAAAATAACACTAAAGAAATTATTCTTGAACATGTCTAGTCATGAAAGGTTAAAGCACACCGAGCTTGGAAGTCTCGAGCAAAGGACAGGCTAGAGGCAAATGGACACAGCCTTTAAGTTAATTTAACTCCTTGTATCCCTAAGAAAAATTCACCAGGAAAAACAGGTATTTGAATAAAAATGATTGCAGATGACATTCATATGGGAAATAAAATTTTACTGCTCCTAAAGATCCATATTTATCCTGATCTGTTTTCTGAATTAGGTCAGAGACAAAAGACATCTTTACATAGTGTAGAGTTGATATATCTCAGGTACTATCTCAGAGCTTCTAGCTGTATTATGAAAGAAGGACAACAAAGTAGAGTAAAAATGCATGTTAGGTTATAAAACATGCTGAAATAGCTAATATCACCCAGTTTATATAATACAGGAAAAATTATTTGAACAAACTTTAGTTACTTATCTAGTCAAAGGCAGTTAAGTTTTCTTTACAAACCAAGCACGGAAGTGGCGCATCTCTGGAATGCAATTCAATCCGGTTATCTAAACACCTGTCTTAGACCGGAATGATTCATCCTGTGAGAGAAAAACAAAAAAAAAAACAAAACAAAAAAAAAAACCCAAACAAACAAAAAAACCCCAAACCAATAAATAATCATATTTCAATCATATTTGTAGTAGCTTTTTTTTAGAATGTAAAATAATGGAAGCTATGACATATATTGGGTTGTATTGGGTTACTTTAACTCTGGTTCTAAACTATACCAGTGGTAAACATTACAAAACATCACATCAACACCTTTAGAGATTTTCCAATGAAACTGGTATAAATTCCAAATAAATGCTTGTCATCATTCCATAAACAGAAACAAAACAAAGCAAAAAAAAAAAAAACCACCAAACCAAAATGTACAACTATGGGGTTGTGAGATGTCTTTAATACTAGAACAGCTGTAAATTAATTGGCAGTAACAATGTCTTAAAGCTAGTATGAGACCAAATTTACTGCAGCTAGTAAATAAGTAGTTTGAGGAAGAGTGGCATGTAGCAGTTGTAAGTAAGAAGCAGTCTTCAAATAAGTGCTACTAGGATTTAACATACAAAGTGTTTTTTTGGCTAGTACACAGTTGAATTCTCCTAGATTAATTAAAAAATTATGCTTGAATTGTGCTATTATGTTTGGCAAACCAAATGTCATGAGAGTTTCTGCATTACTCTGTTCATGTGTAAAACAATCATTTGGCAGTTTATATCAAAACATATCATGCAATTGTTATTATAGTCATACATTTCAATATGTTCTCATTCACTTTCTAATCATTATACTTTCCTGCTTGTTCCTTGCAAATATTCTCTTAAAATTCAGTCAAGCATAACTGTCCTTTTCTGTTTAGAATACACAAACTCATAATTTCTTTCCTTATGCTGTGAAATTTACTTATTACCTAGTAGGAATGAAAAGGTATTTTCAAGAATTTGTTCCTGAAAGTAATCTTTTCTGTGAATCACATGGATCTATAATTTCGTGACACTCAGGTCTAGCTAATAAATAATGTAAAAAAATTATATGTATATAAGCATATTTATATTTTAAAATATTAAAAAATATACAAGGACACGTCAAAACAACCCTATTTTTATAGCACTACATTTAAGTTAAAAAAACATACCACGTCATAGATAAAAAAATAAAGGTGATTTTGCCCCTCTGCTCTGCTCTGGTGAGACCTCACCTGGAGCATTGTGTCCAGCTCTGGAGTCCTCCATGAAAGACATGGATCTGCTGGAGCAGGTCCAGAGGAGAGCCATAAAAATGATCAGAGGGATGGATGTCTCTCTTACGAAGACAGGCTGAAAGAGTTGGGGATGTTCATCTTGGAGAAAAGAATGCTCTAGGGAGACCTCATTGTGCCCTTGAATGGGGCCTATGAGAAAGATGGGGACAAACTATTTAGCAGGCCTTTTTGTGATAAGACAAGGAGTAATGGTTTTGAACTATACAAGGGTAAAATGAAATATAAGGAAGAAATTTTTCACAATGAGGGTGGTGAAACACTCGAACAGGTTGCCCTGAGAGCTAATAGATACCATATCCCTGAAGGCATTCAAAGTCAGGTTGGACTGGCCTCTGAGCAACCTGATGTAGCTGGAGGTATCCCTGCTCTTTGCAGGAGAGGTTGGACTAGATAACTCCAACCCAAATTATTCAATGATTCTTTGGCTCTATGATAATGTTAAATAGCTCTTTTTATGCATTTGGATGCTGTTGGACAAGCATTATCGTTCATAGCAAACTTTTTTTTCTAAATATCCATTATTTTGACAAAGTTTCTGATTTTGTAAATAAGCCTACAACTTTCCATTGATCGCAGAGAAAAGTCATTTATTAATGAAAGCTTTGAGAATTTCTCTTTCATATTTCTGTTCAGCTCTCTGTAATCAAGAGGCTATCTAAAAAAGTGATCAATAATTAAGATTTGTGAATCTTTGTGGATTGCTGTTACAACTTACTTCAACCATAAGTGGATTAATGTACACTTTAGAGAAACTCTCAGTCTTAATCCAGCCAATTATCCTCCTGGTGATCTCGCCATCATAAACCGTATAGTTTTTAACTGAAAATGAATTTATTTTTGTGTAGTTTATCTAAACCTAGGAAAATAACCTCTAAGCTTCCACCTATATATTCTATGTAGCATGCACAAAATCTTCTAATGGCAAACAGGAAAAATGTTGTGCATAAAGTGAAAAATTTATTATTAGTATAATAATGCAATTAAATTTGTTATACACTCACACTTAGTACCTATCTTTTTTACTTATCATTCTCACTCTGTCAGTACAGCCATGAACTTTTGGCCAATAGTCTCAATCCTATCCCAGTGGAGGCTCAGATTTGCAACTTGTCCTGAAGTGCTTCATTGGTAAAAGTGTTGATGATGGTGCCTGCTCTTACTCTTCTCCTTTCTCTTAGAATTCACCTAGAAGTGATGTAGGACATCTTTCTAGTGATTCCAAAACCTGAATGTATCTTCCTTAAGGAAACTGGCACATCTCACTGGTAAATTTGCAAAGATATTTCTGTTCCAATAGATAAGCTAACTTATTTTTGGTTTTTAGATTCAAGTTTCTAAACGTGTCCAAGAAAAAACATTTCCTATGTGTTAAAGTATATTCTGGAGTATTTTAATGTATGTCTTCCTGTTGAGACTTGAGAAATTGTGAGAGGAATCATAAAATCATTCTGGAACTGTTTAGTAGAGAAGTGAATTGGGGCATGCTAATAAGGGAAAATTATATTATTGGGTCATGCTGTTGGCAAGGAGTAAAAAACAGGACTGCCAGATTCCCCAGGACTGTGTTCAGTCATGCTGGAAGAAAACAGGTAAAAAAGCCAGTGTTAGCCACTGAAAGGTAAGGGAAGTAGTGATAATTCACTGTAAAGATGAGCTAACAAGAGATCAAAAAAAGGCTCCAGTCCCTGATGTACAGGACAAACACCTGGATTACGATATTGGCTGCTACTGCCACTGCAGCCTGTTTTTCCAGGTTCACGTATCTTCCATTTTCTGTTTGTTCAGTTTCATCTCCAATGTTATTCTTCAGGCTTAATTTGTCAATTTCTCTGCTGGTGCCTCAATAATCTCTTCACTTGCTATCTGCATCAAAAAAGTCTGCTGACTTGGGACATTGTCAGATCACTCTGTCTCCTACTCTCCTATTTTCTCTGATTTGACTCACAGAAAGCTAGCAATGGGAAACATTCCTGAACACACTTGAGACTGCAATCAGCAGTCATACATAAGCAGAATACAATCAGCTCCTGCATTCCCTGACACTGTCAAGACCTGTATGCTCATAAATTTATTGAATTTTATTTACCTTGGAATTCAAAATTCCAAAGGTAGGATACAGAGTTTGGGATGTGTGGTGGGTTGACCTTGGGTGGAAGCCAGGTACCTGCCAAGTTGCCCTATCACTCCCCCTTCTCACCAGGACAGGGGTGAGAAATCACAATGAAAGGCAATAAGGACTGGGATATCACTCTCTAATTACCATCACAAGCAAAACAGACTTGACTTGGAGAAGTTAATGTCATTTATTGCAAATCAAATCAGAATAGGATGAGAAATAAGAACAAATCTTAAAACACCTTCCCCCCACCCCTCCTTTCTTCCTGCCCTCAACTTCACTCCTGAATTCTCTACCTCCCACTTTAAGTGGCACAGAGGGACAAGTGATGGGGTTTTCAGTCACTTCATCACATGTTGTTTCTGCCTCTCCTTCCTCTTTATGCTCTTCCCCTGCTCTAGTATGGGGTCTCTCCCACAGGAGACAGTCCTCCACGAACTGCTCCAAGGTGCCTCATTCCCACAGGCTGCAGGTCTTCATTAACTGCTCATATGTGGGTCCTTTCCACAGAGTGCAGTCCTTCAGGAACAGACTGTTCCAGCATGGGTCACCCACAGGGTCACTAGTCCTGCCAGAAAACCTGCTCCATTGTGGGTTCCTCTCTTCATGGGTCCAGAGGTCCTGCCCTGGAGCCCGCTCAAACGAGGGCTTCACACAGGGTCACATTTTCCTTCAGGGCACCTCCACCTCCTCTGGTGTGGGGTCCTCCATAAGCTGCAGGGTGGATATCCACGTGGATGTCTGCTCCACCATGGTCCTCCATGGGCTGCAGGTGAACTGCCTGCTTTACCATGGTCTTCACCATGAGCTGCAGGGCAATCTTTGCTCTGATGCCTGAAGCACCTCCTCCCTCTCCTTCTTCACTGACATGGTGTCTGCAGAGTTGTTTCCCTCACATATTCTCACTCCTGCATTCCAGTTGCTGTTGTGCAGTAGTTTGGTTTTTTTTTCCCTTCTTAAATATGCTATCACAGAGGTGCTATCATCATCACTGATTGTCTCAGGCTTGGATATTGGTGGGCCTGACTTGGAGCCAGCTGGCACTGGTTCTATCGGACATGGGGCAGCTTCTGGCATCTTCTCACAGAAGCCTGTAGTCTCCTGCTACCAAAACCTTGCCATCTAAATCCAGTACAGGGTATTGGGAAGCTTAGCCAAATTGGCAGAAAATTTACTTGGGAGGGGGATTAAAAGTTTCTATTATCAGTTCCAGTTCACTTTGGGTGAGGATTTGAGCCAATTCTTCCAAAGAGGAAACATGAAGTTCTGGTAATTTTCCAACAGATATACATCATGTGGAATAAATAGTCAATAAACACAATAAAATTAATCATGTTATTTTTCTGCAATATTTTGAACTTGAAACAAAACTGAAACAAATAAAAAAAATATTATCAAATACCTGTGAAGCAGAAATTATTTCCTCATAGTGTACAGAGTGGTGAAACAGAACTGTATCAAATTTGATCTTGATTAGTTTTAAATAGGAATTTATTTTATAAGAATTTGGGGTGGGGGTATTGTTATCCATAAGTATGATTGCTACTTGAAAGGAAAAAAAAGAGTTCTTGGTTTTTAAGATTTCATAAAAACAAGTAAAGCACTGAAAACTCCAAAAAAATACCCCTTGCTTAGTTTATTATTTGCACTTTCAAATGTTTTTGAGTTTTCTCAGAGGGTTAGGGAAGACATAGTTCCTTGTCTTTTATAAGCACTACCTTTTACATCTTATTAACAAAATCATGTGGAATTATTAATAAATCCTGATGCATTTTGAATGAAAATAATAGTTAACATAAACTTAGTCACAAAGCTCTCATTAATTATGCAATTTATGTTTTTTGAGTGTTATTGCTATTCTGATTTTTTTTTTTGGTCAATGATATTAAGATTTTATCTTTGAAAAAAAATATTAATATTTTTTGAAATAGCATTCATTATTTTTATAATTACAGTAAATCTTGAAGGTCTCTATGGTAATATCCTCTGAAAAGGGGACCATAAGTTCCCTGGTGTGTGTCTGTGGGAAATAAAGCAAATCTATTTTCACGTTCTTTTGTTTTAAAATAAGGTCATAATAAATTTTCTGTTTACTTTTACTAACACTATAGCAAATATTTTGGGTTTTTTTCTGTTTATAGTAGGATGGTGACACAGTCACTTTGGGTCGAACTTGTGAATAAAAATAAAAATAATTCAGATACAAACTTACCTTCTAACCTGAACAATCTTTCAGTAGAGTTTAGTAAACTGGGAAAAGATGGGAAAAGAGATATTCCATGAAAAAAAAAAAAAATGTTTAAGCAATTACTTTAACAGAAAATATCATGTCTCATTGTATGACATTACCAGAAAAAAATCAGTTATAGGACAGGTCCTTTAAAAATTTTAATAGTTTGGTGGATTTTTTTTACGCAAAAAAGAGATAAGACTTTCTGTGGCCTGTCATCATAACAATTATATTTAAAAATAAGATCTAATACACTGCGAAATAAAATAAATATTTCACAAGGAAAGTATTGCCAATAATGCAAAGGCATTCTGATTTCTGTAGCTGGGTGTAACTTGTTGCGTGTATTTGTTCTTTGTTCACAATTCATTACAAATCCTTGCCTCAAATCAATAGCATGTTAACATAAAATCCACAATTCATGCCTATTAATGTCTGTCGAGACCCTTATAGAGAAATCCATTTTTATAATTTGTGTTCTGTTTAAAACATCTACTATATAGCTGATTATGAAAGGAACAAAAAAAAATCATAAACTCTTTCTTTGAAGTTCCAGTTAGTGATACCCCTATGACTAGGTCATTTTGAGACATATATTCCATTGTTTCTTATCCATCTAGTCACAAAACTGTAGTCTTGGAGGCAAATGAGACCAAAACTAAAATTACAGATTATATACCACAGGAAGAAAACAAAAAAAAAGAATAAAAACAAGCCCGGAACTTCACTAAAGATGTTAGCATACCAAAGATAACAGTTTATAAAAGCATTTCTTTTGCACTGGGATTTGACTACCATACAACTTTATCTGCCTGAGTTCCTAGCTAAGAATGACCTTTATATTTGATAGTAGAAGTATTTTTTAAAGTGTTCCTGTACTTTAATAGTAAGTTGTGAATTGGAAGTAAATGATATTAGAAACGTTTTAGGTAAAACTATGGTCTTGTCTCTCCCCATCATATTTTCATTTAGAAGCTTTTTGTGAAGATATTGGATATAATGGCAATAATTTTAAAACTTTAAACTCATACATTTTGTATATTTTTGGATGTGGTAGCATAGCTGATTTAGAAAAGTGGATAGTGGTCCAGCTTTCAGAGACAAAGTACACTACATGGCATACAGACAATGAGCTAATCTTAAAATGGATCGTAATGAAAAATACTGAAATTTGGGCAGGCAGGACATGAAATCAGCCCCTGCTGGGTGACAGTCTGCACCTCCCATTTGCTATCCAAGCTTTCCATACACTTTCTCCAGAGATTAAGAGATCTGAGAAAGGGTTTAGCAGATGCTAGAACTATCCTGAAGCCACTTAGACTAGCTAGTCTTAAAGCCTTCAAATTTATTTAGTTATATGTCTTGTAGAGTTCTTTTAAACCATGAACAAATTAGCCCTTTTTTTCATGAAATACAGACCTTTCTGCACTCATGTAATATCCTGTAAGAATTTACTAATTTGAACACTTATCAGAAATTATGTAGAATTAAGCACTCCTCCTACGACAGAGAAAAATATTAATATACTTATATATTTTAATTTTATTTAATCATACACCATAAAATACTTTTCAGAAAAATATCAGGACAAGTTTTAGAAATTTTACCCCTCAATACAATATGGATCCTCAAATTAGGCATGATATATTCTACAATGCATGACGAAAGCTCAGGAGTTTACAGAGCTTAGATGCCTCAATCAAAGTTTCAAAGGAAGTACCTTCATCCACGCAAGATTCATAACTTGGTATGTTATTGTGTGAATAGCCATTTCTTTTTCCTTTCCTTTTCCTTTTCCTTTTCCTTTTCCTTTTCCTTTTCCTTTTCCTTTTCCTTTTCGTTTTCCTTTTCCTTTTTTTTTTTTTCTTTTTTTCTTTTTTATATTTCTTTTGCTTCTACTTTTGCATTTCCTTTTCCTTCTCCTTTTCTTTTTTTGCTTTTGCTTTTTTTTTTTTTTTCCCAAGTAACTGAATAGGATATTTTCTTGTTACAGCTTGGAAATATTGCACATCTTCAAATTAAGATGAATGGATTGCAGCATAATTTTCAGGAAATTTATTTGATATAAAAGTACTATTTATTTGCAGTGAGTTAATTTCCACAGATCACAGGTGTGCATGGTAGCAAGCAAACTACCAGGCTAAAAGTTGGGCTTTAGAAACTGATCCTTTTTTATTTAAAGCTCAAGTAGTTGAATGTCCAAGATTCACAGCCACAGAAAGAAAAGAAGCAAAAGGCATAATAAAGACACTTGCTTATTATATAACTTTTCCCTAATGTGAATATTTAGCCAGCATAAATCACATGGCAAACCTTTTCTTCATGGAAGTGTAGCTGAAACTTCGCCTATGTTCTCATAATAAAATGTAAGCAAGCTTTGCAAAGGTGTATGGAAAGTGAACATTATAAACATATAATACGAATACTCCTCAGTCAAGATCTTGCCTGGCATAATCTTTTTATGTATGCATTTTTTTGTATGTGGACTTTATTATATAACTAGTGAAAGCTTTTTTTATACTGCAATTTGAAGGGAAAAAAAAAGCTAGTATGTAGTTTCCATGCAGATTGTGAGGTTGATTAATTTCTAGTCAGTCCCTGCACTTGTAAATATATGTATATATACTTTTTGTTAGATATTTATCTATATATATTTTAAGATCAGTCTGCTAAGTAATTTTTTTTTTTCATCAAGCATTTCATTTTTCCCTAATGGTTTATTCAGTGCTATTGTTTGAACCTTTTCCATGGCATTCATACAGCAAATGAATGAAATTCCCTCTCAGAAAATTGCCAAGTTAATTATACAGTATAAAGTCCTATGGTGTTATCTCAGTTTATAATGATAAACTGGAATTTAATTTCCTTTTTTGACTAAAATAACCAAAAATAAAAACTCAAATAAATTAAACCAGGACTCAAAAATCTTTGCCTATTTTGGAATATTGTTATTTCCCTTAACTTTAGTAAAGTTTTTAAATTTAAAATACTTTTGGTTTAATGTCAGAATTTTATGGAATACTCATTTTGCAAAATAAATATTTGGAACTGGAAATAAGTCATATTTATTTTCTAGTGTATTTGTAGTTCTTAAAAGTGAAATAAGTAAAAAACCCTGAGAGCTGAGCAGGGAAAAAAGAGAAAGAAAAAAAAAAAGAAAAAGAAAATATAAATCCTATTGGCCATTCATCAATGTAAGTGGAATGTTCTACACAGTATTTGCCTCTGTTTTAAAATATGTTTCAAAACTACATTGAAACAGACACAGTTAATTTGTATTTTTGAGCCATTGTATTTTCACTACTGATGTAATGAAAAGTTTGTAGCCTAATAGGTTTTGATAATTTACTTAATTTCCTTAAAATAAAGTGTCTATGTTAGAACAAGTACAGAAAAGAAAGATTTTGTTACAACTTCCTGACAGAAGCTTACACATATATTAATCTCTTTAACAGAGCATTTTCCCTAGAGCATATTCTCATATTCCCTAGAGCATACAAAATCTTTCGCCAAATGTAATACATAACACAGTTTGCAATTATTGGGTATGATGTTGTAAGTGACATTCCTTAAGTAATATTAGTGAATAATAGTTTAGAGTCACATAAAAAATCAGGGGAAAATTATCTAAAGGTGTTGGTCTAATTCTAAGGTCATAAATTCTAATTATCTATGTTGGAATAAAGTTTATAGTGTCATGGCAGGTTGGTAATTAAATAACATGCCAGAAATGTATGTTTTCAAATAATTTATAGCAAACAGATTGAACAAAGTACAAGTTTTCTCTTCAAGCACTATGAAAGTGCTCTCTTTGCTTATGTTTACATTGTTTTCATAATAGCAAGATAAAATTCTAACTAACCAAAGGTTTTGGGGAGGATATGAGGTACAAAATTTCCATGCCTTGTCATGTCTCAGCCCACACCCTAAAAATCTGGGAATAGTTATTGAAAAACTCTACATCAGGTAAGCACACTTAGTCTGCTCTTTCACCAAAAAAAAAAAAAAA
>VXBJ01004738.1:2704-25567 GCA_013400055.1 Nycticryphes semicollaris
GCGGAGTGGGGGGGGGGGAGGGGGAGTCAGTGAAAGACTTCTTGGTTCTTTGTTGCCAGCTGGGGCTAAACCACAACACAGCTAAAATCAGGTAAACCTGTTACCAAGCCAGTAGTCCCTGAAAAGTGCTAGTTCATGTTTGTATACTAACCAGACTGCATAGTATTTACAGAGTGATGCAGTATTCTTACTGTCCTACTGCATCTTTTGCAGAGTAGTCATTTTGCCATGGAAGCTGAAGAAACGATGGGATGTATCCAGGAATTCCCTGAACACTATAAAGTTATTTTGGATAGACTGAATGAACAACGTGAGCAGGACCAGTTTACAGATATCACACTGATTGTCGATGGTATGTACAGGCCTGAGAACCAGTTGATATACAGAGAATTCTGAAAGATGTGCTGGGAAGCTGTTGGGTTTGTCACAGGTCAGCTGTCAAACTGAGTTGCTAACAAATTCTTGGTTCTGTATTGGTGTGCAAGTTGCTTGCAGAGTTTCATTTAAAATCTTGGGCTGAACAGAGTCTCCAGCAGTGATTAATAATTTTGCTTTTGCTTTTCTAAACGAGGGGCTAAATATTTTCAGATAGAAACCCACTTTTAAACTGCTGTACTATATTTAATGTGTTGTCTAAGGATTTCCAAAACACTGTAAAAATATATTTCCCTAACTTGAGCTGACTGCATGTAGAGAATTTATAGAAATATTGGTTGATTGTTTAAAAAAAATGCACAACAACCAAAAAAATCCAAACAGCTTGAAAGAAGATTGCCTTCTTGCTTCTCTGGTATCTGCCTACTATTTTAATATATAGTTAAAATAGGGTAAAACAACTCCCTTTTGTTTTTCTATGTGTTCTAAAGACATAAGTATTAGTTTAAAAGGAAGATGAATATATAAGTGTTTATTATCGTATTAGGAAAGGTGGTGTCTGATAGATCACCTAAGATTGTTTCTTATCCCAAACATGTCTTCAAGGAAGATAGGCAGTGTCCACTAGGAGAGACCTAGCTAAAGGAGTACCATTTGATCTTAAAAAGGATAGCAAGAACTCACTTGAAGGAAAAGCATCCTATAGAGCCTGGATCAGAAAAAAGTAAGCAAATGAAGAAAAATTCTGGAATCACCATAGCTTCATTGACAATGCTTGCACAAAACTTATCCTGAATGTTTGTTCCTGCTCTAGTATTACCAAATCCATGTGTTGAGCTCAAAACTGTTTTCTTGTGCAGCTGTGTAGTTCTAATCTATGTTGCTTCTCTTACCTCTGTCCTATGGAGCCTTATGAATGTTCATGCCTGTACAAGGGAGAAGGCAACACAGTGATGGGGAATACACAGTCTTGAAAACAGGTAGAACAGAGTAGAACTACTTCTGTTCTGCAGGGGTCTTTATGCTGGCAGAAGATAAAGATAAAAGACATTGATATGTAAAAACACCAAAACCCCAAAACCCAAGGAGAGCCTGGATAAAACCTGAGAGCTGAGCCCAAGACATACAGGAAAAAGTTTGCACAGCAATTTCCCATAACTTAAATATCTGAAAAGATAAACACTGGAATAAGTGAGTCCTACAGCTAATTGAGTTGCAGAGCTTCAACAAGGTCAGTGATGCCAGCAAGGGTCTGCATGAGATAAGACAGGCTAGCTGCAGTGGTATCCCATGTTACAAGGAGATATACTAAGTGACTATATGCTGCTGGAATAGATTTGTAGACTGGGTGGTTCTGCAGCTGTTCTCTTCTCTGCATCTGCACTTATTCTGCACTCTGAGTAAGAAGGTGTTATCCTAAACCAAAATTTTTGTCTCTTTCTAGGTCACCATTTCAAAGCTCATAAGGCTGTTCTTGCTGCCTGTAGCCAGTTTTTCTACAAATTCTTTCAAGATTTCACACAGGAGCCCTTGGTGGAGATTGAAGGTAGTCCGATTCATGCAAATAAACACCTTCAGAGTTGTGTGTCTGAGCTCAAGATGAATGTAGTATCCTTGGTATGGGCTTAAACGCATGCTTGGTCATATTGATTACCTTCCTAGGTCTCAGCTCTTGAGTTGTTCTGAGGTAGTGTTGTGGTTTAACCCTGGCTGGCAACTAAGCATCACGCAGCCAGGCTCGCTCATTCTCCCCCCAGTGGGATGGGGCGGGAAGAATTGGAAGGGTAAAAGTGAGAAAAAAACCTCATGAATTGATATAAAAACAGTTTAATAATTATAAAGAAATAATATTTTTTAAATGGTAAAAAGGAAAAAATAACAGAGGAAAATAAAACCCAAGAAAGGCAAGTGATGCAAATGAAAACAATTGCTTGCCACCAACTGACCAATGCCCAGCCAGTCTCCAAGCAGTTTTATTGCTGAGCATGGCATCATATGATATAGAATATCCATTTGGTCAGTTAGGGTCAGCTGTCCCGACTGTCCACTCCCAACTTTTTGTACACCTCCAACCTACTCGCTGATAGGGCAGTATGAGTAAAAAAAGCCTTGACTCTCTAAGTGCTGCTCAGCAGTAACTAAAACATCAGTGTGTTATCAACACTATTTTCGGCACAAATCCAAAACATAGCCCCATACAAGCTACTATGAAGAAATTTAATTTTGCCCCAGCCAAAATCAGTATAGGTAGCTATCGCCACTGGAAAAAAGTTCCCCTGAAGCAAAATGAAATACAATTGCTGGGGTGCAATACTTGCCAAGGAGCAATTTCCTGGAGCAATACTTCAGCTTCTGGTAACTTGCTGCTCAGAGGTCTCTTGAGAGATAGCATATTTATATGCCTAAATTTATACTTTTTATTATTCTGTACAAACAGCTTTTTCTCCATCTTCTATCGTTGTCATGGCATGACTGTAGTTGTTACAGATTCACATGTTTCTATAGTAGACTATTCCAACGTGAGCCTTTTAAGGGTGGCACTTTACAAAACTGGCTGTTGAAGTACTGTGAGCAGGCAATTGTACAAGATTCATCAGATAGATAAGACTGAGGAATTGCTAAAAGAGGCTGTTTTTCTTGCTTCTAAACAGGTGTAAGTAACATGGCATTTCGTCACCTAATTGATTTCACCTATACAGCAAAACTAATGGTCCAAGGTGAGGAAGAAGCAAATGACGTTTGGAAAGCAGCTGAGTATCTACAGATGTTAGAAGCAATCAAAGCACTTGAAACCAGGTAAACAAATAAGCCTCTTTTTCTTCCCAACACTGAAATGTAAAGTCTTAAGAATCCTTTTACAAGAGCTGGCAGACATTATTTTGCAGTGTTGTTCTTTATCCTGGAACCTCCTAAACTTTTGTGGGACTGTATACTCTTCTACTATAAGACACGGGTCAGGATTATAAAGGCTAAAAAATGAAATTGCATTTTTTTGGGCTGGAACTCGATGACAAGTGACATGGCTGGTAAATGCTGCAGACATCGTAGGGCTGTGACTTTGTGGTAGCTAATACCAGGTCTCTGTACTATCTGACTGCCCATGCCTGACTGAGAGCTGGGTGTACAGTGACGATGTTTCTCAGGTAGTTAGACCACATTAACAAGTTTGTGCTGGTGTTTTGATTTCATGCAGCTTTCTGCTTTCAAGAGAATAGGCAGTGATTTTAAAACTTCTTGGCGCAAAATTAATCTCTCAAACTTCTTGAACAAATGTAATTGCTATAATTGGTTTTATATGGGGTCAATATTTAATCAAATGTTACTGTGGCACCTTTTATTTGGTATGAGGAACTGTACTCCATTACCAAACTCCAAGCTAAGAAAAGCAGGTGCCATTCCCATCATGCTGTTTTTCTTCCCCTTCCTTCCCTTTCACAAAGTGCTGTCGTGGTCTCATTCCTTCCTACACTGTTTTTCTGTCATGAAGCAGAGGGAGGGGAAATAAATGCCTCTCAGCACTACAGTTATCCTTGCTTTCTCTTTTAGACCTGCTGAAAGGTCTTTGTGTTCAGGAGAGTGGCATTGACTCTGAGTTCCTCTTGTAGCCAGCTAACTTTTTAAAAAAAAAAAAAACCCAAACAAATAAAACTTCCATGACACGAATGACACGATACACTGGAAACTTGGTTTTCAACATCAGTGTTGACTTTTTTGAATCAACTTATTCTGTGCTTATTCTATGGATTGGTGGCAGAGCTGAATAAGTATGTGGAGTTTTTAATAAGAAAAATGGGATTGTGCATTTTTCGCCCTACCCTCCAACCCCACCAACACTCTTTTTTTGACTTTATTAAGATTAAGCATGGCATTACCAAAATTTTTTTTTTTTCTTTCAGGAAAAAAGCAGACATTTGCTGCTTGTGAAATTTAAGACACTTGAAATTGAAAAAGTATGTTCTAATTGATATCACTTTTGAGTCTCTGTACAGCAGTAGAGCTGTTGAACCAGGGTTCAGATCAGTCCATCAAACTGTCCAGCATGCAATTATTTCCCAACTGGTGTATAATGTTATGCAGTTTGTTGATTATACATCACTAGTAAACACTGTAATTCCTATGTTACAAGTAAACCAATGTTTTACTTAACAAACACATGTGCAAGTCAGTCTAATAGTTATTTCTATTGTTCATTTTTGATTTTTGGTCGGGTGTTTTTGGTTAGAAAACCAAACTTGAGTACCACTGTCAGTCCCAGTTTTCTCCTCCACAGAAGGAGGGGAAAGAATTGCAATACAGTGCCTCTATCTGAGCTTTGACGGAAAGGGGTAAGCTTCAGAAAGTTCAGCTAAAGTAGAGATTATTATAGAACTAAAAATTTGTGTAATGCATCAGAGTTGCACATTGCATAATCTAGATTAGAAATAAAACAACCAGCTGTTATTTCTTGAAGTACAGTGTGTTGTATGTGTGCATCCCCGTTCAAAGTTTCACACCTGAGCCACACAATGTGCTCAAGGATGGTAGTCTCCTCTTTGCTGAGCAGATTATTATTTTGGTACACGATCCTGGAGTTCTTTGCAGTAATGTTAAAAGTAACTGTCACCTCCTAGACATCAGAAAATCAGCCTAGATGAAACTATAAGTTTAGCTGTTCTGTCTTCCTGTATCTGAATATAGTAGGGTGCAATTTAATAAGCTGTATCCTGCATTAGGTCATTAGCTGCACATCTCTGCCATATGACATACAGATAGTGGAGAAAACCCTTCTCTCTCCTTTTACTAGAAATCCTGAAAGTGATACGGAGTAGGTTACATAAAAGGATTCATCAGGCTGCAAAGGAAGGTTTGAGCACCTCTCCTATGAAGACAGACTGAGGGAGCTGGGGAAGAGAAGGCTCCGGGGAGACCTTCGAGCAGCCTTCCAGTATCTGAAGGGAGCATACAGGAGAGCTGGGGAGGGACTCTTTGTCAGGAAGTGTAGTGACAGGACAAGGGGTAATGGCTTTAAATTAGAAGAGGGGAGATTTAGATTAGATACTAGGAAGAATTTCTTTACTGTGAAGGTGGTGAGACACTGGAACAGGTTGCCCAAAGAAGTTGTGGATGCCCCATCCCTGGAAGTGTTTAAGGCCAGGCTGGATGGGGTTTTGAGCAACCTGGTCTAGTGGGAGTTGGCCCTGCCCCTGGCAGGGGGGTTGGAAGTTGATAATCTTTAAGGTCCCTTCCAACTCTAACCATTCTGTGATTCTATGGCAAAAGTACAAATTACATATCAGTCTGATTTGAGGGGAAGGTAGCCACTCATTTTCAAAACTGATAATCAGTAGTAAAACCTCCAGCATGTAAGTGCCTAGAAAACTCTTTCCACATCCCAATGGCTTGCTTTTTTTTTTTACCTCAGCTGTTAGTTGTGTGCTTTCCTGAAGTACAAGATGTTATAATAATAATTGTGTGAAGTCACAGCTGTAGTGATTTTTAACAACCTGTAAGTGGTGCGGGCAATTGCATGCACTCCAGAGCTTAAGAGGCGAATAGTGTAGGAAGGACTTGAAACTTATTTCTGAGTAGGTAGGCCAAAGAACTCCTTCCTTCAGGGAAGTTTTCCTTCCAAGTACAGAATTTCACAACCAATGTCATTAGGCTAACTGGCCTTTCTTCTTGATAGGTGGTGTTTATCATTCAAGTGGAGCTATTAAAAACACTTTAGTAACCTTATATCAAAGGCTCCACAGCTTTAACCGTGCCATTCTTCAGCTCTAAGGAGTATAGATTAAGAACAGATTAGCTTCTGAAATGCATGCAGGTTCATAGAATAGTTTGGGTTGAAAGGAACCTTTAAAGGTCATCTATTCCAACCCCCCTGTAATGAGCAGGGACATCTTGCACTAGATCAGGTTGCTCAGAGCCTTGTCCAACCTGAACTTAAATGTTTCCAGGGATGGGGCCTCCACAATTTCTCTGGGCCGCCTGTTCCAGTATTTCACCACCTTCATTGTAAAAATTTTCTTCTGAATCTATCCTCTTTTAGTTTAAAGCCATTACTCCTTGTCCTATTGCAACAGGCCGTACAAAAAAGTTTGTCTCCATCTTTCCTATAGGCCACCTTTATGTACTGAAAGGCCACAATGAGGTCTCCCTGGAGCCTTCTCCAGGCTGAATGACCCAAACTCTCTCAGCCTTTCCTCATAAGGAGAGGTGTTCCATCCCTCTGATCATTTTTGTAGCCCTCCTCTGGACCAGCTCCAACAGGTCCATATCTTTCCTGTGCTGAGGGCTCCAGATCTGATTGCAGTTATGTGGTTGTTTATCATTCAGCTTTTTGAGAAACAGCTAGCGAGTGTTTAATGCAGAAGCTCAGTATCAGGCAGAAATTGTTATGTAAGTGCTTGTGGATCTTAACTATGTTTATGCAAATGCTTTTCAGGAACAAAGAAAATTCATCACCCTTCGAATCAAATAAAACACGAGGTAAAAATAAACCAAAAAAGAGGAAGATAGCTGAAACCTCCAATGTTATCACAGAAACACTGCCTTCTGCAGAATCGGAGCCGGTTGAAATTGAGGTTGAGATTGCTGAGGGGACAATTGAAGTGGAAGATGACAGCATCGAAACACTTGAAGTAGCTTCTGCAGAGCAATCTATAAAGTACATCCAGGCAACGGGTACATCAGATGAATCTGCTTTGGCTCTTTTGGCAGATATCACCAGTAAGTATCGTCAGGGAGAGAAAAAATGCCAGATCCAAGAAGGTGATAGTGCAACTGATCCCTCGTGCAAGCAGGTAGAAGGTATTGAAATTGTGGAATTTCAGCTGTCACATGTGAAGAACTTATTCCACTGTGAGAAATGTAACCGTTCGTTTAAATTGTTTTACCATTTTAAGGAACACATGAAAACACACTCTACTGAGAGTTACAAGTGTGACATATGTAATAAAAGGTACCTACGAGAGAGTGCTTTGAAGCAGCACCTCACCTGTTACCACCTTGATGAAGGTGGTGCAAGCAAGAAGCAAAGACCTGGCAAAAAAATACATATATGCCAGTACTGTGATAAGCAGTTTGACCACTTTGGACATTTTAAAGAGCACCTCCGGAAGCACACAGGTAAGAGCACTGCTATGGTCCTGTACTTATGGCTTTGGCTCTAGCATTTGGGGTGGGTTGCATGTTTTGGGGAAATAAAGAATATGCTGAAGAGAACATGGGAGTCCTGATTGCTAGAAATACTTGGCTTCTAGTTACAACTGAAATGCTGGGGTTGTATGTTATTTTTTTTGTTTTCCATTGATATAAACTTTGAGGGATTGAGGTGGTTAAAAATAGGCACCAAAAACCAGAAAGTGCTAATAAACCTTCTTTCTTAAGTCTATTAAATTTTAAATATTTTTTCAAAATAATTTCTTAAAGTATGTTTTCTTCTTCAAAAGCACCAAACTGAGGAGCTACTCTTATATTTTCCACAGTTCTACTAGTAAATGTTTCTGTTTAAATGTGATCTGAACTGTGATCTTCTCAGTGGAATATAGTTTAAAGGGTTTCTTTAACTAAGAGAACTTCTGAGCAAATGCCTATTAATCAGGCATAAAATACCTACCTAACAACTCTCTCTTGTACCATCTTGTTTGAAAGTCTCATCCTTACTCTTGACATCTCATCTATGATTTAATTTTCTTTGTTAATTAACACAGCAAAACATTTCTAGTGACTATAGTAGATATTTATTTTTTTTACTGTAAAATCTGCCTTTGAAAGGTGGATAGCATCTTTTGAGTACAAAATGACTTGTGCTCCTTCTTCTACATAATATGGGAAGTTAAGATGCTATTTCTTCATAGAATCATAGAATGGTTAGAGTTGGAAGGGACCTTAAAGATCATTGAGTTCGAAGTGAAGGAGTTGTGATGTGCTCCAAGCAGACAAATTAAACAGTCCTTGTCTAAAAACTCTGTAACCGAAGTAATTTGTATGCAGGTTATACAAACTTCAGAGGAAAAATTAATCAATGTCTTTGCCATTCTTCATAAATCTACAATGTATTTTGCAGGAAGTGTAATTTGAATTGCAAATAACATCTTCCATATGAGTGAATAAATGGATTCTATTTGCATACCTTGAATAAATGATCCAAATAAGTTCATTTGATAAATGTTTGCCGTTGGGTTTGGGGGAGAGGCGAGCAAAAAACCCCGACTAGGCTTACTATTTCTCTCTAAACCAAGATATGGCAGCATTATGGTTGAATTCCCTCATATTTCTTACATATTAGGCAAATAAGTCACTGTGGTGTTATGAATGTCTTTGCCGAAAATAATTATTTTTTAACTCCACTCCTTCCTGTGGCTGTAGGATTATAAAGGACCAGCACAATATTGGACTATCTTAGGTCAGAATTTCTGTCCTGTGAGTTACGATTGGCAAGTGAAATTTCACCTGTTCTCATAAATGGAAAAAAGATAATTGTTAGATCAGGCCAGAACTCTGCCTCTTTATAAAATCTCACTTATATGAGACTAAACTTGTAGTTGGATTACGCCTGGGGCAAGAGAAGTAAGTTGTCACCTTTAGCAGAGGAGTTTATCCCCAAGCTTGCCAGTGAGTTTCTCAAGCTAGAGGCAGGCTGACATACTCTGTGTTTTCTATCACTGCTGTAACCAGTGCTGCCGAGGTCACAGTGTTCATTTGCACTATGCAAGAAGTCACACAATGTCTTTTTGCCTTTGGATATCTCCACTGTTGTCTTTGAATTGTCACTTTCAGATAATTTTGGCAAAATACATTGAAGATTATTGAAGAATTTGAGTAAGAATAGAATAAATCTGTCCTTGACTGGGCAAGAGTTACTTGCTCCGAGTAACTCTTTAAATGTGACCAGATCACAGGGCAGGTGAAGGTCTGTGGGTGGGAGCCTTGTTTTGTCATATCCTCTTGGCTCACCAATGCAAAGTCTGTGATTTTTGATCTACAAGACTATAGCAGTTCAGCATCCTCTGCATTACCTGTACAACGGTCTCCAAAAACAAAGCCTTTTATAACCATTAAGGGGAATATTCCCACCATTTAACATTTTTCTGTGGCCTTTAGGTGTATAAGTGGGAATTATAGGCTACTTATGAATTTCTTTTGAAAAGCTATTTAGATACTTCTGAATATCTTTATTTCTGAAAATACAGGTACTATTGAGATGGAAAGCAAATAACTACTACATTCCTGAAAATGTAGGCTTTTAAACTTAATCTAGTTAGAATAGATTCTTATGGAGAACTCTTTTGGAGTTCATGAAGTAGTTTGTTTCAGTAGTTATGTTGGTATTGGTATCTTCACAGATTAATTATCAGACTTTCAGAAGAAACACACTGTTCCTAAATTTTGTACTTGAATTTCCTTGAATTTTATTGCATTTGTGCATGATGAATTGGTAAACAGAGACACCAGTTGTTCTTTGTTACTATTTGATAATGGTAATAACAATATATTACTTTGGATGAAAGTGTTGGGTTTTGGTTTGTTTGTTTTAATACTGATGCATTGTTACTTCATGGTCATTCTGTGCCAACTTCTTTTTCTGGAGCTCAGTTTCAGCTCTCAAACATAAGCTGTTATTGTTCTTGAAAAGAAAACATTGTATTATTTAAATACTTTCTTCTTTAATGTGTCATTTTGTATATACTAACGTTGAGTCTTTAACTGTTAATATTATCAGGTGAAAAGAGAGAAATAGCTTCTATTTCTTTAAGATATTTTGTCAGTATAGTAATCTAACTTCCATAAAAAACTAAATGTACCTTAAATGGCATTGGTTACATTGTTGTTTGGTTTGGCTTTTTTATAAATTAGAGTTATGAGTCCACATTAGGTTTTTGCCCTTTTAGTTACATAAATAAAGTTTACGTAGAATGTCTTTTCTTCTGTAGAATAATCCAGTTGGCTATGACTTTACAGCATATTTATCAACCTACACAAAAGGAAAAGGGGAAGAAGGGAGTGCTGACCGAAAACTGTCTGGTTTTATACACTTACAAATCCCTGTGTCTGTCTTAACAGGTGAAAAACCATTTGAATGTCCAAACTGCCATGAACGTTTCGCTAGGAATAGCACACTCAAATGTCACTTGACAGCCTGTCAGTCTGGAGCTGGAGCTAAAAAGGGAAGAAAGAAGCTGTATGAATGTCAGGTGGGTAATGGAAGTAGTAGAGTCTGAGGCTAGATACCTTCTTCCTGTGCTGAGGGAGTGTGGGAGTACTGAGCAGGAAAGGCAACGAGAGTGGGCTTATGTCTCCAAGAACTACTTTTAGTAAAATACATTATAAAGATTGCATTCACCCACAACATGAGGGTAAATTCTTATATCTAAGTAGTTCCATTTAAAATATGGATTTACTAATGTGGTGTTTCATAATACTTTGTTAATTAGAGAAATTCTTGTGGGTAATTAAGTGCTCATCTGCATATTACTGATCTTTCTGCTTCCTTTTCAAGGTTCTTGATGCACTGACCTAGGCCTTTCCTGCTTGTGAACATGCTTCACTAAAGTCCAAAATACAANAATGGAAGTAGTAGAGTCTGAGGCTAGATACCTTCTTCCTGTGCTGAGGGAGTGTGGGAGTACTGAGCAGGAAAGGCAACGAGAGTGGGCTTATGTCTCCAAGAACTACTTTTAGTAAAATACATTATAAAGATTGCATTCACCCACAACATGAGGGTAAATTCTTATATCTAAGTAGTTCCATTTAAAATATGGATTTACTAATGTGGTGTTTCATAATACTTTGTTAATTAGAGAAATTCTTGTGGGTAATTAAGTGCTCATCTGCATATTACTGATCTTTCTGCTTCCTTTTCAAGGTTCTTGATGCACTGACCTAGGCCTTTCCTGCTTGTGAACATGCTTCACTAAAGTCCAAAATACAAAGTACTATTTTATTCCTATTTTATTATTCTTCTGTTTAATAGCAATATATTGACTTTGTCTGGAAAGTAATTCCAATTTATGATGACAATCTGTAATGTCTTTTAAGCAAATTTAAACACTATAGATGGATAGCTAGAGTACTTGGTCACTATACATAGCTGACATTTGAAAAGCTGTTCAAAAGAACGTTACTTAGCTTTTAAAAGCTGTTTCTGAAAAGCTAGAAAATATGAGAGCTGAGGTTGGTTGTAGCATTTTTATTTGCCATTTTGCTGCTTCGCTGCTGTGACAGTCTCTACACACTTCCCCCTCTCCCCCCTTAAGGCTCTCACCTTATTCAGTTCACAGAATGGCTGTTGTTTGAGGTTAAATTGGGTTGTGTAGTAAAGAAAACTGCTGGATATCAGCTTTATTTGTTCACAAAAACAGAGTGATCTTATTCACAGCAGTGAATATTGAAGGAGACGAATTAATTCTGACTGTTGCTAATAAAATAATTTAATTGGAAGTTACACCGATGCTGTTGCATCATTTAGTTGTTATGCTAGTCTGAAGTTAATTCTTGGGAGCACACCTTTGTCTTAAAGATAAGTTTTGAACATGAGAACTATTGTATAACACAAAATTGTACCTAGTAGTTTCATTGTAAATACTGTTTTGTCTTTATTACCCTTTGGTTTAGTTACTTCACCTCATAGTTTGTTTTTTTTACAGATCTTGTCAATGTGGGCTAGTGTTCATGGAATAGAATGGTTTGCATTGGGAGGGACCTTAAAGGTCATCTAGTTCCAACCCCCCTGCCATGGGCAGGGACACCTCCCACTAGAGCAGGTTGCTCAAAGCCTTATCCAGACTGATCTTGAACACTTCCAGGGATGGAGCATGCACAACTTGACTGGGCAACCCGTTCCAGTGTCTCATCACCCCAACACTAAAGAATTTCTTCCTAATATCTGTTATTTCAGCCTGCAGCAACTACAGCAATTCTTGGATAAATTTTTCTTGACTTTTTTCTCTTCAGAACTAAATTTGAATAGTGTTCAATAACTAAAAACTTGGCTTACTGAACAAAGAGGACAAAACAAAATTGTGCTTGCTTGATGAGCACTTACGGTGCTCTTCGTTGTATGCCTCAAATACTGAATTAGGCTGATTACTGATAGTTATTACCTTTATGGATGACTAAGCAATTTTGAGTACTTATCTATAAGGTTAGTATTTTAAGAAGGGTGTGTGAAACTTCTTTGTAAAGTGTGAGCCTGAGGGGGGACAAAAAGGATGTTGCTAGCAGCACAAACAGAATCACAGAATGGTTTAGGTTGGAAGGGACCTTAAAGATCATCGAGTTCCAACCCCCCTGCCATGGGTAGGGGCACCTTCCACTAGACTAGGTTGCTCAAAGCCCCTTCCAACCTGGCCTTGAATACTTCCAGGGATGGGGCAGCCACAACTTCCCTGGGCAACCTGTTCCAGTGTCTCACCACCCTCACAGTAAAGAAATTCTTCCTAGTATCTAATCTAAATCTCCCCTCTTTCAGCTTAAAACCCCTTGTCCTATCACTACACTCCTTGATAAAGAGTTCCTCCTCATCTTTCCTGTAGCTCCCCTTTAGGTCCCCTTCAAGTACTAGAAGGCTGCTATAAGGTCTCCCTGGAGCCTTCTCTTCTCCAGGCTGAACAAGCCCAACTCTCACAACCTGTCTTCCTAGGAGATGTGCTCCAGCCCTCTGATCATCTTCGTGGCCCTCCTCTGGACCCATTCCAACAGGTCCACGTCCTTCTTATGTTGGAGGCTCAAGAGCTAGATGCTGTACTCCAGGTGGGGTCTCACAAGAGGGGAATAGAGGGGGAGAATCACCTCCCTCGACCTGCTGGCCACACTTCTTTTGATGCAGCCCAGGATGCAGTTGGCTTTCTGGGCTGCGAGTGCACATTGCCAGCTCATGTTGAGCTTCTCATCCACGCGCACTCCCAAGCCCTTCTCCTCAGGGCTGCTCTCAATCCATTCTCCACCCAGCCTGTATTTGTGCTTGGGATTGCCCTGACCCACGTGCAGGACCTTGCACTTGACCTGGTTGAACTTCATGATTTTTGCACGGGCCTACCTCTCAAGCCTGTCCAGGTCCCTCTGGATGGCTTCCCTTCCCTCCAGCATGTTGACCGTGCCACACAGCTTGGTGTCATCTGCAAACTTGCTGAGGCTGCACTCAATCTCACTGTCCATGTCGCTGACAAAGATGTTAAACATCACTGGTACCAGTACCAACCCCTGAGGAACGCCGTACATCACTGGTTTCCCCTTGGACATTAAGCCGTTGACCGCAAGCCTTTGAGTGCAGCTATCCAGCCAGTTACTTATCCACCAAGTGGTCCATCCATCAAATCCATGTCTTTCCAGTTTAGAGACAAGGATATTTTGCGGGACAGTGTCAAATGCTTTGCACAAGTCCAGGTAACTGACATCTGTTGCTCTCCCCTTATCTACTAATGCTGTAACACCATCATAGAAGGCCATCAAATTTGTCAGACTTTGACTTGCCCTTGTTGAAGCTGTGTTGCCTGTCATGAATCACCTCCTTATTTTCCATGTGCCTTAGCAGTGTTTCTAGGAGGATCTGCTCCATGATCTTGCTGGGCACAGAGGTGAGATTCACTGGCCTGTAGTTCCCTGGGTCTTCCAATTTTCCCTTTTTGAAAATTGGGGTTATTTTTCCCATTTTCCAGTCAGCAGGAACTTCACCAGACTGCCACGACTTCTCAAATATAATGTATAGTGGCGTAGCAACTTCATTCGCTGGTTCACTGAGACCCCATGGATACATCTCATCAGATCCCATCAACTTGTGCCTACAGTGGGTGGTTCTTCAGTCTCATAGCCCCTGTGTTAGCCTTCTGTGATTTGGGCAGTGTGGCTAGAGCCCTTGCCAGTGAAGACTGAGGCAAAAAGTTGAGTCACTCGGCCTTCTCCATATACTGGGTGACTGACTGGGTCTCCCGTTTCCTTCTGGAGAGGGCCCACAATTTCCCTAGTCTTCCTTTTATCACTGACATACCTGTAGAAGCCTTTCTTGTTGCCCTTGATTTCCCTGGCCAGATTTAATTCTATCAGGCCTTTAGCTTTCCTAACCTGTTTCCTGGCTGCTCAGACAATTTCTCTGTCTTCCTCCCAGGCTACCTGTCCTTGCTTCCATTCTTTGTAGTCTTCCTTTTTGATTTTGAGTTTGTCCAGGAGCTCCTTGTTCATCCATGTAGGTTTCCTGATGTTTTTGCCTGACTTCTTCTTTGTTGGAATGCATTGCTCCTGAGCTTGGAGGAGGTGATCCTTGAATATTAGCCAGCTTTCTTTGGCCCTTCTTCCCTCAAGGTTTTTATCCCATGGGGCTCTGCCAAGCAGATCCCTGAAGAGGCCAGAATCTGCTCTCCTGAAGTCCAGGGTAGCAAGCTTGATGTGCGCTCTCCTTGCCACCCTAAGGATGTCAAACTCCACCATCTCATGGTCCCTGTCAAGGCTGCCGTTGAACTTCGTGTTCCCCACCAGCCCCTCCTTGTTGGTGAGAAAAAGATCCAGCATGGCACCTGTCCTCGTTGGCTCCTCTACCACTTGAAGAATGAAATTATCTTTGGTGTATTCTAGGAACCTCCTGGATTGCTTATGCCCTGCTGTGTTGTCTTTCCAACAGATACTGCAGTGTTTGAACTCCCCCATGAGGACCAGGGCCCGTGAATGTGAGGCTACTCCTATCTGTCTGTAGAGTGCCTCATCTGCTCGGTCTTCCTAATCAGGTGGCCTGTAGCATTGACACAGAGAGCAACACCCTTTCCTCATCTCCCCTGCCTGTCCTTCCTGAAGAGCCCGTATCCCTCCATTCCAACACTCCAGTCATAGGAGCCATCCCACCATGTGTCTCCTTGATGCCAGTAAGATCATAGCCCCACAGACGTGTGCATGTCTCTAAGTCCTCTTGTTTATTCCCTATGCCGTGTGCATTTTCATAGAGGCATGATTTTAAGACCTCAACAGCAAAATGGGGATATTCAGCTCCATTACACAGACCTGTTCCTTGAGTTAAACCCTGTCAGATTCTCCATCATCCTTCTGTACTGTTGCTGAAAACTGAGGAGCTGGAATATTCTCTTTCAAAAAGTGAATGGGTGCCAACAGTGAAACGCATGTTCTTTGCTTCTTTCTGCAGCCAAGAACACTTGCATGGACAAAGACTCCTAAGCCTGTTTTCTTTACTCCGAGCCTGACTCTACCCTACTCTTCTCTCTCTTCTACCCTGGCACCTCATTCATTTCTGCAGTCTTTGTGTGTTGTTTTCAGGTTACTTACCTCAGCGCCAGCTGAAGGGAAGGAAGTGTGTTCGAGTGCTTTGTGAAAATAGTATGTCTGCAGTCAAAGCAGTACTTTAAGCTGGAAGAGACTTAAAGGGATAGAGTTTAAAAGAGATTATCTGCTGAAATCACTCAAGTATTTTTTTGAAATGGGAGAGTTTAGTCTAGCCAGGTAAATCTTACAATGCTATGAACAAATGAAAGCTGGTAAGGAAAAGTTGGCTAGTAGTACTGTATCTAGAACTTCAGTAAAAGGACAATTTGTATTACACTTCCATCATACAGTATTATTACGTGAATAGCTTTCCATGTAAAATTCTAGCACCAGGCATTTATTAGGGCGTCAATCTGGATGTGAATTTCACATGAAGTTAAAATAAGAAAACTTTCATATGCTGTACTCACTCATAAATTTTGTAGGTATCCTGTTTCTTAAAATTAAATAAATATCAGGTCTTCTGTTCATCTGAAGCTGACTTCTTAGCTTTTACCTCTAATGTACACGTTGAGTTCTTTTAATCCAAATAGCAAGAAGCTACACTATGTGAAGCTNGATCCCTGAAGAGGCCAGAATCTGCTCTCCTGAAGTCCAGGGTAGCAAGCTTGATGTGCGCTCTCCTTGCCACCCTAAGGATGTCAAACTCCACCATCTCATGGTCCCTGTCAAGGCTGCCGTTGAACTTCGTGTTCCCCACCAGCCCCTCCTTGTTGGTGAGAAAAAGATCCAGCATGGCACCTGTCCTCGTTGGCTCCTCTACCACTTGAAGAATGAAATTATCTTTGGTGTATTCTAGGAACCTCCTGGATTGCTTATGCCCTGCTGTGTTGTCTTTCCAACAGATACTGCAGTGTTTGAACTCCCCCATGAGGACCAGGGCCCGTGAATGTGAGGCTACTCCTATCTGTCTGTAGAGTGCCTCATCTGCTCGGTCTTCCTAATCAGGTGGCCTGTAGCATTGACACAGAGAGCAACACCCTTTCCTCATCTCCCCTGCCTGTCCTTCCTGAAGAGCCCGTATCCCTCCATTCCAACACTCCAGTCATAGGAGCCATCCCACCATGTGTCTCCTTGATGCCAGTAAGATCATAGCCCCACAGACGTGTGCATGTCTCTAAGTCCTCTTGTTTATTCCCTATGCCGTGTGCATTTTCATAGAGGCATGATTTTAAGACCTCAACAGCAAAATGGGGATATTCAGCTCCATTACACAGACCTGTTCCTTGAGTTAAACCCTGTCAGATTCTCCATCATCCTTCTGTACTGTTGCTGAAAACTGAGGAGCTGGAATATTCTCTTTCAAAAAGTGAATGGGTGCCAACAGTGAAACGCATGTTCTTTGCTTCTTTCTGCAGCCAAGAACACTTGCATGGACAAAGACTCCTAAGCCTGTTTTCTTTACTCCGAGCCTGACTCTACCCTACTCTTCTCTCTCTTCTACCCTGGCACCTCATTCATTTCTGCAGTCTTTGTGTGTTGTTTTCAGGTTACTTACCTCAGCGCCAGCTGAAGGGAAGGAAGTGTGTTCGAGTGCTTTGTGAAAATAGTATGTCTGCAGTCAAAGCAGTACTTTAAGCTGGAAGAGACTTAAAGGGATAGAGTTTAAAAGAGATTATCTGCTGAAATCACTCAAGTATTTTTTTGAAATGGGAGAGTTTAGTCTAGCCAGGTAAATCTTACAATGCTATGAACAAATGAAAGCTGGTAAGGAAAAGTTGGCTAGTAGTACTGTATCTAGAACTTCAGTAAAAGGACAATTTGTATTACACTTCCATCATACAGTATTATTACGTGAATAGCTTTCCATGTAAAATTCTAGCACCAGGCATTTATTAGGGCGTCAATCTGGATGTGAATTTCACATGAAGTTAAAATAAGAAAACTTTCATATGCTGTACTCACTCATAAATTTTGTAGGTATCCTNTATGCACAATATTTCAGAACGACTAGTGACAGAAGTTCTTCCAGTGGAAGCTGAATCAGTAGCATCAATGACTATAATAAAACAAGTGGAGCAAGTCCATGTCCTACCAGTAATTCAGGTACAAGTGGATCCTGCACAGATAACTGTGGAACAGATGCGCAATGATCTCATACAGGACAGTCAAGTGAAAGGCACACAGATGGAGGAACTGCAAGAACAGGTGCAAATTAGTTACTTGGAAGTTGAACACATTCAGACTGAACAAGGTGCTGAAGTTCACGTGGAGCAGTTACATGTTGAGCATGTAAATCAAATACAGATGGAAGAAGTACAGGCAGAACTTATAGATGGAAAAGACCTGGAACAAGTAGAATATGAAAGTGTTGATCAAGGAGAAGTAGAAGAAAAGGAAACTAGTCAAGTAGATGATGTAGATAAGGAAGATCATGAACAAGCTGAAGACTTAAAAACTCAACAATCAGAGGACACACAGAATGAAAAGGCAGATGACAAGAACAAATAACCACACTGTGCAGGTTTAGGAATGAAATACCTAAGTATTTTTGTTAGCTTTTACATTGGTTTTTGAATCATCGGTGGTCATCTTTCCGATATGCTGTCCTTAGGAAGCTGGACAAGTGGAACAAAGTTAGGTTTTTCATGTACAACTAAACTTCTCTCATGTGAAAAATAACTTTCCCATTCATGTAATACCACAGAACAGAAACTACCACAGAGATAGACAGCTTTTTGAGGATTTTAATAATTAATAGCTTTTATCACTGTTACACCATCCCTGGGTATATGTAAGAGTAACTTTACCTCTTTTCCTCTTGCCATAGAAGAAAAATCTTGTTATAGATTTGCAGGGTGTCTGCAGCAGAAGAATCAGTAAAAACTGGTGGGTTCTAATATAAGTGGCCAATTAGGTACCTGCAAATTTTCTGGGCAGACTGTTTACTGTTTCCTAACAGCAGTCCCTAACTTTCAGGCTAGGGAAAAAACATTGTTGCTGGAGGTCTTGGAGTGCAAAAATGTTGTGCCTTTTCAACACTGTTTAAATTTCCACAAAGCTCATAGAGTGTTCAAGAACCTAGTTCAGTAAAAGGCAACATAGGTAATGTTATAGTGCTTTATATTTTTGCTTAAAATTGTCAGCTACTGATTATATTTTTTTTTCATTAAATTTCGGAGCAGAGTGAGAGAGGAAACAGATTCCATGTGGAAGCAGCAGGGCACTCTAAAAGGGACGCTTTAAATTAGGAAAAGCTCATTAGAATCTGTGGTAAACATGAGCTGAAAGAAAGCTACAGCAGACTTCTTTTATAAATTGTCATTTCTGAAAATTAATATTTGTAAACATAAATATAGAGAACACTTGTTTATATGGTATCAGTTTCCTGGGTTTTTTTAAATTAAATTCTGACACTTGACACAAAGATGATGTGCTAAAAGTAAAAGCCATAGGTATGAGTGCTATACTGTGGATTGAAAAGTAGGACTGTAAATATTTTAAACAATATTAGACAATAAAACAATACCAGCCATGAAATATTGCATTATTTGCTTCTTCCAATAAATTAGGAACAACTGAGTGACTGACAATTACAGTGCCAGATCCCAGTGGCAAGAATCAGTCTCATTTTAATAAGATAACTTGTTACTGTAAAGTTGTTTAGAAAATACTTGTCTAGCTCTATGTTTAAGAATGCTAAGGACTTCTAGTTCTCAATTATTGCCTTGAGATTAGAGGCACCTCCATGCTTCTGGAAAACTTTATTTTCAAAGCCTTAACTAAAGTGAGGAATATTTGCAAGGCTGTTCCCTAATGTTCTTGGTAATCCTGTAGTTAACATCAGGCTTTTCTATTTGGTCTTCTCCAAACGCGTAATTATTTCCTGAGATTTGTGCTTTTATTTAGTCTCATTCAAGATTATTCTTGTGTTTCATTGTAGCATAGCCTTTGAGAAATTGTTGCAAAACAAACATGGATTAAAATTTCAAACAATTTGATTAACATAACTTGCATTTTTTTTATGTTTTGTGCTTTCTGAGATGCGAGTAATATGTGATGAGATTCTGTGCAGAGGGAAGAATGTGACCCAATGTCCCATGAAAGTAAAAGTTGTCTATTGTATTTATACCTGGCTTCTGATAAGAAGCCCATCTTTTGATAACGTGCAGGGGATAGGCCTGTTTGCTTAGCTGTATAACCCTAATTTTTTAGGTATTTGTGCATATAGACGCAGGGTCTGTATCTGTGGAATTAAAGGAACAATCTGGCTGTGTGTCTAACCACTGAAACTAACTTTTAGGTAATTTAAGGTCCAATGTAAATTGAGAAGGTACGTGGTATTGGTAACGGGCCTGTGGTTTGGTAAGCGCAGTTGAGCTGGTTTTATTGTTCTGTTTGATCTCCCCTTTTCAACAACAGTTTGTGAATTTTCTAGAAGAGAAATGATGCTCTGTTGTTGCGCCCAGTGCTGCCCCATCCAGACTTCTGCTGAGCCTGTGTGGGAGTGTGGTGGGGGCATGAGCAGTCCCCTTCTCACCCTGAGGGACAGAGTGAAAGGCTCTCGTGTAATAACTCCACTGGAAAGCGTTTCCCTTTGCAACCCCCTATTCCCCCCAAATTTCCTTCCCAAATGTCTAAAGCTCAAATTATTTCCACCAGTGGAGTCCCCCATGCCTCCTTACTGCAACAGCTGATACTGGGAGAGGGACGATTGACTTGGAGAGTCAGAAGTTTGGGTTGCTCTCTGCAACAGCCACCTTGCCATCCTCTTTCTGCCCTAAATGTCTGTATAGACACACAGACCTCTCCAAACTTTATATTACCTATGCACCATTGGAGGAGTACTTCCCTCTAAATAAGTATATACTGCTGGTCCTCAGAGTGCCCTGTGTTATGCATGTACCGGTCTGTAGTTTGCAATGGGGCAGCATGCAGCTGCACTTGTTGCCTGGGGTGGGCCATGACACGTGGGGTGAGTGCTTGAATTTATGCCAAATGAAACTAATTGGCTAAAGCAGTGGGGTCTAGGCAGTGAGAAATGGAAAAGTAGAAATGAACAAAAACCTGACGTGTGTCTGGATACAAAATAAAAAGTGAGCATTTAATTGAGACTGAGGTTAGGGGTGAACTTGTAGATTTATATATAATATTTGAGAGGCCACAAGCTATTTCTGAAAGAAGGGCAGGGAGGGGAAAGGCAGCTGATCAGTAGTTTGAGAGCTGCTGAATTATTCAGACAATATAAGACAGGATTAGCTGCTTTTTTCAAAAACAGTTGCACGTTTCATCTGCAGGCTTATGAGGATGAAATCAGATGTCAGTTTTGTGTGAAACGGTCACTAGAGGAGGATCATGCAGCCTCTACTTTGTTTCATGCCTGCAGTGGAACTTTTAATTAGCTAATGGTACAGAATAGGGTACTCTTACACAATTTCTGTAAATTTTTATTATTTAGAATGAAAGAAACATTTAAATAGATGTTTAATTTGGTTGCTTATTGTTAAGGACTGAAGTATCTTCTATAGGGACTATCATGAAAATGTAACATGCAGTTAAATTAATTTTTTTTGTTATTTCTAACAACTTTATTCTTAAACTGTAGTGTTTGCTGCTAGCAAATAATTTAAAAATTAAAGCAACCTGTTTATAATAAATATAAATAATTTGTAGCTTATCAAACACTTGGCCACTCAGGCAGGTACAACAGAAGCTAGAGCCCTTTCCTGACTCACCAGCTCAGATCTAGTCCAGCTTCGGCTACGGCTGGACCTAACTCTAGGAGCGTGCTTCTATTTGCATCGTTGCAAATGAAATTGCAACATTGCCTGAGGAAATGATTGCACAGCTCCCTGATACTGTCTGCCTGCTTTCTGTTTTTTTTTTTTTTTCCCCTAACTGAAGCCTTGATATCTATAAACGTCGCTGCTAGGGCTTGTCTTTCCGATTCCTTCAAATGAGGGCTGGTGCGGTGCCCTCTTAAGGAAATAATTTGTATCATTAAAAGAACTGAAACTAGGAGGGGGGTGCAGCCTGTAGCTCCTAGGAGGCAGGTCTCAAAGGTGGGGGCACGAGGATCTGGAGGGTGTAATTGGAGTACGAGGGGCTGTGCCTGGCAGGTGGTAGCTAGTCGTGGGATCGCAGCCCATCGCCGGCAGAGCTGTTCAAGGTTTCGCAGCGGAGGCGGAACTGCCTCCGGAGGCCCGGGGCTGCCATCCCCCTCAACCGGGAAGTCGGGAGCCGGGTGAGGCAGGGAGGCCCGTCCCTACCGCATGAGGGAAAGAAGGAGGCGAGCAAATGGTGGGCGGTTAGCAGGGGCTGCGGCAGCGCTGTGGCCCGCGATCCGGGACGGGCCTCCTGTGCCCAGGGTTGGTCTGCGGGAAGATGCGGCAACGCCCGACGTTGCCGGGGCTGGAGGCGGCGGGAGGGGGCTGGTTTTCAGGTACGGCGGTGGGAGCGTGGCTCCAGTGGTGGCTAGCTGCGTCTCCCTGGACCGGGCAGAGATCTGACCCCCGGAGGTGGCACTGTCTCAGCCGAGCGCCCCTAGGTGGTCCTCGCCGGACTCCGTCGACCGATCGCTGCAGGAAACGGAAGCTGAGCTGCTGCGCGCTGCCAGCGGCCTGCGAATGTTCGTGGTCTCCCCGCACCCGCGGGTGCTGATTTTTATAGTTCTGCTACTCTTCTAACTCAACTAGATCTTTTAGCCTTTGCCAAGGTGTAATGGGTTGATCCTGGCTGGATGCCAAGTGTCCACCTAGCCACTCTATCACTCCCCCTCCTCAACTGGACAGGGGAGAGAAAACATAAGGAAAGGCTCCTGGGTCAAGATAAGAACAGTGAGAGATTGTTCATCAATTACCATCATGGGCAAAAGGGACTCGACTTGGGAAAAATTAATATAATTTATTACTAATCAAATCAGAGTAGGGTAACGAGAAATAAAAACTTAATTTTAGAACACCTTCCCCCACCCAGGAGGGCTCAACTTCATGCCTGATTTCTTTACCTCCTCCTCCTGAGCAGTGCAGGGGGATAGGGAATGGGGGTTGCAGTCAATTCATCACACGTTGTCTCTGCTGCTGCTTCCTACTCAAGGGGAGGACTCGCACTCTTCCCCTGCTCCAGCATAGGTCACTCCCATGGGAGACAGTCCTCCACAAACTTCTCCAATGTGGTCCTTCCCACGGGCTGCAGTTCTTCATGAATTGCTCCAGTGTGGGTCCTTTCCACAGGGTGCAGTCATTGAGGAAGAGACTGCTCCAGTATGGGTCCCCCACGAGGTCACAAGTCCTGCCAGCAAACCTG
>VXBJ01004739.1:0-42794 GCA_013400055.1 Nycticryphes semicollaris
AGGGGTGGCTTCTTTGAGAAGATAACCAGAGCTGACCCCATGTCCAACACAGATGGATCCAGCTGGCTCCAAGTCAGACCCTCTGCTGCCCAAAGTTGAGCCCATCATAGAAACTGGTGGCGCCACTGTGATAACATACTTAAGAAAAGTTAAAAAACACTGTGCAACAACTGGGAGAGAGGACTGAGAAAATAGGAAAAAAAGAGCCCTGCAGACACCAAGGTCAGAAGAGGGGAGGAGTTGTTCCAGATACTGAAGCAGAGATGCCCTTGCAGTGGGGAAGCATGTTGTCCATGTGTAGCCCGTAAAGGATTATGCTGGAGCAGATATCCACACTGAAGCCCCATGGAGGACCCCACACCACAGCACGTGGATGTGCTCTGAGGGAAGCTGCAGCCCATGGAGAGTCCATGCAGGAGCAGGCTCTTGGCAGGAACCTGCTATGGAGAGGAACATGTTCAAGAGCAGATCTTCTGGCAGGAGCCATGGTATACGGAGAACTCACAATGGAGCAGTTTGTTCCTGAAGGACTGTACTCTGTGGAAATGACCCATGCTGGATCATTTAGCAAAGGACTGTACCCTACACTGGAGCAGGGCACGAGTGTGAAGAGGAAGGGGTGGCACAGATGAAGTGTTAGAGACTGCTCTGGGGAAGGAGGTAGAAGAGTTAGGTTAGGATTGAATTTGAGCCTGGGANGGGAGGAGTTGTTCCAGATACTGAAGCAGAGATGCCCTTGCAGTGGGGAAGCATGTTGTCCATGTGTAGCCCGTAAAGGATTATGCTGGAGCAGATATCCACACTGAAGCCCCATGGAGGACCCCACACCACAGCACGTGGATGTGCTCTGAGGGAAGCTGCAGCCCATGGAGAGTCCATGCAGGAGCAGGCTCTTGGCAGGAACCTGCTATGGAGAGGAACATGTTCAAGAGCAGATCTTCTGGCAGGAGCCATGGTATACGGAGAACTCACAATGGAGCAGTTTGTTCCTGAAGGACTGTACTCTGTGGAAATGACCCATGCTGGATCATTTAGCAAAGGACTGTACCCTACACTGGAGCAGGGCACGAGTGTGAAGAGGAAGGGGTGGCACAGATGAAGTGTTAGAGACTGCTCTGGGGAAGGAGGTAGAAGAGTTAGGTTAGGATTGAATTTGAGCCTGGGAAGAAGGGGGGTTGGAGGGAAGGTGGTTTGTGTTTTTATTTCTCATTATTCTACTGTGTTACTGACTGCCAAGAAGTTAATTGATTTCCCCAAGTCTAGTATGTTTTGCCCATGACAGTAATTGGGAAGTCATTTCCCTGCCTTTATCTCAACTCACAAGTCTTTCATCTTATTTTCTCCCCCTGTCCTGCTGAGGAAAAGCAGTGAGAGAGTAGCTGGGTGGGCACCTGGCAGCCAGTCAAGGTCAACCCACCATAAGAGCATAGCTCACAAGTCACACCTCCTTAGCTCCCAGAGAATATGATTATTACAGAAGACTAGACAAATGTGACTTGGCTGTCACTGGGAACATGTACATTAACTTTGGCATCAGTTTGATGTGCAATGCAATGTCCTTTTTTTATGTTTTTAGTCCTGATCCTATTCTTCCGTCTACCCACCAACTTCCACAACCACTTCTTTTCCCACGTTTCCCCTACTCCACCAGCATGAGCACTTCCACAGCTGCATAATGAACTAGATCAGGAAACTCAGACACATGAAAAATTATACAGCAAAGATTAGCAGTTAGTTTAGTTCCCTGATCCGGCAGGACACACAGCTGAGCAAACAGCAATGCTCATACAACTTACGGACAGAAAGGGGTGGAAACAAGGTCTGAGAGTGGGGGAAAAAAAAGGAAGGGGCAAGCTCTGGACGTTTTCTGATTGTTTGTTTAGCAGTAGAACTGGCTTAAAACTACACAGTAAAACATGGCTTTAGAGCGATGCTCTCTATTAACCTCCTTTGGTGAGAAATTCTGGGAGAACTACTGGACAACTGAACCACTCTCCACGGGAGAGGGCAGTGATGGAGGTACAAGAATTCAAAAATTACTGCACAATTAGTGTGACATCCAACAGGCAACACCTATGATCACAGTTCTGAAGTAAAAGAGGGAAAAAAAGCAAATTCACCTGATACACTGTGAGCCTTCCTTCCTACATGGGCTTGTTTAGTAAGGAACTGGCCTAAACTATGCTAAGTTTCATCAATACTTAACTTGACAAAAAAATTGCCTAAGTAATCATATGCTCATTCAGTTCCCAATTAAACAGAAAGAAGCTTGGAACAAGAGTTCCACATTTCAGAAAAGCAAGATCAACAGTAATTATGGGAACCTGAATTTAGACATGCCTGTATATGGATAAACTGTATATGGATAAACCCCACGCGCTCTCACCAGACGCCAGGTTGAAATGTTTCAGCCTATTCCAGGATCATTTCACAAACACATTAATACTTAGAAAACTGTCATTTTGTACAGTCAAAGGCAAACTAAAGCAGAATTTACAAAGAAGAAACAGCTTCTTAATCTATAAAATCCAAAAGGGAACACAAAGAAAGCTGATGCATTATAAAGATGACACAGAAAAAGACACAGCCTAAACACTGAAGTATGATCCAAACTAAAATTAATATTCAACCTCAATTTTCAACAGTGCTACCAGTGTGAAAACAGCAGGAGAATATGAATGAGTACATTAAATAAAGAAAAATTATCACACTATCACATAAATAAGAAAGAGCTCCATAAACTGAAACAGAGGTTAGAACAGACATGATTTAACACCAGAATTCAAACAAACAAAACCACAAGACTTCATACCCAAGATATTTAAATTGATCAAATCAAAGAGTCTGCTCTCATAACATAGCAAATATACGCCAATATTTAAGAAACAAAGATAATGATCCAACAGGAATGCTCTCTTAGGCAGACCTTAAAATCAAACAATCGTTTAGAAGGAAAGAAAAATTAAAAGCTTAGAAACTGACAGAAGATAGAATAAAAGGCAACACAGATTTATCAAAGGTAAACTGCACCAAATCAGTGGATCACTCTCTTACATAAGGGGAAAGATTTATTTATTTAAAAAGACCTCACCACAATAGATCTAATCAACTAGTCACCAGTAAAGCACATGATACCAAGCTACAATAACAATTAAGGTGGAGAAGATGAGAACTTACACAGAAGCTATACAGATAAGCAACTAGGAAAAGGCTTTGCTGCAAACTCCCCAAAAGAGGAATGTCATTGTTCAGTATTATGTAAAGACTGATTTTGAGGTCAGTCTGATTTAACATTTCAGATGGAGCTCTGAGCTAGTTGAAGATGTCCCTGCTCATTGCAAGGGGTGGTGAACTAGATGATCTTTAAAGGTCCCTTCCAACCCAAACTACTCTATGATTCTATGATTTCCACCTTGACTTTTTGAGAGTGTGGCTGCTATTACAGAGCAGGGAGGAATTACTTACACAGAACACTGGACTCTCATTTATAAAAAAGAGGGAAAGAGAGAAAATTAAAAAAAAAAAAAAAGGTGGTAGTATAGTTTTGAGCTGTCCTCGTCTGGAAGAAACAAAGGAAGAAAGAAAGATTTTCCTGATCTTCCTGAAGCACAAAAAGCAAAGAATAATTAAAGAAGCTTATTCATCCTTGCACTTCTGCAGGATCAAATCACAGATACTTCTTATTGTTATCCGTTTCATTCTTCATTATGTTTGCTTGACTTAAGGGCTCCTCACAGAAATAAAACAATCTTATTGGCGATACCTATTTTTATTTATGTAATATCTTTCAGTGAACAGAAGAGTCCCTTTGCAAACAGAAACTACAACACACATCTGACATGCAAACCTCTCTTTTTCAGACAACTTGCAAAATATCAAGTAACATCAGCAGTAGAACAAACTGTATGACCTAGGCATTGCAGCACCTTGTAACCTGCTTTGAATGTTAAACTAAAAGAAGAGAAGACCTCTGAAGACACTGAGAATTTTCATACTATTTCCCCATGCCTGAATTATACTAAGAAAAACACCAGTGCAACAGCTTTATGTTGTTTAAGCTTTTGGTGCCCTGTGAAACAAGTTTGCAGAATTCAGGACAGGGAAGCAATTTAAGCTGGTAACTTGCAACTGATCTGAAGAACTATACTGTAACACAGCCCAGAGTTCATAACGTGCTGTGAAATATATTATCTTTCTAATGAAAGTTATTTGCACTTCACAGGGTGGCAATGGGAGGTTAGATTACTGCCCAACAGTACTTCAATCTCATATTAATATGAAAGAAGGTTAAGCTATTTTTCTTCAGAGTAATAAATTTACTTCATTGCTACTGCTTATAAGATCCTGAGGCTTTTTCACCTTTTCACTTGAGGAATCGAGAGCAGCACATAAGCAAAAGAAGACCATAAACACTGATTTCATTTAATGATTGATATTCTCACAGAGTATGATGAGCAAAGATCAAACCTGTGATCATTACTTGTTTCCCCTACTTTCACTTCTAATCTCTTGAACATTTAAAAGTGAATTCAAAAAGACTTAGAGAAGAGCTACTAAAATGCCTGAGAAATCAGAGAAACTCTTAGGAAAGAGGATGAGAACAGCTTGTTCAGTCTAGTAAAAGGATGTGATTATTCCCCAAGCAAATCCAAGTAAACAACAGTGCAGAAATGTTGAGTAAAAGGAAAATGAGGATAAACAAGTTTGAATTTCCAGATTAAATTTATTTTTAATGTGTAACTCAAACCTCAGAGTAACAAGGTTCTACCACAGCCTTCTAGCAGAAACAGTAAGGATAAAAACTGGCTTTAAAATGGAGTTTGACAAGTAGGAATTACATGATGTAACACTAGCAGGAGAATGCATTTAACAAAAGAAATCCATGGTACCCTTAAATACCCAATTCTACTATATTCCAAATTTATTTATAAGTGGTCGTGATACTATAGGAAAAAACAGAAAGGCAAAGACATAGCACGGCTTTGCATACACTTCAGTAGAAAGAAAGCCTGTATTGTTCCTCAGCATTTTTCCAAAGAAGATAGTTATTTACTATTACAGGAAACTGCAAGTTGCTGTAGCACTTCAGCCCATGAAAACCCAAGAGATCTGTACAAGTTCAGTGACCACAGCGTCATATTTTCCATTGTAGTAAAGACAATATTAATGAAGCAGCTGGTCTCTTTATTAATAGAATTCATTTATCTTATTCAGAGCAAATGAAGTACACAGTAGACAAGAAGCCAACTAACCCAATTAAGAATTAATTATGTTCGATCTTTTCAGAAATCGGTTTAAAAGTTTGAAAATCCAAATTTAAAAAACTGCACAACATTTTCTTGAAGCAGAGACCTCATTTCATATGGCATTTGAAACGCAAACCCACTTCTTCAGTAACTGACATCACCCAATTACAAAATTTTTCTAAGGAATAGCTTAGAGTTTCAGCATTAATACACAAGAACACCCATATTGAGACATTCAAGAACTTTATTAACACAGCCATTACTGATCCACATTGCTCTAGGACAACCTGCTTTGGCAAGGGGGTTGGACTAGATGATCTCCAGAGGTCCCTTCCAACCCCATATCATCCTGTGATTCTGTAACAGTATGAGAATTCTCTTTCAGGGATTCTTGGTTCAAAATTAAACATTAAGTGATGGACAGAAAATAGTGCCCTCTGTAACAGTCCATTACATCCTAGTATTTGTATTCTCCATAGATATTGAGATAGTATGATGTAGACTACAGCTGCTTTAAACTCTAGAGGAAGTAATTAGGCTCCTTCTCTGGCCAAGAACCAACTTATTGTTGGTATCTTTTCATAGAAGACTGAACACTGTTGGAATTGGTTTTCAAAATTACATCCATAATCCACAGATAACTCAACAGATGTTGAGCAGGACAGTACAAGTGCCCATCAGAAGTGACAGAACACCAAGGGAGCAGATGACTTCAAAACATTAATGCCAATTACTAGGTTTCAACTTCCTTTTAGTGAAAAACCTTGGGTTTTGTTTTTTTTCTTCAACGGGTAGGGGAAACGTGTATTTACAGACTACAAAATGTAACCTGTTGTAATGCTCTCCCTCTCACCCAACCCTAAGATGAAAGGCAAATTGTGCATTTTTGTATTATATTACTATAACAACTACCAGCAATCCATTTTCAAAGGCAGTATGAACTATTTCTGAAATTCTCACTAGGGAATAAGAAGAACCAGTTGTTTTACTTAGAATCTAAATTAATACAAGTGAATGATTGCTACCAAACTTCAGTGGCTATTATTCAATTAACTCAGTTCTGCTCCAGTTAGGATCTGGAAAAGACATTGTAAAGATACTATCTCATGGAAATATGTGAGGCCAAAATATCTGGGAAAATGCATATCNAACAAGATCATAGGTTCTTATGCTGTAATTTTGTCTTTGTTTTCTTTCCAGACAGCTAACCCCCAAAATTTTCATATATACAGCTAGGTTCATCACTGTATTTTTATAAGTTATATAAGAAAATCATCCCTGAATCCTGTATGTCAAAATAGTTTCAAGACAGTCTTTTCTGCTTGGAATTTCCACAAAACCCTGGTAAAAAAACCCCATCCTACTCCCCTTCCCCCCCCCGCCTCCCAAAAGACAGTATTTCCATCTCATGCCTGTTTCTCTGTTTCTCCATGTGCGAAGTAGTAAAATAAAATTACTAATCACTGCTACTAAATTAAAAATTCCTAAAAATATCTGTTCATTCTTATTTATATTACATCACAGCTCTGCATTAGTTCCCTCAAAAATTACAGGGAAAAACTGAAGGCTTCTGTACAGCAATAAGCCATGAGATCACCTGTACAAGATGCATGGGTTTTTTTGTTTGTTTAGTTTGCTTTTTTTTAATATAACGTTCATTAACTTTTGAAGAACAGTAGGCCCGTTATGGAAATTAAAGGCATACAATTATTTCTATAATGACATTTCCTAAATAAGCTATTTGAAAAAACAACCTAGTGTAGGGCATTTTCATAAGGCAACCACGAAGAAATTACAAAGTACACTACTACCAAAAAAGTACAGGAAAAATAGACTTGGTGTTTCATCTGAAAACAAGTTGGAATCAATGAGAAGGAAAAATTTTCAATTCTGCTTCAGGAGTCCAGCTACAGCTGAACGTCATTACATGAAGTATTTAAGCATATGGACTTTAAACATGTATCTGAAAGATCTATTAAATTAGGTGCCTAAAGAAGTCATTAAATCAACAGTTACTTAATAATCAAGAAGGCCAGTTGTACCAACAGACAGTTTTTACTAACAAATTTGGGGGTTTTTTTTCCTAATTCATAAGTGAACAACAAAGAAACCCTCCTTCAGGTGCACCAAAGAAAACTGTATGGTCCCACTTCATTGTGGCTATACAGAGTTAAATATTTGTTGAAAGATAACTTTTTAATGTCATATTATATAAATATGTGCATATCTGTTATACGCATAAACTAAGCCTTTCAAGAGATAGTAATGTATTTAGTACCTCATTGAGCAAGAAAATGTAGTCTCTCACTGTAAATGCTAACTGTAGGACAAGGCTGAAGGAGGCAAAAAGGCCATACAAATGTAAAGCTAACACCTAACTAAAGTGGACCATATAATCTGTGCTCTTCTAGAGTATTCCCAAAGTTTTACATATTTAGAAAGAGAAGGAAACTGCAAAAAATGCTAGGAAAAGGCTGCTGAGGATTTGATGTCAATTATCAGCTCTCACTGCATTAAAAAAGAGTCAACTGCTGCTTCACGAAGCACAGTATTACAGCTCTATGTATTGCTTTGGAAAGCATCATTCTTCAAAATTAACGTAGCAAAACCACATTAAAATTAAGTCTGACCTTATCTTGGGATGACTCCAACAACTAAAGTACAAAATGTTTGCATACTACATTATGTGTATTTGTTCTACCTTCAATTTATGGGGAATCTTTTATCGGGTATTTATAAACACTGCATTTTTACAGTAACTTGTAGATATTGGAGTAGTACTTTGTAACTTTTTTAATATAGAAATTTAATTCCATCTGAAAGAAATCATGCACATATTGTACTTTCATAAAATATCTTACATTTAGGGAATTTTAGAAGATTACAGTATTTTTATCTACATCAAGTCAGCCTCACTGTCACTTCTCTAAACGTGGTCAGGAAGGACATGTTCCAAAACTCATTTCCACTGAAGCTCTGCAGCAGTCTGGATTTTTCCCCCAACAGAACTAATCCTCCAAGATGATATGCAAGTAAAAATTCTAGTTCACCTAAAGAGTTAAAACATGGTAAATAATGCCTGTTGTTCTACAGGGCTTGTAGGTTATGATTTGGTCTTTGAATATTTAATAAGTGTTCATCACGAATATCAACTACTTACTCCATTGTTTGTTGAGATTTTCAAAGACAATTAAAAAAATAATAATAAAAAGGCTTTGCACAAGTATTTTACGCTCCACTGATTTTAAAGCTGAGTAGGAGTAGCTAGTGTGCTTTAATGAGTCAAAAGCTCTCTACTGTAGGCAACACACAATAGTGATACTTGCCGTAACAGGTACAATGTCCTTGCAGCATCTACACCAAAGTCTGTACACACTATAAAGTCAGGATTTCTATTTTGTTGAGACAAATACAGACATTTACCCAGTTGTCCTAACACAGACTGAGCCAGTATTTTGTGGATCGAATGGTCACAAAACTACAGGATTTGAAATGAACAAAAGGAGAAGTATTTCTTACTGCACCAGAGCAGACCTTATTTTCCTAAAGCTAAAAGACAAGTATAGCACATAGCATTTTAAAGTTGTATATAGAATACAATAAGCATTGGGTCAAACACAATAACATTTGAACTAAAAAGTTTAAAAACATCAGGAGAACTTGCAAGTTAAGTAGTTTTTACTTGAGAGAAATACTGCTTCTCCTTGAAGACAGGGAAAATTGTTAAACATGTAGCTACAGGGTCTAAATCCAGCAGGGACTCAGCAGTATTATTTACAAAAATAATGGGATTACTCTCTTCAGAATCAAGGTCTAAATTACTTCTCTAGAACAATAATCCTTCTACACAGCAGTCTCTCTTTGATAACATAAGAAGAAAGTGGTATTTGTTTGTATTTGATCTGGAACAAAAAGCAGTCAATTTCCAGGGCCAGTCCAGGTCAAAAAAATACCCATGTGGTATCATAACCTATTTGTGCACTATTTGCACACACCATCTTATGGGACCTGGTTTGTAACAGTAAGTTTTTATTAAACTTACATTTGTACTACTCAAAACAAGCTCAAACTTCCTGCTTTATGGAGAATACGTTTTAGCTAAGAGAAAGACCTAAAGTACAACTAAAAACTGAACTTTTTTGCTCTGGAAACAAAGATGTACCATTGAATTTATATATAGATAGATATATATATATACACGCACATACACACACCCATGTACATTTTCCATACATTCTATCGTCTCGCATTTTGTGGGCACGGATACAGAAATTTGTTGAATTTACAATGTGTCCAGAAATACACACACTTATATGAAAAGTTCTCCACAAGACAGTAGCTGCTTTATGTAAATGCAACATTGTAAATAAACTATATAGAGTTGATGCCTTAAGAAGTACAACCAACATTCACTCCTACTGGTGGCCAAACCAGATCTTCACAATCTGACCTCCTGTCCCAGGCAAAGAGACAAACTTTGGGTTTTGGCTCCAGGTTAGCAGCAGTTTGGTTTCCCGTGAGCTAAGGAGCTCATAGGAACACCTGTGCCCCCTGTCCACATAAAGAGCAATACTGCTACCATTCACCCTACAAAACTAGTACGCTGTGTCAATGTGGCAGTCGTTTTTAAGGATTAAAGTGACTTTTCGCCTTGAACATCTTACGCTGCAGCAGGAGAAGCTGAAAGTTACTTCTCTGCTCTACTTAAAGGAAAGCTCTGGGCAACAGGTATGAGAGCTGACTTATAGGCAAGCCGTAGGTGGCGAGGAGTTAGAGGAGGGCAAGCCGAGTCTAGCAACGCTCATGGCAACTCCTCCTTCTCACTTTATGCTCTTCGGAGCGTGAGGGCCGTTCTCAAGCCCCAGGAAGCTGTCAGTGCTCAACTCGCGGAGCTTTAAACGCACCGAACTCCTCATCCTCCTCTCTGCTTTCATAATCATCCAAAATACATAAGAGTACTACATAAAGACAAGGGGAGGGGGAAATATAAACTCTCTTCGTATAAATTCACTTCAGTATCTTACTTTGTTCGTTTATTACGGACTTCTCCGTTACCTCAAGACCCCTAATTAGCAGCCAACGTCCCAGAACCAGACCACCGGCAGCACTACGCGCCTGGTCCGCACAGCGATCTGCACCGCGGCTTCCAGCCCCAACCCCGAAGCCGGGCTCTTCCCCCCGCCATCCCCAGCCGGGACCCCCCAGCCCGGACCCGCTCCCTCCGGCAGCGGCAGCGCCCCCGCGGGGAGGGCGCGGCTGGGCCCAGGGGCCGGGGCAGGGCCCCGCACCGCCCCCGCTCCCCCGGGAAACCCACCCAGCCCCGCCGCAGGCGAGGCGAGGCCAAGCGGTGGGGAGGGAAAGTTTCCCAGGCGCTTTGCAGCGGCGGCCGGCAGGGGAGCCCGCTCCCGGCGCCCATTCAAACAAAAGGAGACCCTTCCCCTGCCCGCCGCCCCCGGCCCCGTTGCCCGACTCACTCCGCAGGGCCCCGATGAGGAGGCTGCCGTCCTTGATCAACTCCTTGATGAACTTGTTCGTCCTCTCCAACTCGATCTCGTGACACTTCAGGCGCTCCCTGAAATCCGGGCTGTCCAAGTAGGAGTCGCTGAACTCCAGCGTGGGCAGCCCCATGGCAGCGGCCGCGACCCCCCGACCGGCTGCGGCGGGGCGGGCGGCTAAGGGAGGGCCGGGGCGAGCAACAGCACCGAGAGCAGAGGGGTAAGCGGGGGAGAGGTGAGGCGAGGCGCAGCTGCCGCCCCCTTCGCCTCCCCGGAGAGGCTCCCGACCCGCTGCCCCGGCCCCCTCAGCAGGCGAGGCAGGCGGCCCTTGGCGGTGGCACGTTCCTGTCGCTGTCACACAACTACATGCTGCCCGTGGGGGCACCACGGGCTCCCAGCGCCGCCGCCGCTCTGCCGCTTCCGGCAGCGCTCCCTCTTCCTCTCTCCCCGGCCCTAACTTCGGTCTGAACCTCCTCCGGCCCGGCCGAGGAAACCCTCCTCCCGCCGCGGCATGCTCACACGTCGGGGATGCGGCCCCGGCAATGCCCGCCCCTCACTCGCCGCCGCCCCCTCTGCTCTCTGCCCTCCAGCGGTGGCGCGGGCGGGCCCGCCGCGGCCTGGCCCGGCCCGGCTCGGCGGTAAGCGGAGGGGCCTCTAAGACCGGTGAGGATAGGAACTCGCGTCCTCCTTCACCTGAGCCCGGTGGAGCGCAGGGGAAAACGATCCACCTCAGGAGTAGGGAGACTTTTAGGAGTATTTAAAACCGTGAGTTTGGAGAAAAGACCAGTTAATGTCAGAGCCTGGTGTGGAGGGGAGCAGCCCGGCTTTGCTGTGGGAAGGGAGCTGCCAGCCCTAGGCGGGCCTGCTCTGCCAGGGGATCTTCCATGATACCCCAGCGCGGTCCTGCATGGGTGCCTGTGGCAGAGCACCGCTCCGAGGGAGGTGAATCGTGAGGACAGAGAGCAGGGAAGAATAATCGGAGGAGAGAGGGAGGTGAAGACGAAGGAGATAAAATGGGAACATCCGTGTTTTGCAGTGGCACTTGGTTGCTACGAGGGGGTACAGCTGAGCTGAGTCCATCCTAAAAAAGAGCATCGAGAAACTGCAAGCCTGGTTACTCCAGCAAAGTTGTGGTTTTTCCAAGTATGTGAGTGGGTTTATCTTAGTAATCAGAAACGTTGTGGATGATTGTTGTGTGTTTATCTGGAGTGTTTTACCCAGACATACTGTGTCAGTGTGCAAGTATGTATACAAACATACGTACTGGGTTAGGAGAGCTGTCTGTAAACACACCTTCAAATGTGCAATAACTCTGTTGGAAATGACTGGCCGTAAAATTAACTATACTTCAGGACAGCCAACCACTTGCCAAAAATAGCTTTCAAGGTGATGATGCTTCTTTTTTAGCTGTGCATGCCCTCCTGGTACCAAACCATTTACAGTTTCCATATTTACACAGTTTAATGCAAAAGTGGGGAAAGGCTTAAAGCTGTTGCATATTTTAGTTCCTTGATGCAGTTTGTGCTCTTCAGAGTTCTTAATCGTTCATCAAAGCTCTCCATGCTCACAATAGTTTTTTTGCTTGTGAGAAATGCAGAAAAAAGGCTGTAATTCTAACTACATGGGCTGCAGAATTTGTTGAAGTGAAAAAAAAAAGTTGTAATTCTCTAGTTTTTAAAGGCTGAAACTTCCTGCCCACAGGACAACCTGAGCTGGCTGTCAGTGTGAATATTAGTAGACCCATTGAATACTCTTTTTATTCACAGGGATCACAAAAATCTACTCATCAGTATGTTGCCTGAGACAAACTGTTTTTCTAATAATAGGAAGAATAAGACTAGAAAGGACTGTTGGGTTAGCAGTTGGGTTTCTTCTTCAGGTAGTGACATGTAATCTCACTTTTAAGTTAATAAACCTAATTTAAAAATCCAGTTGGACTACTGGAAGGATGTTCCAAATAGAATTTTTCTGATTATACCTAGATTTTAGCCTACATATATTGATAGAGTCATTTTAGGCACACTTGTTCTTCCTTCAGTGTCATCTGTAGCTGAAAAGATTCTTTGTCTGCTACCATGTTTATTTTTTGATGTAGTTCTAGAATGCAATAATGTAATCTCTAAGTTTTCCATACAACAGCTAAATAAATAAAAGCTTTTTGTCATAAAATACTGATTTCCTTCCTCATTCTTGTAGTTCTTGTCTAGATCTCTTTAAGTTTGATTTCATCTCACTTGATCATGTTTCACTGAAATTATACACGAGACCATGTTCAGCCATGTTAATGACTGCGTCACTGCACTGGAAACACTTTTGATGAAGATTTTATTTGTTTCACGGCTAAACTATTTCTATGGCTTCGCTAAGTCACTTAGCTCTTTCTTTTCCTCTGTTCAACCAGCAGATTCCAAAGTTAGAGCAAGAATATTCATTAGTTCCAAAAGCATGTACTTAACATTTTATTTCAGAGCAATCATTCTGGTAATCAAGATGACTAATCTTACTATATAATGTTCTCATCTTCAGAAGTTCCATAACCACATTGCTGCTTTTGGTATCAAGGTCACGAATGGAAATATTAATGAGTCCAATACTAATAGTGTACTCAGCAATATTTACGAAGAATTCCCTCTAGCCTGACATCTTCCCTCCAAGTACTTTACCATTATCCATTTAACTGGTTCCGTATGTTTCTCAGAATAATCCACGTTTCTTAGCTGAACTGAGATTTTCCCACTGTACAGTGTATCAAATACCATGTAAAAAACCTACTAGTTCACGTGGACTGCCCATTCTCCTCTCTGAAAAAGCTTTCATTGTTTAGGAAATAGACTTGTTAAGAACAATCATTGTTTCCTAGAGGAGTATGCAATCAGCTCTTCACCCAACCTTCCATTACTTTCCACTGGCAGAGGAAAGGTTTATAGTTAACCTGTGAGCTTAATGAGTATTTATGACTGCATCCGGAGGAGGACCAGGTAAATGAGTGATTTGGCACACCTGCAGAGAGGTAAACTAACAAAAAATGTTGATGGAAAGATAAATCTTAGTATGTGTTTTGTAGGTGGAACCCTGTAGTTTGTTGCTTTTTAAAGCAAAACAGGTATTTGAAGGTGTATTTGAGAAGTGTAAAAGGTCTAAGCTTTATAGTGAGCAAGTAATAACTGTATTTTTTTTTTTTCCCTGAGAAGATTCTAGTACAAGGCCCTAGTAGAAACACTAGGTTTCAGGACTTCAAAAGATAGGAGGAACTGTGGAGAAGCCTAGACTTACCAAAAAAGCATCTTCCTTGTAAACAAACAGTGGGCTAGAAGAGGGTGAAGTAGACTAAATAACAGCTCAATTAGACACCTAAGTAGGTAGAAGCACCAGTCCCTAAGCAGAAGGCTGTAGTAAATGACTTAGCCTGATGTTATCACAAGTTGTGAAGAGATGAATGAAAAGTGAGATACCTTTTTCTCCTGAACCCTGGGGAGCTTTGTCCCATTTCATGCACTTCTATGTTTGTTATTCTAAGCTTATCCTAAAATCTTACATGCTAATGAGGTCAGATCAATTACTGTAGATTTCTCCTTCATCTTAAATGCGAACACTTAGCTATAATTCCCAATCAATGGCCCTCCTCTGACTCTAGAGGGTGCCTGGGGCATATTCTTATCATGGTCCTGTTAGCTAGGATTACTGGGAAGAGGAAAGGAGAGGTGTGTATTGGTACTGCTCACTGCAGAGTGCCTCCCTGACCTGGACAGTGAGGAAGTGGTACCTGTGCATTCCTCAACGTTATGGGTCTACGGAGCTCCGTTAGATGCTCTTAATTTAATGGTTAATGCAGGCAAGGACCACAGGGATCTCTTATATACAGGGGAATATTTTAGAATAGAGACTCTGCCAACTGCCATGTTATTTCTTCTGCCTCCATGTACACAGTTATGGGAAAATTACTTTCAGAGCTGCGCGGCATTGCTCTGTATTCTGAAAACTCCTGCTTCCCCTTGAGAGAGTGTGGGATTATAGGCAAAAGAATGCAAGGAAGCTGATGTTTGTAAGTCCACCTGAACTGCTCAAGGGTACAAGATTAGCTCTGTACCTGTATAGTACAGAAAGTATTAATAGCATAGAAAACCCTACTCAAGCAATTATTTGCAGAGTACTTGAATTCATTTTAGCTTCTCTAAAGATCTTGTTTTACCTAAGTTTCCCATTGTTTTTTTTTTTTTTTTTCATGGGAATTGTCATGATTCCCAGTAACTTGCTAGGATAAATGTTATTAGAAGTTTTCAGTTTCTCCTTATTAAATTAAGTTTTTAGATTCTAAGTTTATATTGGCTAGCAGTGATAAATTGAAAAAAAAAATTGAAAATAAATAAAAATGAACCAGGGAAGGCAGTCTAAGTTTCATAATTCTTACGTGTATAAACTGAATGTGATACTACTGTCTCTGTCTGGAATACAATCTGGGTTGCTAACTGATTGTTAAATGATAGAGCTGCCAATGGGCTGTTTGTTTTGTTGTTTTGGTTTTTTCACTGCAAGTTAACATTGTCAGAGGTGGAGAGTAGCTAGCCAAAATCATAGTTTAGAAGCCAAACCATGTAATTTAGTACGTGCAGATCATGTTATCCTGAGATACTGGTCTCTGCACACAAAGGCCTACCCTCACGTGTATTCCTATCAGAGTTTCAGCTTGTAATCAATAATCACAGATCAATAATATTTCTTGAAAAAAAAACTGTAGTCTTTTTAATACATGAGCTGGCTCCAGGTGGTTTGGAGGAGCTTCAGACACTGAGTTCAAAGCTGAAATTATAAGTCATGTGTAGTAACCCTTAGTCTGTGTTTGCTTAAGCCTCCTGGATATGTCTCTGTTGAATCTGAATATTCTCTAACTGGCTGTGGTTCTGCCTTCTGGTATGCTCAAAATAGCATTTACTTGAAGAAGTAGGTGCCTAAAACCACGTGAGTTACAGACTTAGACAAGCAGCTCCCAAATCCCAGATGGGATCAATACAGTATAAGTGACAGAGCAGATGAAGGCTACTCGGCATTTGGCATGAAACGGTAGATGTGGTGGCTTAAAAATCACAAGAAGACAATGAGGACGGCCAGATTAATTTCTGTATTATAGTAGCTAAGGTGTTTGCCTACAAAGTGGAAAGTTAGATGTTAGGTTCCTCCAGGTCTGATGCACAGCGACCATCTCTAGAAGGGTGCAACTTCAGACAATGTCTTGCTCATATTTCTTCTCGAGAGCTCTAGGGAGCTTCACTCATCTCAAAAAGTCTTTGGATCACTCTGTCTGTGTATTAGGAAGAATCATAGAATCATTCAGATTAGAAGAGACCCTTGGGATCATCGAGTCCAACCATCAGCCCTACTCTACAAATTCCTCCTCTACAAGAAGTACCCTCATGGATTAGTTTTCACTCTGGAAGCAAAGCATCTGAGAGGTAGCAGATGTAGCATCTTAACTGAAATTTGATTAATGTATTCTTTGCTGGGATTCTGTTACAGGCTCTTCTCTGTAGCTATAAGCTATAAGTAGCTTATATACTTTATTTACTGTAGTTTATTGGATAAAATTAAGTAAACAATGGGACTCTCAAAATCATCATCAAGGTAAAAAACAAGAAACTCAGTTTTAACTTAGTTATCCAAAATTATTCTTTCATATCCAGAATCCGATTCCATAATTGGATGCCATTCTTGCTATCCTTGTCACTTGTATCACTCTTAACATGAAACAACAGGCTATAGGCAGGTGTAAGCAGATTTTGATCCTGCACTTGATCACCTGGCTGTAAGTTTGTACCAGAGAAGAACTAGGTGATTCTGTGGTGCTAAATGAGCTAAACAGCAGGGTATATTCAGTTCAGCCCTGTCCTAATACCTTTACACAATGTTTGGGTCAAAGTGGATTTCTCTGGTATAGCCATCGAGAGACAAGAATAAAGGAAGATTCCTGAAGGAAGCTCAGTCTCTTTGGAAGATCGTGGTAGAAGGGATGTCACAGAAAGCTTAGCAAGAGAGGTAAAATGGACAAACAGCTCTACTGTCTTCTTTATTGTGTGTCCCTCCAGTGTATAGAAATGAGCCAGATAGCAATTGCAACCGTACTGTGCAGTGGTAACAGACACAAGGAGATGGCAACTGGTAGAGGATCATGCATAAATTCTTTGCTATACTTCTTGTCTTTCAGGAGCAGAACCAGATCTACAAATACAGGGCAGTGAGATGGCATTATTTTCTCCAGCTAGTGATTTCATAATATGATTTGCAGGTGTGTAAGATCTTTAAAGGTAAGTCTTTATTCATTTCTGACTAATTTTAACACCTTAGAATTTGTAAATTTAAAGTGGTAATTGTAACCTGTACCCTGTTTAACTATGTGGGAAAAAAGTTTATCCTTGCTATGTCTGCCACTAAGGTATGACACAAAAGTCAGTAAGGGCCAAGAGCTCCTTGATGTATCACAGTAGTTGCCAGTCACTGGAAGACTGACGTCCTCAGTCTCCAGTACTCTCTAGCACATAACATGCATTAGTTATCTTGGGGTTTTTTCTGGGATAATTGAGATCTGGTAGGGTAGACCAAGTGTGAGAAACAAGCTGAGTCCAGTAACAACATGGGTAGGCCTGTTGCTAGTGCTTCCCTGTGCGGACAGGGCATGGTTGAAATGCCCATCCAAAGGGCATTTTCCTGCTGTCTTGGCAGTCATAAAGCACTGAAGGCATTTTGCCAAATAAAAGGCTGGATTCAGTTCCGAAAGATAAATCTGGACTCGGCCAAGTTAAACACTGTGACAGAAATGTTGGATGACACATGAACTACTGGCTTACCAAAAGCACTCTCTCCCCTGAAAACTAATTACAGAAAAGTTTACTTAGAAAGTAATGCCATTCAAGATTGAGAAAGTACCTAACAAATGCCATTTTGAAGTGAATCTTTATGTATTTTTCATTGATCTAAATATGCGTTTATGGAGGTAGGTAAACTAGAAACTAAATGAAAAAGCTCTACGTTACATGAAGCTCTGCTTTTGTGCATGCATGGAAGTGCCCAGGTCTTGACAGGGCTAAGTCATTTTGAGTTTATGAAATCTGCTCGAATCCAGGAAAGAGGTATTCTTTATGGCAGATAAGGGCAGAATAATTTCTGTGCCTAGTCATTAAAGCCTATAAGGACGTGTTCTAGTCCCATTCTGCCCTAAAAACTTGTCAAGCAATTTCTGTGAAAGCCGTTGAGTAGCAGCCCTGGGGTAAAAGACACAGGCTATGACTCTGGGTGTCTAAGGTCAGGTTCAGAGCAAAATAGATGCAGTGAAATGCATTTTCTTCTTACAGGTATGGAAACTGAGACAGATTAATGGGCCAGAAGCAAGTTACTTCCATAAACTTGTCTACACTTGAAAGTTTACTAAAATAGCTATTGTAGAATAGAAGTGTCCCCTTGAAGATTTACAGCAAAAAGATCATACTAGAATAAATTAGGGATAACTATTTCAGAAAATCTCGAAATGCAAAGAAGATACATAATGCAACATGAAACTCCCCAAGAATATTTTAGCTGAACATATTCTTGTTCTGTCTTTATGTGGGAACTTCATTTTTAGCATTTTTTTCCAGTTACTGTATAACTGATAACTGCTATGACATGGGTATTTTTCCCTTCTTCCTCTGAAATATGTAAGTTCCATTATAATTTCTAAGACATTAAAGTGTTTACTGCCAAAAAGTAGGAAAGTACTTCTCGGTTTAGTATAAAACCAAATCAAATAGTAAGTGAAGTCTGTTTTTCATGGCTCTATTTATGAATGTACAATAGATCTTCATGTGAACAAGGGAAATGTGCACTTTCTTTGAACTCTGTCCTCTTCTCATCAGTGTTTCATTTTTTGTTTAATTCATAATGTTTTCATTACATTAAGGGAACAACAGGGTAGGCCTCCTGTAGATAGTGGAATAGCTATGTTCCCTTGTGCTATAATCTACTGGGTAACTCATTTTGTTTGAATTGAAGTCCTGTTGGTTTTGCATTTCTTTTAAAAAAACTCCACATTTTTTTGTTGTAACTGCTTTTTCTTAGTAGCAGTTTCATAAAGCGTATAACCAGAAAAGTAATGATGGTCATGTAAAATATATTACAAACATATTTAAAAAAAAAAAAAACCAAGTCACATCTATAAAACAGTTAAACTAGTCTATTGTAGCTAACCTGCATAATACTTCGTATAACTAATAAAGACTGAGAATGGAAAATAGTGTGGAAGCATTGAAATTAAGTTTGCTAGCGTGTAAAAGAATCTAGGTTTCATTTTTTTCATAGCAGTAAAATAAAATGGAGTATTACTCAATGATAAACCCACATAAGGGAAAAGAGGGAGAGAAGATACCTGTTTAAATCTGCCCTCAACCTATGGTACACATGGCCCACAAATTATGTGATGGTGCTTAGAGCCTTGGGAAATGAAGTTGTGACTGAAGTTGCTACTGGTCTATCTTGCTATTCAATGTGGAGTTGCTTGCAATGTGGTCCTTGTCAAGCACTGTAATTATGCAAGTCATGCTGGCTGAAGACAGCTACCTTAGAGAGCACATGCTCCTAATCTGGGATTCTAAAATTAAATTAGTCATTGATAAAGACCGTGTATTTTGTTGCTCTCTTCTTCTTCTCTTGGAAAAGGAATATTGTGTAATTTGTCTATTGCAATGATCTCCCTTCTTTCGATTCCCCATGTTTTTAATGCAGTATGTTTTCCCATAAAAATACAGAAATTTAAGGCTACGGAGTATCAAAGGGAGCATGCAGTATGAATTTCCTCTCTAAGGCTCAGTGTAGGTGAGCTTAGGTGTACCTAAACCATCCCTGAGAAAGAACTCAAGTGCCTATTGATACTCTCAATATGGTTATTTTCTTAGTTTCTTCAGATAATATCTTCTGGTGTTTCACCACTCTGCTGAAAAGCTTCTCCAAGCTAAATCTTTGATGCCAATAGTATTTCTTCTTTTTCATCTCCCTTGAACTTGAAGAACAACTGATTATGGTCTTTTTTTTCTGACATTTTTTCTTTCTAGATCAAACAAATTCATGGCCTTTTTTTTCCCCAAAAAAACTCTTCCTCCTTTTAAAAAATCCTGCTCTTTTTAAAAAGAAATCAGAATTCTCTTTAGTTTCTTTCTAGACATGCAGTTCTCAAACTGGACACAGAATTTCCCACGAGGACTCACAAAAGGTGACTTTGTAGGTTTAGTTATCCTAATCCCATTATTACATCCTAATGGAGGTAGCTCCAGGGACATAATTGTATAAACCCTTGTAACTCTAGCCCATTTCTGTCCCCACCATCTAGCTAAATATTTCTCATTCTGTATTTTCTGTATTCTGAATGCTATTTTCTCACAATTGCACATTATTTTGTTCTTCTATATTTTGCCCAAACCCAGTACTGATTTGTCAAAATAATTTTAAATTCTGATCCTTTCACCACCAGTGTTTTCTATTTCACCATGAGTGGTTTTGATAAATGAAAATTGGAGTTTGGAAAGATCTCTCTGGCAGTTGTGCAATGTTCTCCCAGCATGATAAGGAGCTACATAAAAGTACTTGTTTGAAAGTGAGTTTGAAACATAGATTTTCCAACTGCTTGTATACATTTCTGGTGCTAAGACTCATTAACCTTCTGCTTTAGGATGCCGGTGCAGGCCAATATTTAAAAATTATGCTAATGTAAAAGTTTATTGCATCTTATTCACCAGGCCACTTTTTCTATTGAAAGAGGAAACTAATCAGACTGAATGTTTTCCATACTAAACAAATCTATGCCAGTGGTTTAGTATTCCATCTTCTAGGTATTTTCACGTTCTCAGCTTTTGTTGTTTTTCAGTAATGTCTTCACTCTTCCCTTTGTCTTCCTGTTACTTCTTACTTCTAAAAATTTTCACATAACCCTTAGTGCCACATTACATCCCCTCACATTTTAGCTTTTGTTGATGTGTCCCTGGTCTCTTATGTTCATCCTGACTTTCAATTTTTGTATGATTTATTCTTCACTGTTTCAAGGTATTGAAGAGCTCTCAATGCAGTCGTAATGATCTCTGCTACTCCTACTATCTGTCTTTTGCTGTGGAATAGTTTGGTTTCAGTAGTCCTACCTGTATACAACATAATATTTCAGTAGTCCTACCTGTACTCCTTCTTCAAATTCTTTCAGAGAATGACTTTACTTACCATCTCCCTGTTTGCTGAAATCTGCTTTCCTGAAGACTCTTGCCCTATTCAACTACTTTTTCAATTTTTTTTTTAATTAGAATAACATTTGTGCTTTAGTCATCATCCCCTAAAGATAATTTTTAATTCTTTCCCAGGTTTAAGAACGATATCTGAAAGAAATATTGCTATAAAGGAAGAGACTACTCTCCAAAATAAAATTTGTCCTTTATATGTTCAGTGGTCTTAACATATTTATCATCCTGTCTACAAAAATAATCCACTTTTTTAGTACCCTTTTAAGCAAAAAATATTTCTGTTAAACTTGTAGCAAGGTTCTGCATGAGTATTGAGAAGTGGTCTGGGGGAAAAAAGACCTAGTAAAAAGTTATTTATTCAATAAATGTAAGTGAAGTATTCTACATTTATGTGGAAATACAGGATAAAGAGCAACTGTTTAAATAGAAGTTTTACATATATCTTGAGGTTATAGCAGATTCACAAGCCGAACTTGAATTATCAATGTTATATCATTGCAAAAAGGCACATTTGATGGCATTTCCATTATAACAAAAAGCTCTGGGCTTGAATACTTTGTCCTCTTCTCGGATATGGTGTTTCAAGAAGGATGTGGAGTAGGTGGAGAGAGATAAGCAGGGAGTAGTGGTAATGGGCAGAGATCTAGGAAACAAGAGGAAATGTTGCAAGAGGGTAGAGTGTGTTTTATACAGAGAGACTACTGGAGGGTGATACAAGACTACTTCAAAGGGGAGGGAGTATCTGTTTTACATGTTCAGTTTAGTTAGACAAAAGGTAAGTGGTTTAAATTGCAGCATGAGAGTTTCAGGTTAGACTCTAAAAAATGGCTAGTGACAAGGATACTTAAATGTTGGAACAGTCTCATTCTTTCTTAAAAGCTATAAATAAGAGAGCACTTGCAGTTTTTCATAGAAAACTGTCTAGCTCATCCTTATCCTGAAGTAATGTCAATTGTGTGTAAAGTAGAAAATCTCTCAAGGTTCCACCTAGGACCCGTTTTTTTCAGGGTATGGTATCTTGAGATTACATCATCTCTGAATTGTCCCATTTTCTCTCCTACTGATAGCTCCAAGGCATGGGGAATTTATCAGCTTCATTAAGAACTGAAAACATAGTTGAAATCCTAACATTTGTGTTGCAAGGCTACAAGTTCTTGGCCATTCAAATTTTATCTATCTTTTCAAAGGTTAATCTTAATTAGGCATAACTGAAAGCCTATTGAAATCAAGGGAAGTTCTGACTGTTTTCAGTGGGCTTTGTATCTAATTGTTTTAGTTTTGTTGAACATCTGTTACTTTGGTCTTGTTTTTCTAACCCCAAATACTCATTGAGTAACCTTTGTCCAAAGATGACTTAGTTTGGCATTTTGAGCTGAAGTCACTGTGTTACTGGAATGAAAAGTGTATTTTCCTCACATACTAAGATTTTTTTAAATGCTTCTTTCATTTAAGTTTCTGTTGAGAAAATACCTCAAACTCTTTCATCCACATGCTTAAGTTGCTGCAGATGAAGAATTTGCTGTGGCTTGAAACTCTGTCAGCATGGTTGGTTGCCGCAGCAGACAGATTTTCACTGGTTTCTGAAAGTGAGTGTTTAATCTTACCTATCTAGAACAAACGAGTATGTTTCCTTTTCCTACATCTTTGCCACTTCAAAGAAAGGTCTCATTCAGTGCACTTGAAGAAAAATGCAGTTCAGTTTTTATCACTCGGTTTCTGCATCTTAATCTGATGCAAAGGAGTGGGAACCCTGATTTGGAAGAAATCCTGCTGAGCTTTGAGTTGTGTTCATGGCTCATGAGAAAAGTGGTAGGATTTCATGCAGCCAGTGAGTCTCACAAGAGCAAATTATGTCTCTTTTCAAGAAAACATGTTGAAGTGTTACCATTATCTGTGTCTTCAAAAGGTTGGGAAATTATAAAGCTACAATCACATGTAACTGAACTCTTCCCTATTGTGCATGTATCCAGCGGTAAAGTTTTTAATATTTTTAATAATTTAATTTTTTATTCTATACACTTACAAGCTTGTAGTGTGTCACTGACTTACGAAACACAAATATTTTTAGTGGCTCTTTTATCCTAGGTTCATGTCTGGAAATCTCTTAGAAGCTACTATGTATTTAGTTCAAAAGTCTTTTATAAGGATTGTACAGCTTTAGAGGCTCTATTTTGAAAGCCGGACTGCTGTGCTTTGATAATATCTCTCATGTGGGATATTAGAGAAGAGCAGAGTGACTGTAGTAAGTAGTCAGCCCACACAGGCACAGCTTTGCCTTATCAGTGCTGAGAGAAAGTAAGGTACCTGTCTGAAAGTGAGCTGAAGCAAGTGACTTAAATGACTTGTTCGAGGTCTTACTAGAAGCCTACAACAGAGGATGGAGCTTACTCATGGTTTTTGAGTTTGCGTTTGGAGCTACAGCTTCTCAACCATTATTTTCTCTTGTTCTGATGAAGTTAGTAATTATGTGAACATGAATCTGTGTCAAGAGATTAGTACTAGGGATAAATTGTACAATTCTCACTCATCTGCTTAAATAAATGGATGTAATTCCATTTTAATGGAGAACGGGTTCTATTTTATGAAAAACATGATTGCATAAAGCAAATGAAAAGAACCATAATCATACAGTATTGTGATAACAGAAATGTGGAAAACCAGTTTGAGGTCTGAGTGAAACAGTAATGCCCATGATGAAACAGCATCCTGCAGGCAGTAGCAAAATCTTCCAACCACATGATTTAGGTCTTCTCTAAAGAAAGGGTATCCTTATGGCTTCAGATTGCTGAGGCAGAGAGACAGGACAGAGTCCAGACAGAACCAGAGATGGGCATACGCCAAAGTAATAGTATTTCTCATCCAAAAATCAAGAGGAAATGTGCCAATCTGCAGTGCTTCTGCCAACAGGCCGTCTGCCTTGCTTAGTCCAATGGGAAAGCCTGTCTGGAAAGGATTTAACAGTAAGGAGATGCCCTGGACTTGATCTGCAGTGATGTGGAACATAAAAAGCTGATGGGGAACTTTGTAGGCAGAAGTAGGTCACATCATCTACCTATTTAACAGGAAACTCATTAAAGGTTAGTTACCTCATGTTGAAAATTTTCTTCCCCTCCCACAAACAGCTGTTTTCATTGTATTTAAACACCTTCACCTGAGGTGTGATCTCTACCATGTCATACGTTTTGTTAGGATTCACTCTCTGTATTGGAGACTTTAAATGTCCATCCAAATGATACTGAGTCAGCAGTATCTTTACATACCTGCAGATCTCTTGCTTTCTAGATCTTCTCATCCTACCCCATTTGTTTGTATATCACTGCCCTCTCCATTCTTAATTTCGTTTCACAACTGGATCTTTAGCTTTAATAGATTTATTTTTTTCCCATGTGGATTTGTGCCTCAATAGTGGTTTAATTCACATCTTAAATATTTGGAATGATGGTATCTGCTTTTAATTTAGAGTAGATCTTCAGCTCTCCTTAGGCAAACTAAACAACATAGACTTCTGTTTCCATATCTGTTTATGGCACTTGCCTATAACCTCTTTCATTCTCACTTCTCCAATTTAACATTAGCTATGAAATGTTTCAGTCAAGGATTATCTCCTTGTTGCAAGTGTGTGTAGGATGCTTATTACAAGAGAGTGGTTGTAAGCACTGCAACAATGCAAGTAAACAACTATGGATCTAATTCATCTGCTTTATCATGTATTTACAAAACAACTCATTCTCCTGGAATGGGCTTAATCAAGCTAGTGTTCATCCCATGAAGGATAAATTTTGTGCTGATTCAAACTGCAACTAGCAGTTAAAATTCAGAAATGCCTACTTGTGTTCTGGTTAGCATCATCTATAAAACTGCTGAAGATTAAATGGACACAAATGTCCCCAAACCACTTTTCTAAAGCTTTTGTACTGCAGAAAAAACCGCAGACTTTCCGAGGATAAAGCGAAACTGATTAAAGTAGTCATCCCATATGAAGTTTACAGGCTGCACCACTTGTTCAATGCAAGAGAAAAAATGCTTCAGTGCCCTGAAATCAGTGTACAGAACACAATGGAGTGTGGGTCAAAATCAGATCTCCTTGTGTAGGATGCCTGGAGCAAGATGTGAGTGCTGTGGGGTCGTAACAAAGCTGCAGGAGGATGAGAGGGCTGCATTAGCAAGTACTCCTCAAGAGAGAAAGGGTTAAAATTTTAAAGCTCTTCTAATTTGAAGACGACTCGGAAGTCTGGATACCCTTACTTTTCAGAAATTACTGTCAGTTTGAACTGACTAGGCCTAAGAAATGCTTATTTTCTTTGATGAAAAGACCAGTTTTACTGTGTTGGAGTTGGTCTGTGTAGGTCTACAGTGCAGTACCCAAGTGCAGTTAGAGTGACATCTAAGCTGGGGCTGTGGAAAAGGGCACCTCTCTGCTCTTCCCTGCCCACGACTCTGTGATTCTGCCCTTTTCTTTGCCCTCACCTGCATCTGACCTCAAAGGATCAGGGAAGGTACACTAGTACGGAAGGAGCCCAACACAAATGTCACCAGTGCCAGAAAATGGGGGAAAATGAAACAAAGTTGGTCTACTCTAACCCATTAGTTCATCTGAACCGTAGATCTGTGTTGTTAAAAAACATGACTCATTATTTCCGTAAGAGTTAGCACAGAAGGAACTATAGGCCTGTTTTGCCAAGCCAATTGATAGTGCAGAAATCAAACTAGATACCCACAGAAAATTTTCCTGAAAGAAACTTAAGCATTCTTGTAGGCAAGAGTTTTGAAGACTGTATTGTAGGACTGAGCGTCAAAATATGGGGTTGAGCACCTTCTAGTTTAGGACCATAGGGAACTGCACTGGTAAAAGGTAGGTGCTTCCTGCATTAAGGAGTGTCTAAATTTTTAGACTAGGTTTCCTAAAATGGCATATACCTCAATTTTTGTCTTGATACTTGCTATTTCTGGTAATTAAGCTGGGATACCGAGCTTTTTCATTGTAGTGACAAACACACACAATCATATTCCCTAATTTTTTGGTCAGTTTTAAAAATGCTTTCTTAAAATGTCTCTATGATTTTAATGTTTGTAATTCATTTCACGTATCCTACACCCATGTGATTTAGGTCAGACACTATATTGCTTTTTGTTGGTTTAAAAAAAAAAAAAACATGGAGAAGATGACAAGTATATACTATACTGAAAAAAGGATGGATTACATGGAAAAGTAAAGCCAAGCTGGTTTTGGCTTCTGTTATGTAAAAAATAATGCTTTCATAAAAACTGTAGGCTGCTCTTGAAGAGTCATGTGATTTTTATAACTCTGGGGAGTTTGCTGCTTCTTTTGCCATAACAATCAGACATAGCTATAAAGAATTGCTTGGCCTGAAACTAGTTTTAGTGCCGTTGCTATTTTGACAGTTATCTGTGAAATTCAGGGGGGAAAAACAATTCTGTTAAATTAGATTCAGTGTTTCAGGTAATCCCTTTCTTACAGCTGTTGGCATTTTCTCACTTCCTTAAATTAAATGGGATAGTTAGTACTGAAAGTGAATCATCTTGCCCAGTGTGTATCAAACCAGTGATCACCAGTAGAAAAATGTAGCAGGTGAATACAGACAGCAGTTCGCGCTAACTCGAAAGAAAGTCATTATTTTTTGACTCATGGAAATATAAAAGATGACCCTTGGGCAAGATAAACTAGGAGTATGATTGCTTCTACTGCTGTAATAAGGAGCCTTATTCGTTTGAGCCTTACATATATCTGCTGCAATGATATGTTATTTCTTTTGGTATGAATACAAACTCATAAAATCTGAAGCTGCTTAGCTAAATTCAAGTTTGGTTTTTGTTTTTCTGGTGGTTTGTTTNTTGATTTTTCCCATTTTCTGAAAATATCAGATGATTCAGGAAAAACGGGACACCACAACAAAGACAGACATTTTCATAGTGCATTGCTCTTCTGATCTTTACCACGGAAAACCAAAAAGTTAGAACCATAAAAGCAAAGGACAGCATAAAACAACCTGCTATGCCTAACAATGTCTTTCAGATGTCTTCACTAATAATTTTTTTGTAGCTCTAACAAATAGGCGATGCGGGATAGCAAATAAGCTTTACACAGATTTACATTTCATGGGTTTCCATTCTGAAAGCTCTGCTGATTCAGCTACCAAACCTGTAATATGCTGCAGTAATTGTATATGAAATTGCTGCTGTGCTGGCATCATTTTCCCACTTTTGGTTTACATGTTTAAAATCTGCTGTTTTCTTTGGTATCCCAATGCTATGTTTAATATAAAGAAGTGTTCCTACGCACAGAGAAACAGAGTCTCACTAGAGCTCTGTGTATTTGTGCAGACGTGAAGCACCGCTGCCAGTTCGGTGACACTCAGTCCTTGAACCTCTGTGTACTCAGTGTCTGCGTGGGCTGTTTGCTTTATATTATCATCACATGGAGACTGGCTGCTTTTAACTGCCCCTTGCTGCCACCTCATGTTGGGCTTTTTATATCTTTAATCAGCACTTACGCAGTCTTATCTGTTAGCTATTTTATGAGGTAAACAGTCTTGGGCCTCACCACTCAAGTGGGAGGCTACCAAGAAGTCTGACTCACGACAGTAATACAAGACTTTTTAGCTTGTTTTATTATGGCTTCTGTTACTGTAATATCTTCAGACTTTCCAGTATTTATTTCTAGTTTATGTGTTTATTTCCCCACAACAAGCAATGATCAGAGATTTCTCATTTGCTTTGTCCCTCTCCCTCTTTGGCACAATATAAGGAAAAGTTGGCGGGCCAAAATAAATGGTTCAAATTTCCTCTTAAAGTAGATGGCAACTGCATTCCCTGCTGAAAGTGTTGAATTATGGGCCTTGTGATAAGAAACATTTACTATTAATTTCTGAGAAACAGCATCTTATTCATTCACCTGAATGTACCCTTTTAGGGTATACATCCTTTACACAGAGTTATTTGGCATCTTGGGTGATTTTAAGTTTTGCCTTTGTGTTGTATTTTATTTTATTAGATACATTTACATAAAAAATAAGTATCTTCTGCAGTCCAGCTCCCAAAGGATTTGGATGCACAACTGTACAGAGGTGCCCTGACAACCCTCCAAGATTTCTGTGCACCCAGGTTTTGATAAAATCGCTGTCCAGGACTAGGCCCTTGTGGGTATCTAAATTGCAGAGAAGGACAGATGCAGGCAGAACTGGTACATCTTGGTATTAAAGAGTTTCCACCAACAGTATTAACAACTTAATTACATCCCAAGGTACATCAGGTCATTTGGCAGGACTCAGTGACCTCAGCACCTCTCTGGCCCCACAGCTTGAAAAGAGAATTACGACCCTGCTAATGCCTATGTGGTGCCTGAAAACTCAGGAGCTGGGTAAGTGCTAGTCTCAAGCAGGGACACAAAGTTCCTGCTTCCTTTATTCTCATGTCTCAGTCCTTCTCCCTCTCTGTGGTAAGGCGTTGGAGGAAAAGCAATAAGGAAAATGAGAAAATGGATCTTTGTTCCAATTCCTGTACCCATCCCTAGCTTAGTCACTGCTCTATCCAACATACTGATTGCTGTGAATGCCTTTCAAAAATCTATACATACCCTACCCATTACATGGAGTGAACTAGATATCCAACTTAGAACAGCTGCTGCCATTTCAAGATTTCAAGATGGCTGATTTTTTTCTCTCAGAGATTCATGGTTTCCAGTCTGAAGTTATTTGACTGAAAATGAAGAACCGCTGAAATGCAATGTAAGCCTGTTACCCTGCCTATGAATTTTCAAAGCCCTCTATTCTTTTACTTTTAGCCTGTCTTCCTCAAAAATTTTACTTATATAAGAATCTTAAGTTTAGTGCCGTCATGTGTTGTTTGTTCCCTTACAAGATTAGAAGAACTTCTCTTCCTCTCAGCACGAACCATGGGCTGACACACACATGCACCCTCCCAGAAGAGCTTTATTCCATAAAATCCTCTGTCTGTATTGGCTGAACTCCTGCCTTTATGACAACTACTCACCTTCTCTCAAACAGTCTCATATTCTTCAGGTTTAACAAAGCAGGCATCTGTTATTCTTTTAGTAACCATAGAGTAAAGAACAGCTATAAATGCCTCATCGTATTTTCCAACCACTGACGTGAGATGCCAATGCAGAACTCCAGTTGGCAAGATCTGCCATCAGATAAGAGAGCATAAATCAGTGTATATTGCCCTGATTTCCTTAAAGTATCATTGCCTAAAACCTGAGTGGGAGGGAGTCAGGGTATCGATATTAGCTACTGTTTTCAGCAATGGGAGGCTAGGATAAGCTCATCAATTTAGTTCTTTATGTGATATTTTAATTTATAAAACAGAAGCATATTTGGTGTATACACTAGAGCCAAATAACCTTTCCTTGTAATTGCAAGTGTTCCTAGTGATTGTGCAGCCTTGCTTTTTAGTACTGTTTTTTTTTTTTTTCCACGATACAAATATCAGTGCCTTGAGAGAACTAATGTATCTTAACTACCCTGACCAGTCTCACCTGGGACCTTCCTCCACAGTTGCTGCCCATTGGTCCACGTGCTCCTTTTAAGCTCATGCCTGGGCCAGCAAGTTCTTGTCTGAGCTGTGTTGTAGGTTGTGGCCTTGTCTCCTGGGTGGGGTCAGACCTATGTTGATTGTCTCCAGTGCTGTCTTCTAGATAGATTTCAGACTGTCTTTTAGTATTGTCTTTGCTCTGATGGTGTCTCTGCTGCTTCTGACTGGTCTACCTGGGTGGACCAGTCTGGGACTGCTGTACGGGTGCAGCAGGACTGTACTCTGGTTGATGAGGGCACTACTTGTGCTATGGTCACTCTTGGCTCCTGCTTGTCCTTCCCCATGGGACAGCCTGTTCTTGCTGCTGCCTGCTGGTTAGGAGTGGCTGCAGCTTGCTCTCTGGCATTGTGGTCATCATATCTAATGTGAAAGAAACACAGCCAGTGTGGGCAGGAGAGTGGGATAGTCCCTCTCACTGGCAACTAGGAGTTAAGATGCATTGGATGTGGGGTGAACTTACACCTGAGAGGTCTTTCTCCCACCCAGTCACTTTTCTGGGGTTCAGCTTCAGAAAACCTGTATTTCACCCAGTGCTTTGAACTTCATGGTCTCTTGTCACTTGAAGTGATTGAAAATCCATGTTGAGTTCCCTGTGCTGGTGATTTAAGGGCACAGTGTGGGTATAACTTTGAAAATGCTGGCAAAGGCTTAGATAGAGTTTGTTGATGATGTCAAACAGGTTTTCATTTAGTCAGATCACCCTGGGAGAAAAGTTTGATTTTTTTTTTTTAATTTATTTTTGCGTGCTTTTTTTTCCCTTTTCACCTCTCCCCCAAAGTCAGGCATGTATACCTTTGAATAGCCATTTGACTTTTTTTTTTTTTTTTTCCCTGTCATTATTATAGTTTTCTTTTCACTAGATCAGTATCACTGCTCATTTAACTGGGAGTTCCCCCCAGGATTGTGCCTTGCCAAAAGTAGAATTAGTTCATGACAGATTTACATCAGAACAGGTTTTTCAGGTTCTTGGTGGTGAACTGCATAGAAATAAATAGATTGGAAAACTGCACTGTTCTGTAGAAAACACAAAAGGTCACAAACTTTTCTTTTTTTATTTTATTTTTAATATAGCTACTTTTACCTAATCAAATAATTCCTAGCAGTACAACCAAGGATTGTGGCCAGCATGCACTCATTATGGGACGAGAGACTTTTATCTCCCTGGAGGTGTGCTGTATATCTGCCAACAGTTTTATTGAAGTTAGGAACGTTTGTGACTTGATTTCTGTTCTTCCCATAAAGAATACTTTGCATGTGGGAATTCCTGTTTAGTACCATTGCTTAAACTGGGAAGGATCCTGAATATGTGCTTCTGGCAGAGGGAACTGTCATGCAGTGGAAGATGACAGCCACAGACAAGTAAGTCGTGTGAAAATTCCTGTGCCTTGTTAGGTGGCTCAAGAAGGGATACGATGAACACCTTCTTCCATGGCTAAGTCTTGTCTTGGGGCCTAGCAGACAGCATCCTGTGCACTGAGAGCACACGTACCACTCACTAGTGAGGTCCCTCCTCGGTTCTTAGTCTGAGTTGGTGGAAAGCTCTGTCACTCACTCTTACAGACTCAAACTGTAACCTGAGGAAACAGTTAATTAGAGCACAGTTGTAGATGATTCTGAGTCTATAGCTGGAGACTCCAACTGTATAAAGTTGCACAAGCACCATTAACAGAACTATAAACTCAAATCAAGGCACATCACTTAATGACCTGCCTTTGAACAACCCAGCTGGTGTAATTGAACATGTAGTTAGGCAAACAGATTTGGGTGTACGCCTTTTAAAAACAGCCAGTTAGGGTGCCCTTTTAGCACTTGTTCCAGATTGTGTTCACTTGTAGGAAATAAGGAACTAAATATTACCATATTTATTCAATTCAGACTTTCAGGTGATTTTGAAGAACTACGTCTGAAATGCTCAAGGTTTTCCTGAAGAACTGTATAATTTCAGAAAATATAAGCTTATGATGTGATTTTAATCAGCCAATATGTAAAAACAATTTTAACTTGACATATAATATCACCACTTAAGTAAAAACATAGATTTAAATAGGTAATATGGCTGAAATAAGCATTTTGCTCACTAAAATTATATTCTTTCAGCCATTGAATTCTGTGAAGATTTTTTCTCTGCTTTTTAAGTTTATTCTATATAAAGTTTTAATGTCCCTACACATTTAAATGTCTAAATGCCATTTTTACAGTAGTTCAGTGTATGCAAGTTTGAAATAAACAATTTTGAAAACTTAGCTGTTAATGAAATGTGTTGCATATGACATTTTATTTAAATACTATGGATTTGATGTTTATGTTGAAAACACAACAATTTATACTCAAGTATTTATTAAGCTTTTCAAACATACACTCTTCCGACATGATCGAACTACTGTTTGGGATAGAAATGCTTGTCTTCGTTTTGTATTCGCGTAACTCGGTCCTAAAATGCCCTCTACTGGTCGCAGTCAGCAAAGCAAAAGTGTTAAAAGTTGAGAAAACTGAAGTGACAATGTTACATCATCCTTTCTTGGTCTTGAAGGAATCCCTAACTAACGTCATTTTTAAGTTTATAACTGTGTAATATGGAAAAAATTGAAAGGGAAAAATTAAGGACATTTCTAAAGAAAAAAAATATTTTCTTTTACTGGAATGAATGCACTTTTGATTGACGTAATCTCTTTTTCCTCACTCTGGGACACAAACAACATTATTTTACTGAAGCTAATAGGTGTTCTGTGGGAAAAAATGTGAAGTTCTAAAATATTGATATTCTAAAATCACGGAACGGGGGGAAGCCAAATATAGCTAGGAGAGAGTAAAGAGTTTCACTATTGGTGGTCACTGATCTGTCAGAGTTGCCTTCCCTTACCCAATCTCATTATAATGTATAAGTAGAAGGGAGAGATCTAAATTGCTTTAGACGGTGTACCGCCTAGTAGTGTGAAAAGACATCACCATTAAAATCTTTCTAAACTTTTTAAAAGTCTTAAACTTGGAAAATGATTGATATATTTGAAATGTAAAATATTATGCTTTTTTTTTTTTTTAAGTAAATCCCTTCAGTTTAAAACTCGAACACATATATACATGAATCTTTTCAATGATTGTCTTTGTAGATAGAGCAAGGCTATAAATTTCCTTGTTAAAGAGAATATTGGCACAGGCTGAAGACACTGTGGTAATCCTCACCATTAGTGTAAGATCCTGATTCTTTAAAGATGAGAAAGAAAATATTCAGAAAATTGAACAGGTGAACAGCATATTTGGAAGTTTCCTATTTCTGTTGTTCATACCAGAAACCACGGCTCTGGGAAAGCATAGACAGTGATCAGAATACTGAAAGCTGACAAACTTGTAATATCATCAGATTTTTATAATACCACTTTTAAATACATTTTGGGCTGATGGAGTGTGTTTGTGGGATGACTTCATCTGAGGTTTTTTTACGTCAGATTTGTAAGCCTCACTGATGTCTGTAAAATTATAACTGGTTTTTGAACTGCAACGTAACATCAATTTCACTTCAACTTCAGAACACGGCAGTGTCAAATAAGTCTCTTGGTGTTTTGTTTTGGATGGCACAATGATACTCTTCTTTTAGGCCTCTTAATGACATGAGAAAATTATGGATCTGAAAGAAATGATGGATAGCTTTATTGGGTAGTATTCCATTCTTACATTAACTTGTCCAGCAGTTAAGTCTCATTTCCAGCATATCAATTCCAGTGATTTATTTCAGTCTCATCCATTCTACTGTATGTTCCTGATACAGTTACTATGTGGTTATAGGCATTTTTGGAGGGATAAATTATGTTGTTTAAATTTGACAGCATCTATAAATACCAAAACATAAGAGACCTAAGTTATAGTTCTGTTACTGTGGACAACTGGTAGTACAAATTTCTATACTCAGATGTAAACACTGGCCTTGTCTGACTCTCCAGAGCTTTCAGCATCTAAAAATATTGATCAGCTACCACACTTCGTATTTTCTTGGAAGAATACGTACGTCTCTTATGGTTCAATTTGAAGGAAATCAATAGGGCTAACACTTCAGGAGTGCTGAAATACTACTTTGTGAAGTTGAGAAGAGAGGAATAGTAACATGGCATTTGCAGAGTGGTGAACAAATGACTGGGGGGGTTTTCACGTCATTCTATTGCTATACTTCTGTAGGCCCTCTTTGGGTACTGGAAGGCTGCTAAAATCCTAAAGTCTGGGCATTTGAATTATTAATTTTATCTGCCCTGTATAAATAAAAATATGTGGGTGACTTATGATTAAAAGATACTTGTAATTATCCATGAGATAATACTGTTATACTGTCTCTTAAACTGTATTACTTTTTATGTGGATTTTAGAACCATTTATGAGTAAAATGAAAGCAGATAAAAATGTAATTTTGAGTCACGTGTGCCAGACTTACATTTTTTGTTGCTTGTATTTGTGAATACAAGCCTTGTGAATATATACTGACTATAGTCTAGATATCTCTCTTAAATTATTCACAGATAAAAATTAATTTACTATCCACAAGATGCCATTATTGTCCCAGAAAAAGGAGATTGTCAGTATATTTATATGACAGTACTAGTAAAAAAAATATTTTATATAGTCTAGACATTTTTAGATGCATGGATTTGTGTTTTATGTATTAATTAATGTTTTAATCTCTCACTTGCAATGACTGCCTTTCTTCTCCCATACTGGTAACCAAAGCAAGGCTCCTTATCAAACCTCCCAAAATCTGAAAAGAAGCACAAGGAGAAGGCAAGTCCAACTCCAGCTAGAGCAATAGTGCATTTCTAATGTCATTCTCTAGCCAAGACCATCAACTGAATACCTCTAGCAACATTTTGCAATTTATGGACCATAAAAGTCTTCCTTCTTAGAGGGCAACTTGAGCAATGATGGGAACAGTGGTCTGGAGACCAAACAGAGAAACATCTTGGGTGAATTTACAGTGGGTTAGCCACAAGAACCACACCTTTCGGAGAAATGAAGTATAAAATTTATTTAAGCAGTCCAGGTATGGCAGGTCCTTGCCTCTGTGTTCCACCTGTGACTGGTGTCCTGGAAACAGGACACTCACTCCAACCCAGCAGTGTGCCCAAGTGCTGGCTGGTGGCTTGTCACCTACATGCAGCTGTTCCAGCTTCTTTTATGGTCCAAATACCTTTGGATCTCCCTTGCTAGGACATTTTTACAAGAATGAAGATAACAATGAAGTTCTTTAATATTTAGGCATCTATTCTACCCCTTTTCAGAAATCTCACTATTACCTATGCTTCATTTGCATCACAGACCTCATTAAGATTCTTTCTTAATGTTTAATTATTTTTAACACAAGTAAAATGCAATTCCATAACAAATAAGGGCTAGATGTTTTAAACAACATAACATGCTGATCTGTTTAAACATCCCACTTCATAATGTACTTAAAGACTTTGTTAATCTGTTGTTCCTTAGGCTAGTAGTAGTTGCACTACTTTTGTATTCATCAGAACCAGATTCTGGGTTTTTTTCCACTCATCATCAAAATGCTGGCCTGGTACAGATCGGAAAGAATTCAGACTTACAGAAACAGGTAAATTAAGAGGTATTCTTCTCAGGTTATATCTTTGAGTAGATGGCTGTTAAAACATTTTTATTGTCTGTAAGTCATAAAATCATAGAATGGTTAGATTTGGAAGGGAACTTAAAGATCATTGAGTTCCAACTCTTGTGCCATGGGCAGGGACACCTCCCACTAGAGCAGGTTGCTCAAAGCCCCATCCAGCCTGGCCTTAAACATTTCCAGGGATGGGGCATCCACAACGTCTCTGAGCAACCTGTTCCAGGGTCTCACCACCCTCACAAGAAAGAATTTCTTTCTGGTATCTAATCTAAATCTCCCCCCATTCAATTTAAAACCATTTGTCCATTTAAACCCTTGACATATTGCTACACTCCCTGACATAGAGTCCCTCTCCAGGTCTCCTGTAGGCTCCCTTCACATACGGAAAGGCTGCTCTAAGTCCTTATGATGTGATTGAACTGGTGGTCTCTAATACTGTCAGCTTGTCACTGATCACTTCTTGTGATAACCTTGTCCAGTGCTGTCAATATTGGACACAGGTCTCCACAGGTTATTGCTTTATATTTCCTCAAAGTATTGATCAAATATGGAACTTTTTTTTTTTGAGTATAACTGTGTAAGTTAGCGTGTAAAATCTGCTCCAACTGCTTAACAACATTCTACAAGAAATACAAATAAGTATTTGTACAGTCATCTTTTAAGATCGAGTAAATTTTCTCAAATCTCTTCAGATGCAAGACCTGAGCTACTGCATATTTACTTAGAACCCATTTTTTCCCCCTTCTTCTGGAGTCTAAGTACAGAGTTTTCTCATAGGGAAAAAGCGACCAAGATTTTGGCATTTGAGTACATGAAAATAGATAAACTATGTTTTGGAGCTATGAATTCTTCATGACTAATAGGAAATACACTAGAAATTATATAGGTATTACATGCATGTTTTCTCTGTGAATGCGTGCAGTAACCTAGCCTGCTCTTAGAATTTTAACTCCTGACTTCTTACCCATATTAGAGTCAGAAACTCTTTTTTGTAGGCGTAGATACCGATTGATAGTAAAGGCATTTTAACTAAACTGAGGTAAAATTTATTTTAGTGATTTATTACACTTTGTTAGCATAACTTTAGTTGTGCAATATATCTTGATACCGTCATCTAATAATTTCAAGCTATTTCACATAAAAGTAATTACAACAGAGTGCTGGAGCTTAATTGAAAAAAAACCAGCACAACTGAACCAAGAGTACAGTGTAAGTTATATTCATGAATTAGGCCAGACCCCTTGATATGTGGTCTTTTGTAGAAGTATCAGAGCTTTCCTGTCCAAACACTTGCCCTTCATAAGTTTTGAAATCTGTATTTAAAAATGTGGTTGCCTAATCTACCATGTAGACCATTTTATATTGTTTGCTAAAATATGCTACTTCAGGTTAGAACAATAAAAAAAAAAATAATTGTTTTTATAAAACAGGCAAGGAGTGAATGAAACCTCTCTCAACAGCTGAAAGCTGGTGAGACTCAAAGTTCCTTAAATTGGCACCTGCATCTTTCAGCTTCTTCTGACTTCTTGGAAAACAAGGAACAAAGAAACAAGGAAAACCTTTGAGTCAGCTCCTCATTTGCTAAAATGTGCTCAAAATACCATTGTGTTTATTTTACCCATTTATAAAGCATCAGAAGCCATATAGGCTCTCCTGCATACTGCCTCAGTAAGCTGTGCATTCAAAATATGATTTCATTCTGTAGCTTTATAAACGTCAAGAGACTGCTTGAATACTGCCAGGGAACTGGTCTTTCTACTCCTGCAGAGCAGATGCTCACACTCTGGTATATTATTTTCTGAATCTTCGGAAGTTTTCAGGCAGCATAACTCCACTTCTTAACAGCTTGCCCAACTCCATTATGTTCCCAGGTCATATACCACAGGTCCATTACTTACTGATGTGCAGTATCAAGTGTTTATTCGTTATAGAATGCTTCCTTATTTGCACTGCTAGCTGCCTTAGTTCTCCTCATTGTATTTGTCTCTAAAAAAATTTGCAGATAAAATGGTCTAGTGCATTTTCCTGTTGTAATGGTCCTGAGTTGAATTGGTTCTACTACTTTAATTAGGCTACAGACTCATATCTTTATTTTGGAAAAAAATTAAAAATGTTAGGCTATAATAGTTACATATTACAAGAGAAAAAGTGTCTCTAATAATTTGAGGAAGTTGTAGCACTGTAATAGCACTGAGATTTCACAAAATATGATCACCATGTTGTAAACCATACGTGCTAGGCAGTACATAGTTCTTACTGAGTATGTGTAATAAGAACAGAAGCATATATATTTCCCTTTTTAATAGAGTGAATTTCAAAGTTTTCATTTTGCCTCTGCTCAGCAGGGTTATTTTATCTGATGGTGTAGCTGCTGAGAGCAGCTTGCTTTTGGCATTCTCACTGTTTAAACAGATTTTTTTTGACAAGCTTTGGAAAATAGTGCCCTAAAAAACATGTACAGTCCTTTTCTCTGTGAAAGCTGTCTGTATGTGATGCTGAATGGCCTGTCATATTATCATAACACTGGGAATTTTGCCCTTCAAGGATTTAAATGTCCTCAAGGTTGAACTTTACATCTCAATTACAAAACCTTAATGGCTAAATCTTTTTGTTTCAAAAGTTATCACAAAATCTTTTCCTCATGTTCTGTTTCTGTGTCAATGTCCTCTTTTGCTCCACCTTACCATTCTATTCCCTACGCTTACTTGTCTCCCCAAATGTTCTTCCTGCACATATGTTTTGTCATACCACTGTCATTCCTGAGCCTCCTGGTTTATCAAAATGGAGAGAAAAAAGAAGGAACTTACTTTCCTGTACAGGATGGGTGGCATTTAATTTTGTAAAGCTGTCTCTTCACTTACTGACTGGCTCCATCAGCCCTCCAGGTTATGTAGGGCAGTGGTATGCTTGTAAAGCAATGAAGGTGTTGCTCTCTCTGGTTCCTGTTTCCACTGCCTTCTGTGCCTGAAGTGTTGAGTAGTATTCTGTGGCAGGAAACAGAACAACCTGCAGGGAAGAAGGATGCAAAGGTACATGTCAAATTTAAGTGACAGGAAGAGCTTCTAAATGCTTAAGATTTTTTTGTTTGTTTCCTGTTACAATTTTTATAGTAGCCCATCAGTCTACCATATACCTCATAAAGACCACATTTTTCTTTTGATAAGAAAACAAGAACTGCAAACTTTTACTAAGAAGCTCTTCCACATGGAAGGACTGGTAGGTGATATTTGGGGTTTTGATAGGAAGACAGTGAATTCAGTTGTCTTCTAAGTAATAATTAAAAAACCCTATAGCCTCTCTGAATAAAGAATGTGCTTTTCAGCTTGATGTCTGAGATTTAGAAAACATCTAATTTTGTGATACTTGTGGTAAAATCACAGTGACTGCTACATGTTCATCTTCAAAAGGTCTGAATAGAAATGCAACCCCTTTGCTTTCCTGCTTGCCCCTGCTTTAGCCACCAGATCTAGTATCATTATTTTGCAGATTGAAAATGCTATATCTTGAGTTGTGGGTTTATCTTGGCTAACTGCCCACCAAGCCACTCTATCATTCTCCTGCCTCAACAGGACAGAGGGGGAATAAGCAATGGAGAAGCTTATGGGTCAGGATAAAGAGCAATCACTCACCAGTTATCATCACAGGCAAAACAGACTCAACTTGGGGAAAATTACATTAATTTATTGCCAATTAGAAATGAAGTGTGCCAGTGAGAATCCCGCAGGTAACAAATGTCTGTTGTTTTAAGTGCTACTATTTTATCCTCCAAATACTGTTTCTAATGAAGCCAGTATTTCCTGTTTTAACTCACAGAAGCACAAGCATGAGCACATAAATAATGATATTTCAGCAACCTGCTCTAGTGGGAGGTGTCCCCCATGGCAGGGGGGTTGGAACTTGATGATCTTTAAGGTCGCTTCCAACTTTAACATTTGGCGATTTTATGATTCTATGATAAGTTGGATAACAATTGTTTTTCTAGCTGACAAAGAATTGATTTTACTACTTTGGCTCCTAATTTAATGGTGGTAAAATTACTTTTTTCATATAAATATTTTTTTCCAAGTTGAGTTAAATTTCTCTTTTCACTTGAAACAGTGAATGTTTTGGAACCTTCCTTAACTAGGGCTTCAGAAATCTTTGGTGTAGATGTCAACGCCGTATCTGAGATTTTTTTAAATAGGGGTTTTGTTTGATTCTGTCTTTGAAGAATGCTTGTTTTGCCATTTAGACAGAAGCTGTTTAGAAGCCACAGAAAACGGAGTACAAATTCTTTAATCCTGTTACTAAATATTTTTTTTGCATTTAAAAATGCACAAAAGATGACTGATATGTTAATAGTGTTTTGGGAAATTTTCTGGTTTTTGCATAGCTGTAATCAGCAATGCGTGTGAAAATATGGAAAATTAGGCAAATGTACAGCAGACAATGTATGCTGATCTTCTTTCTATGAAATATATCCTTCAATTTATCCACATACATGTATGAAAAACAAGAAAATACTCAATGTAGCATGATGCCACGTCTCTTATGGAAGGGTATTTTACAACAGTGATTCTAAAAAGGAACTTGATGGAAACACGTCCTGTATATGACATGCTGCTATTCTTTTGTCTCTTAGTTGGTAATGCTTTGCTGAGAGAGATTAAGCTGACACTTGTGCTGTCATTGTTGTACAGTTTATTTAATAGCACAAATAGCTTCTTTTCTTCTGTCACAGGACAAAAAGCAAAGAAATTCATTTCCACCACTTGTAATTTTTTAAAATTAACAAGGATTGTCCTTAGTGACAACAAATCTGACATGATTATGCCTTTATCATAGTACCACAGAATTACAGACTGCCATAGGTCACCACTGGGAACAGTGGATCTGTCTTCTTTACTGTCCCTCAATCAGGTATTTATACACACTTAAAAGATTCCCCTGGGCCTTCTCTTCTCCTGACTGAACAGTCCCAGCTCTCTCAGCCTCTCCTTGTATGACAGGTGCTCTAGTCCCTTAATCACCTTTGTGGCCCTTTGCTGGACTCTCTCCAGTATGTCCATGTCTCTCTTGTACTGGGAAGCGCAGCACTGGACACAGCACTCTGGACCTGTCTCTCTTGCTGAGCAGTGGGGAAAGATCAGCTCCCTCAACCTGCTACAATGCTTTTTGTAATGCAGCCCAGGAGGCTGTTGGTGCCTTTGCCACAAGGGCACATTGCTGGCTTATGGTCAACTTGGCATCCACAGGATCACGAGGTCATTTTCTTTCAAGCTGCTCTCCAGCTGGTGCCTCCTCAGGGGAGGACTTGATATTTCCCTGTGCTGAACTTCAATGATGTTCCTTTCTGCATATTTCTGCTGCTTTTTGTGGTCTCTCGGAATGGCAGCACACCCATCTGGTCCATCAATCGTTCCTCCCAGTTTTGTATCATCTGCAAATGTGTGGAGGCTGCATTCTATCTCATGATCCAGGTTACTGATGAAAATGTTAGACAGTATTGGCCCCAGTATTGACCCCTGGGACACACCACTAGTGATCAGCTTCCAGCTGGAGTTCAACCTGCTGATCACAACCCTGTGAGTCCAGCAGTTCAACCAGTTTTCACACCACCTCACTGTCCACTTATCTAATCTAGTCTACTTCTTCAGTTTGCCTGTTTAGAATTAGTCTTAGATCATGCCAGGTGTGAAATAACAACCGCTAGGAAGTTGTGTTACTTCTTCATGTGGTTTCCAAGTTTTCTTAATGATACTGTCATTGGCTGGGGACTCCTTATTCCTGAAATGTATTTATTCAAGACTGTTCACAGCCCATGTTCATAAAATAAATTATACTTTTGTAAGATGCATTTTAAAGAAGATGAATAATGAACCCGTTTTACCTGCAGGAGTAGATTTGCTGTGTAGAATAGAGGGAGATTCTCCCTTCATCTTCCTTACAATGACTTGCTGCAGCAGGACCAATCCAGGTAAACCGACAGCAACTCCTCTTTCCCCCTATTTAGATGGCTTTGGGACCTCTTCTGTGTTTCAGTAACAGATTTTGCTAAAATACTACACTGCTGATAGGTCACCAGGAGATATTTTGCTGTGGAGACATGCCTTACTCTGACGCATAAAATCCCTGTGATGGCAGCAGCCTCCTGTGCAGTACAGGGAAAGTCCAGCCTGTAGCTGTTGTCCTTTTCAACTCTCTGGGTTAAAAAGGGTTGGCTTTAAGTAAAAGCTCTCGTATTAGTGTCTGCTACATGGACTTGTTTTTGCAAATTCCTCTTTCAAAAAGGTCTGTTAATATTTTCAACAGCTTCCTTTGCATATTTGAACTTTAAAAAACAAGGACTGTAAAGTTAGGAAATACTCTTTATTATCTTTAATTAGTATTTGTCTCTGGAAAGGAAAATTCACTCCTTTCCTTGAACAGATTTCATCTATTACCGGCAGCTAATTTCTTTTTTTGAACTTACTTTTTTTTTTTTTTAAAGTACATACGATATACTTTTGCTTTATACATTGGAATCCTGCTTCATCCTTAAGTGGCACATTTAATAAAAAGTTTGTGGTAGTGTTTTTTTTTTTTTTTCATCTTAGATATGCATTCTTCAGTGGAGGTCTGAAAGCAATAGGTGGTTCTTTCATTGTGTCTGTCTTTCGCAGGTTTGGAGATCTAGACATCTAATTTTCAACTTGATTTATACACAGTGCAGCTGGTAGTGAATTTATGCACATTGCCTCATTTAGACAATGTATTCTGGGACTCATCTTGCAAAGTTCTCATTTTCAGAAACAGTGCTTTTTTTTGAAGATCCTTCATGTTGCAAAGAAAGTTAACACTTTCCTCCCAAAGCAAGATGTTTAGGGAGAAATTTGTCCAGTCGTTTCAGTGAAAGTACAAGTGATCAATACTTTGATCTGTTGTTTTGCTTTTTGTTTGCTTGTTTCTGCACTCCTCCTTACAGTTGACAGTTCTCTGACTTTTTTTTCAGGTCTATTATCAGTACTGAGCTTATCTTCTTCAAAATTAAATTTCTCAGTGTTTTTTTTTTTTTTTCTCTGTGATTAAGTCAGGTCTTTATTTTGCGTGTGTTTGTTTTCTTGATTTATGACCTAATTTTTATTTGCTTGCTACAAAGAAGGCTGGGCTTAATGCTGCCCTAATATTCTCTCTAGTTCCAGTCTCTTCCTCAGTGTCTGGGAGGACCATTGTTGATGTTTTCTTCTCCTTGGTGCTGGAATATCTGCCATAAATCTGTTGGTAGATTAGTGGAGAAGAGCTTCTCTCTCACACTTTTTTTTTTTTTTCAAAAACAGCAAGTTATTACTTCCAAAAACTTCAGAACATAAAATAAATCAGTGAAATAAGATTATTTTTTTTTCACTAGAAAAACTTCAGATAAATCCCAGTAGAACTGGAATGAATCTAGGGATTAACTATTAGGGATTAGCTGTTTGCTAATTAGCTGTTAATAAGTGTTAAATTTTCTCTACCAGCATATGTAATCATCTGCTGTGATAGTTTAGGGAGCACACCGAAGTTGTTCAACCTGAATGATGTGATTGCTGAATAATAGTGGTATTGCAGCTAAGCTAGTTGAAGATTTTTTCGGTCAGAAATTAAAATTTTGAACTATTTTGTAAAAAAAAAAAAA